>QEPC01010958.1:2137426-2162888 GCA_003113815.1 Sphenodon punctatus
GGTTCAGGCTGTACTGGCATCTTGTGCAAGTCTTAGTAATGCGGTTTGCAGTAAAGATCTTGCAAGCTGTCAAATTAAAGTCTGTGCATAGTTCACTTAGGGGCTTTTGGCTTCAAGCAATGTTTAGGGCCTATGGCCTCAAGTCATGTCTTCCTGTTTCAAGCAATTCTTTGCAGTATCTTCAGCCTGGACAATTCTAACTTCTATTATCATTCATACACCTATCATTTTACACCTGACATTCGTCTGTCATGTGCAATGGGATAGGTCCTCATAAGCCATGGGGTCAGAGGGTAGGTGGGGTCCCCAATCACCACCGGAGCCATGGACGCACCCTCTATCATCCGGAACATATTCGGGCAATCTCCCCATCAAACATCGTGGCATAGAAGGGGGAGGATCGCAGGATCTGTGCATCGTGGCTCCTCCCCGAGTGGTCTGTGTACACATCAATGAAGCGGCACCTGTGGTCAACAACAGCCTGAAGGTTCACAGAGAACACCTGCTTCTGGTTCAGATAATCCGTCTTGGTGTGTGTGTGTGTGTGTGTGGGAAAGATGGGGATGTGTGTGCTGTTGATCGCACCTATGCAATGTGGGAAGGCCATTGCCTCGAATCCCTGGATCACAGCCTCTGGGTCCCGTAGCTGTATGATTTGCTTGAGGAGCAGGTCCAATATCAGGGCGCATATGTTGTAGAGCGCCCTGTTAACGGTCATGGCCCCCACATCGAACTGCTTCCCAATGCTCTGGCAGGAATTAGGGTTGGCTAGCTGCCACACTGCCATTGCCAACTACATCCTTGGGGGCAGTGGAAACTGCATGTTGGTAACATTCCTGTGGAGGTGGGGGCCAATGATCTCACCAAGCCGGGTCAGCAGAGAGAGGTTCATGTGGAAGTGATCGGTCCACTCCTTGTCAGTCCAGATCGCCAGCATGTTCTCCCACCAATCATTGGTCCGTGAGCGCATCCAATGCAGCTGCCGCATTGATAAGGTCACACGACGGCCATAGAGGTTGAGAGACCACCTGAAGAGGACGAGGCTGATGTTCTGCAATGCTGTTGAGCCAGACATCGCTTGACGTCTGGCCTTGATTCTGTGTGCCCATTGCAGCAAAGCAAGATGGCACAGGTTGGTTTTTCTCTTGTGGCATGGCCCATGGTTGTACCAGCAGGGGCCTGGGTGGAGGAGCTCGTTCCATTGCTCGAACACCTGGGCCAGGAGCCCGAAGCATGTGGCCAGGATGTCTATCAGGGTAGTTCGCACCTCTGGGATGCGTTACGGGTATCCTGCCCCCACCGGTTGTCACTCCCTGTTCACCCGGCAATGCACCCTGTGACCGGTCACCAGCCCCCAACCCTCCAACACACCACATGCACAGGTGCCCTGTCCCAGTTGTTCACCCTGTGCTCTTGCCCCTCACATGCACCCTTGCACCAGCAGGCAGATCACCTTTCTCACTACATCGTGTCCCCACGCGCCCCTCTCTCACCCACGCCGCAAAAACAGGACACTGCTCCCCTATCACTCGCCAACTCACCACACCAATGGAACACAACAGCTATGGGCACACCCCCACAACACCCCGTACCCCCAACACAATCACCCTTTCCGCCAAGCACATTGTAACTCTATCACACCGCTCCCACTCTCGATCGTTTTCCACCCACCGCTCCACAACAACCCATACACCATGCCATACCCTAGCAGTACACTTGGTTCCCTCTTGTAGATGGGTGCACTATCGCCGGTACTCAGCGGTTGGTGCAACACAAAGGGTGCGGCCTGGTCACTTGTCCGGGATATACATGATCCATACCTAGTGCTCATGCTGCCACCTGTGTGTACCAGCAGCATGGCTGGAGGCAGTAGCCTCCTGGTACAGAACCGTAGCACAGGCTGGGCCACTAACCCTCCCCCCCTTTGTGCCCTTGCCCCTACACCATATGATGGGCATGCGGTATGCATCTGAGCCTTCTCATTAACTGTGACAGCTGTTGACAGGTGAGACGCTGTCCAGCTGTGCCCTGACAAGATATGGCGGCTCCTCCACATTCTCCCCAGTCTGATGCCCCCGGGACGCCTCCTATAGAACTGATATATGTCCACCCTGTGTGTGGGTTGGGGGTTCCCAGGGCTAAGGAGCTGGCCCACTATCAGCAGTGGAAGCAGAATGCAGAATGCTTCAGCTCCAACCATGCTCACTCCCTGCCACTCACCATCCGCTTCTGTTGTTCTCCAGTACTCAGTCATCGTGCAGGCCATGTCGAGCCATGGAATGGGTCATGTCAGTGATGATGGATGTGCTGGGGAGGAGTGGTCGCTATGTGCCAGCATACTTTTGGGAACACTCGGCAGAGCAGCGATGTGCAGCTGTTGGTGAACGACCCCCTTTCCGTGTGTGATGACTTCAACCTCCTGTCCCATTACATGTGGCTGTTGGGCTATCCCTTTGGGGGTCCGGAGTGCCAGCAGCATGCTGGGTAACTCAGATTTGTGACCACCTGTCAACCTCACTGTGGGACCTCAGTCGCCATTGTGGTGCCATGGGAATCACGGGAGATTGCTGCTGCTCGCCAGGTGGCAGGTCATTGCGACTTCAGTTTGACCCTCCAGGCCGGTGGTCCCTATGTTGCCAGCTGCTATGCTGGTGTCCTCCTGCATGCTCATGGCATTGCGCGTCCCCGATCAGATTGCCTGGACCTCCTTGGGGAGCTGGTCAGTGGTCTCCTCCTGACCGGGACACCCACTGAGCTGGAGATGGCCGTCCTGAGAATTGTGCTGATGGCCGAGCTGCTGCTGCCACAGGACACCCCCTCCTGCCCTGCTTCATGGTGGATGCCCATATGCGTGCCTGTGGTTTCCGCTGGGGCCTTTTCGCCTGGGAGGGACTTGTCTGGGGTCCATGTTCCCCGACCACCCACCGGCCGCTCCCTGATCCTACAATCTTGGCTACTGCCTTCGTGGATCCACACTCCCCGTGATGGAGCGATGCTTCATCTCCCCAAGGGCTTGCCTCTGTTGAACCTTGTGTTCCATCAGACTCTCCGTCCAGCTACCGTGGCACGTTCTGTGGTTCTGGCTCCTCTTGCTTCCCTGCCGGGTGTGTCTGTGAACCCCTCAGACCCTGTTGTTCTTGGTTCATGGGTCTCCCAATAATCCTGGGTTGGCACCCTGGTGTCCCTGGCAATCGCTTTCCCCAGCCTTTGTAGTCCCTGTGTGATCCCTTTGGAAATAAAATCCTAGCCTTTCTTTGCTACCACTGGTGTCCTGCTGGGACTGTGTTACTGTTACACCTGCTCTACCTGGAGCCGTGGCTGTTCGCATGTGTGTGGTTGTGGGGCTCAGGTCCTGGGGTGTGTGGGAACAGTTCCCCTACCGGGTACTGGCCCCAACGGGTGACCATTGCCTGGGGCATGCCTGGGTATGTAGCTGTGTGTCCCCCCCCCGTGGTTGTGGTGCCTATTGTCAGGACCCCTTTGGTGTGGCCCCTTGGTTTCCTGCCCTCTGATTTGTGCCCTCTTGTCTGTGTTTGTGGGTTACCGTTTGTCCCCCACTGCCCCTATTGTCCCTCCCCCCCTTCTCTGTTGTCCATTGGGCCGAGGTGGGAGGAGGTTACCGTCCCCTTGGGTCATGTCCTAGCTTGTTATCCCACCCCCCTTCCATGCATTGTTGTGGGGATATCCCTGAGTCCTGTGCATCCCTGGCCTGTGCTTGGTTGGCAGCTGCAGCTTTGTAGTCGGTTTGTGTTTCCTGGGATTCACCTCTCCTTTCTGTGCCCTCCTATCCTGGCTCTGGCATGCACTTTGGCACCAGTCCCTGTCGCCCCATCTGTCCTGTTCCTGACTCATTGTTCCTGGGCTTGGAGGGTTCTGTGGGCTGTGGTCGTTGCCAGGGGATGGTGGTGTGGTCCCCACCCGTGTCAGAGCTCGCCTGTTCTTCCTGGTGACCTTTCTTGGTCCTGTCCCTCCCTCCCCCCATTGGGGTCCCCTTGCTCCCTCATCCTGCTGGGTTTCCCTGTGTGTTTGTGTGCAGTGCTGTGTACGGGCAGGGTCTGGTTTGTCTGGGGCCCGTGGTGCCCAGCTGTCTGACCTGTGTCCCGGGGCTAGACAGGGGATGCTTCTTTGTATCTCTTGTTATTCCTGCTCCCTTCTTCTCCACCCGCTTGGAGTCTGACAGTGTAGGTGCGGTGCCGTGTGCCGTGGCTTCATTTGCCCTCGCTCAGCCATGTTGTAACATCATTGTGCTGGGCGTGTTTTCTCCTCCATCCATCATAGGTGTTTGCTCAGTGTTTCCCTGGGTGTGCGTGTGCCCGATGGGTGTGTGCCGGCCCCTCTCCTTCTGTCCCACTACCCCTCGCGACGGTATCCATGTAAACATCTCCCTGCTAAGCGCCATGGGTGTTCTCTGGGTGTGCTCACCCACCTCTCTCCACCCACCTTCACCCATCGGGCCTGTGGCGGTGTCCATGTAAAAATGGCTTAAGAGCTAACACAGAACAAGAGTCAAACAGCCTGGCCCTGCAACATAAAGGGTTGCAGTGCCATCCCCAGAGCCCCCATGATTAATTCTGGGAGGCCATTGAACTGCCTGGGACCTGCTTGCACTGCTCATTGGCCAGAGGTTACATCCATCAGGTCCTTCCCCTCCCATCACAGGCCCAGTTCAAGAGTTCAACACTTTCTGGCGCCGAGATGTCTGCTCCCTCCTCCCCTCTTCACATTTCCCTCCAAAAAAACACCTGCAAGGCAATAACAAAATCAATAATGACTGTCGTTATTGTTATTGATTTAATTATTATTTATCTTCATTATCATTATTGCAATAAAGATAATGAAAACAAGAATGTTGTAATCGTTATCAACATAACAAAAACAAAGTGCACACCCCTGACAGTGGGATGGGATGCAACCCCCCACCCTGCAGCTGCCTTGATGTACCAGGACCCCAAATTTCTCGCAATTGGTCTGGTCCTTACTGCTTACCTTAACACCTTTCAGATTTGAATCTCAGAACTAATACTATTCCTAAGAAGTAATAGCATGATCTTCAAACCATTTAGTGCTGATGCTAGATCCCCAGAAGATGCTGCTGCAGCTGCATAATAGAACTTTGCTTTGGGGACCTGATCCAATTCACACTGCCTGCCAGTTGAATGGGGTCTGTATATAACAGCACATATTAGCAAAGGACTAAATGATCTGCATAAATTATGGTTATTAAATGAAGATATTGGCTCTTGGAATCAAATTATAACACTGTGATAGAAATCTGCTGGCTAGACACACACACATTATACATATACACATACATGTACATAATAACACACACACACACACACACACACACACACACACACACAAATAATAGGTGTCTATGCAACGTGTCTGGTTGTCTGGGCATTCAGAGGATTAGAGTAAGAAAACTAGAATTAAAGCTTCTGCCGTTTTCCCTGCACTAATTGAATTTCTGTCCATAACATTTACTGACTTTAAGAAAAGACTGTGTAATTACCGTTCCCCCCACCCCCCGATTGTTCTCCCCTCTCTCTATTTAAAACTCATTGTATTGTGTCATTTTATAGGAGTTGGGAATAAATCTTTTGTCAACTCTTGTGCATTATTATGCAAAGTACACAAAGAGGCACTAGAAGAAAACAATTCGAGGGAAAGTGAATGCTCTTGCTGAGTCTTCCTCTGCTACTCAATTAAAAGCTTCTAAAGTTTGCTAACACAACCTCTTTCACAGATAAACTTCCTCATCCTCTGCCATTGATTTCAGAAAGTCCACTTAACTGTACTAATGTCTGCTGTAGTGATGGGTATTTACTTAGAAAAGAAGGACTTGATGAAGTAGCACCCATCAATTATCACTGTGAAATTGATCATGGTGGAAAGTGAAGGAGTTGCTGAGCCTTGTTGAGATTACTTAGCACTCAGAGGGAGGCAAGTTTCAAATTAATACTCCCTCCCCAAAGTAAGCGGTAAGTGTTCCAAGAAAAATAGCTTGGTAAAAATAATGGCACTGCCGTACAGAAATAGGTTGAAGAGCAAGGCTCTGGCAGCTCTTCAGCTCCTTCAGATGATGTCAATAGAAATTGACATCAGTGGAACTATTGATTTACCCACAATGAAAGACAATGTTTGAACTGTTCAGGCATGTAACAGTTCAGCCTGTTCTGGATACAAATCTTATAAGGCCCTCGAAATAAACAGCCCATGAGTTTCTTTTCACATGAGACGCCCCCACCCATCTCCAGGCAGTTTTGCTACGTGGAGATGGGTGGAGGCGCCCATGTGAATGTCACAGGGAATGGGTGGGGGTACGTGTGCGCTTCCGCGCTACAACCATCACCCGCGCATGGAGCAATGGGCTCCAATGCCTGATGCTCCGTGGGTGGAGGTGGGTGCGTGCCCATTCCCATCACGGCCGCATCTCCACCCCCCCCCCCCACGCTCTGTTTAAAAACAGCCTTAGACTCAGTGCATTTTTATTTTCTGTGCAACTCCTTCCAGGGCCGGGCTTAGCACAGGGCGACCTTGAGACTACTGCTCTGGACCCTGCTATTTTTTCTATTTCTGGGGCCCACAGTGGCCTCTTTTTCATCAAGGCGGGGTGCAGGGCCTGTACACCTTCCCAGAGGGGCCCTAAACATAGCCCCGTGTGTGGAGGGTGCTCTTGAGGGGTTGGGGCCACCAGGAGTCCCAAATATTTTTCTCTGCCCTGGGCCCCCAAAATTCTAAGACCAGTCTTAATCTAGTCTATATTATCATCCAGCTGTTAGCAGTTCAGCAGGTCACTAGCCAGCATCTACCATCCTGGTAATAACCACTAGTGCCATTAGAGTGAAGCTTCCATGAGCTTTGTCTCTTCTCTGAGACAAGCGTCTCCCATAAGCTCCAGTCCTTTCCAGGCACGGGAATCTTTGAAGCAAGTGTCTCATTCCAAGGCCCTCATTGTACCATGGTTCCAACCCCAGACTTCATCTTGGGATGAGGCTCCCCTGAGCATCCTGGGACTTTTCACTTCCCAGGTAGTCTGCCCTTCTGAGCACTATGTTTTAGCATTATTAGGGTTTCCCCACAACTGGCTAGCAGCTTCAGGCCTGCTTCCAGCTCAGAGCAATTAGAGACCTTCCCCAAAGAGGATGCATGCTGCTGCAACTTAGAAATGCCTACAAATTTAGGGACACACCTAGGGTGGCCTCCCCTTTAAAAGAGGCCGCTTATGAAAAATACATGTTGCAGGGCTGCATTGGTTCCAGTGCAGCCCTGCACCATGTATTTTTCATAAGCGGCCTCTTTTAAAGGGGAGGTATGGCCACCCTCGACACACCCCAAACTCATTTAGGGCACTCTTGCTACAATGCACTAATCCTGAACTACAGTCCTTCATGCCCTAAACCACTGGCTCCCAAACTGTTTGCACCGACATATCCCTGTCAGTCCTCAGAATTTCTTGCAAATCGCCAGACTTCCACTGGGCTTCTCCAGGGCCCAGCCAATGCTCCTTGTGGGCCAGTTGAGGCAGCTATGGTCCCTGGTGGTGTCATGGTCATCTCTAGGGATGAGAAAAATGGAGAGAGGATACCAAAATTTACACATTATGCTCTCCCCCAAGTCCTGAAGATGGCTGCAGCATGAACAGGGAGCTTACTTTGCCATAGCAGTGGCACCCTTACCATTATTACCAGTGTCCATGGCGGCTCTGGGGGAGTGGCTGAGTCAGCCGTGCCATGTTTTGGCTTGAACCCCGGTTTCTTCCAGTTAGACTTTCCACTCCAGTTCTTTGCCACACCTCCTTGGATCCAGATTGGCTGCCTGTCCCATATAAGGAGCCCTGGAAGGTAGGAGGGGTTGACTGAAGTAACACATCTGATTTCTTATTTTCTGTTCCCAGCTCTGTTGCTTGCTCCCTGCCCTTTCCTTTTTGTTGAATCTGCTTGGCCCTCCCTTGACTCCACCTTCTTCTTGGACTTGATTCCACCTTTCTGACCTGGATTCTGCATCTGTTCCTGACCTGGATCCTGTTTCTGCATCTGTACCTAATTTAGACGCTATCTGCTTCTGAATCTGATCTGGACCCACTCCCGGCTGTTTGCCCATGTCTCTGACAGTGGGCCCTGACACTCAACTGTTCTGAACTGAAGGAGCAACAGCAAAGTGAAAAAATGAATTAATTGACCCCAAAGTACAAAGCACATAGGTTGAGTATTTGCCTCCAACAAAGGCTTATTAATGCAGTTGGAGCGAGCCAACATGCTGCCAGTGCAGCAGTGAAATGGAATCAGCCAGGTTAATTAAACCTTTCCTTGTGCTATGCAGTCTAAGAGGGAGTGAGACAACTTGGCAGGCCTTCTGCATGATGATGTAAGGCAGCTGGTAAAAAAAACAACCCAGCTACCCACTGAAAGATTGCTGGAGGGTGCCTTCTTCTGTGCTGTGCTATATTGCAGTGAGCTTTGAACCTACAAGAATCTATAGACCTCAGGAGGTACAAAGGGCCTCAGGATGGTTTTCTGCCTCTCTGTTGCCCATTATACCCATTACAAGGAGACTGCAACCATCAGGGTCCTCACATTCTAGTTTTCATTCTTTATCCTATGGGTTTGTTATCTATCCCATGAGTCTGTGAGCCATGATCCCTAGAGTGGTCACCGTCACCATGACCTCATATTTTGATGAACAGGGGAGTGGAGACCTTGTAGCAAAATGGATTTGAACCCCTGCTGTGTCCCTCACTTCTAGTATCCTCAACTGGATTTGCTCTTCCACTTAAAACAGAGTCCAAATCAATCATGCTGAGTCACTGCATCTATTCATGCACCACTGCATGAACAGATACAGACCAACTGCTCAAGATTCTGGCTGCTGTGCTGAGCCTCTTGAAGTGTGGAGGTGAGTGGATTCATGATAGTTCAGGGGTATTACTTTATTTTTGATGATGATTATTTTGCCATATGCTCAGTGTGAGTGCACTTCCCCATGTTTCTGAGCACAGTGGGGAAAATGGTCAAATAGCATTTGGGACAATGCCAGGCAATGAGTAGACTGCTTGTCTTGATATCATTAGATGCCACAGATGGACAGGGAGAGGGGAATGTGGTTCAGGAGTAAACAAGCAATGAGACTGACAGGCACACCCCGATTCTCCATTCCACCCGCCAACACAAGAGCAATATGCTGCTGTTTTCAGAACTGTCTGAATACCCATTAAGACCTACAGTTGGACTCCCTCCCAAACACCCACCCATTCAACCAGCAAAGCCACACAACAGACTACGTGTTGGCGTCTGGCACACTATGTGGTGTGATTGTCTTAGCTCTGATAGCTCACACAAGGCAGAACATTTCCATTTTTGAACTAAAAACATTGGTATGAGAAGATAATTAGGTTGTCAGTGATTCACAGGCACCATCCTGTCCTTTGCACAGAGATGGTCCTAAACCAAACCCCAGGTGTCTATGAGATTTGGAGAAATTCAGTCACTGTAACAGGATGGTCCTCTTCCTGGCCGTGAGTCTTGTCTGACTCAAGCACGCAGCTCACAGCTTTTCTTTCACCAGTGCCCTTTTATTTGCAGTACTCCCTATATACCAAACATTTTTGTTCCCAAAGTGTCAGAAATTGACTTGTCTTTTTCTCCAGTAAGCCACAGTTCTCCCAGAGTTTGAGTCTGAGCTCTGACCTTGGGCCTTCACTAGCTCAGCCTGTCCTGGAGTGGGTTCTGGCTTTGGCTTATGACGGCCAAGCTAGCTCCATGGCAACCACTTTCCTGAAATCCTTGGTCTCGCTCTCCTTGGTGAGACCTAATGATGATGATGGGCTAGATTCTCCTGAACCTTGCTGGGAACTTCAGGAGTAAGTTCATTACTAGGGCTGAAACAAGCAGCTAAATGCCACTATATTGGGAACCGAGATCAATTTCCTGACCGTTTCCCGATACGATGGAATTTTTTGATTCTTGTAATACCGTGAGATATTGACCTGATTTTACTGACTTTCCGCTTATTGTTTACCATGTACGGTTCATTTACCACTTACTGCATTGCTGAGTCTACCATTTTACTTTCAGATTTGTTATTTCTGCATTTTTGAGCCAATTACTGTGAGACTAGCCCATCCCTGGACCTCCCCACCCCCAGTGCCACGTAACCTCCACTCCAGTGCCTCCAACCAGAATTGTTGTTCTGTGTGGTTCCCTTTGATTTGACCAATCTACAACTGGCTTGAAGATTAGTAAAGGAATCCTCATACCATCCAATGAGTGACAAAGAAGTACAAGGGAAAATGGAGTGCAAGAAATGGAAGATTGTGATGGTATTACCTCTTGGGATTTGAAATGGATGGCAAAGTGGTAAATGGCAAAGCAATAAACAGGATCCCAGTAAGTAGAAAGTTCTTAAATCGAGAAATGAAATGCCATTCAAGACATAAGTACTGAGAGGTTCTTGATTCAACCAAGATGGTATCGGGAACTGGGATTTCAACAAGATTTCCTGTTTTGGCAAAATTTCATTTCATCCCTAGCTAGAGCTCCTTGCCTCTCCTCTCTAATGGTCTTTTTTCTGAACCTTTGGTTTATCCTTATATAATCTATTCTTAACCCATAGCTGGCTCACAACTCTTCCCCCAGGAAGGCTCAAATAGTTACTAGCTAGCTGAACTGCTGATTTATAAAGACTCATGCCCTGGAGGCATTATAGTGACTTCCACATTCAGAGTTTTACTGAATTGGATTGAGGGCAAGTCTGCAACAGTCACTAATGGGGATTAATCAAGGCTGGTGCAACATAAAGGCACCAAAGGCAGCTGCCTAGTGTGGCTGAATTTGAAGGGGGTGGCAAAAACACTGTCACCATGACAGTAAGCTCCGTTGCTGGATTAGTGGCCGGGAGAGGCGGGGAGCTGGGACTGCCAAACCCTTGTGCCTGGGTAGGAGCGGTTCAGGGGGGGAGAGGGACACTGGGCCCCCTCTGCAGAACAGGGACCCCAGAACACACAGGGGTACATGGAGTCAGCTAAGGCTCAGGCACAGCATCTGGGCAGGGAGGGTAGCAAAACTCCTTGCACTGTTGATGGGATTAAAATAGTCATTTTGCTAAACCCATTCAGCAGTGTAGAACGGAACCCCTTGTTTAGGAACTCCTGTCCTAGAGAGAGAGTCTCAGCCTGGCAAAGGTAACAAGCTCCTGGCAATGCAAGTGGTGGGTAACTTTGGAAAGGATGTGGCACAGGATGTTCTGCCGAGCTCCCTTAGGTCAGCCGGAAGTCCCCTTGCAAGTTCTACCACAAACTGCTGCCTTCTTCTGGGGAGCTGAGTGCCACTGCTAGACTTGGGCAGTTCTTACAGTAACATTGGACTTTCTGCATGCAGGAACCTGTGGTTCAGCCTAACTCTTGTTCAAATGCACAAGGTGAGGCAAACTTCCTGCACTCTTCCCATCTTCTCTCCGATTGTCAGGAATCAATAGTCACTGCATTTTCCCTGTTGATGGCAATGAAAAAAATGCTGTGAACATGGGTCCCTGCCCAATGTGCAGCAGACACACTCCATCCACACATTGGAGAAACATGACTCCACCCACAGACATGCGCTACAGCCAAACCTTGAGATAGACTTGGCCAGGATCCACTGATGGCAGTTGCTGCTATTGTGGGATTCTTTTAGCTAAAAGTGTGTGTAGGGTCAAGGATTTTTCTGCCTGCCACCATTGTTTCTATAGCACTGACCTTCCATTTCCCTGTGTTGTTATTCTCTGTCATTAATAAATGAAACCTTAGCTATACATAGAATTCTGCTAATGTGTAGTAGGAGGATTGATGCCTCAGATACCCCTCTCAGCGCCTTATCCCAGATACGTTTAGGGGCCCTGTGTTGGCTGAGGAGCACTGACCAGCTTGGGATCAATGACTGGATTCAGCAATGAAAAAGTAGGAGCAAAGGTGGCTGTTTGCAAGAAGAGCCATCAATTATACACAGCTATACAGCACTGCTGTAAGAGTCTTCTACCCAGCCCTAAAACTACTGCTCCCTTCTAGCTCCAATGCTACCACATCACTAGCTGTGACTTAACCCCCATCCCTGACAGCAACTTGTATTTTTCTTTCTGTAAATTAAATCTGCCATATATCCCAAACCTCTCTCTAGCCATTCAGTTGAAGCAGTCAGAGCCAGGGCCATCAAAAAAGAAAATCCTTCTCTTCCTGGTTTGGTTGCTAGAGATGAATCAACCACTTCCTGTGTTCATGCGAGTCCTCTACCATAGTTGGTTCAGAGCTTCCCAGAGGTTTCTGGAGGCAAAAAGCCATGTGGGTCTCTTTATTCTATCATTCACTGTGTTAAAACCTACATACCAGTTTCATTGTGGGGCCCTCTTTTGTGTGAGATGCTGGACAGTTGCCCTTTTTGCCCCTTCCCCAAAAGGCATCCGTGAGCTGCTGGACTGTTACACCCATACATATATTTATACGGCTAGGGTAGGATTGCTGGTTCAGAATTCTCCACACTAATCGGTCCAGTGCTGACTCTCTGTCTAGTCTGCCCTTCTGTATCCAGTCTTTCTATTGCTTTCTTGACCGTCCTTTTGTTTTCTGCTCAGGGACTTTGGTGTGAGGAGTTTCCCTGACAGGATTCCCTTCGTCTATGATTTGTACGTGGCCATACCATCTCCGCCTCTTCTCATGGAGGTTCTCTCTGATACCATAGACCTTAGGGCACATTCACATGAGATGTTTAGCACAGCAAAAAGCACTTCCCCAGCCTTACTGGTAAACATGTGTGAGGTTTATGCTGCAGGAAGCACCAGGTGTCATGTGAGTAAAGAGTTAAAAATTAAGCCAGAAAAGAGATGTTTCAGGCAAAATCACAATTCAAGTTGCTGGTTTTGACCTCTAAAGACCTTCATGGCTTGGGCCCTGCATATCTAAGAGACCATCTTCACCCCTATGTTCCACCAAGCTCCCATAGGTCAGCTGGAACTTGCACCCTCTTGCAAGTTCTACTATCACACTAGGTCCAGACAACACGGGCATGCAGAGAGGGGGTCTAGAGCCCCACAGCTTTGGAACTTCCTTCCCCTTGAGGTTCATCAGAGTCCAAGCCTGAGCATTTTCAGAAGGCAATGTAAGACCTACTTATTTGGCTGGACTTTTGTCAGGCAGGGATAGGGTTTGGGTGATGGGGACTAGAGTGGTTTTAGTTGGAATTTTATATTATTATTTATTTATTATTTAGTAGATTTTTATACCGCCCCATCCTGCACAGCAGCTCGGATATGGTTCATTTTTATTGGATTTTATATTTTCCAATGTTTGTAAACCAGCCTGAGCCTGCTTGAAAGGGCAGAATATATAAATCCAGAAAAATAAAGTATTATGTGAAGGGATTAGTCCGTGTATCAATCAACCTTAATTTCTGTGCACAGGAACAGAGGTGACTCAGGGGATATATTATTATTATTATAAGCTTTTATATAGCACCAGCAATGTACCTGGCACTTTACAGAGAATAAGATAGACACCATCCCTGCCCGAGAGCTTACAATCTAAAGACGGGGGAGGGGAGACAGGGAAGGGGGAACAGAGGGAGGGACAGTTACCACTGCCTACCTGGTGATAACAATGTATTCTTGATAAAAAGACCTCCCCCCCCCCAATAATGTTGGGACAACCATTATTGGCCAGAGCAGTCCCCCAGTTAGATTTTGAAATGGGAGGAAACTTTTGAAGCAGGGGATGGGTGTGGGGATAATTAAAATTTGGCAGTACAAACTCCCACAACAAAGAGTACACCTGGGAGAAGAGTCTCGTGTGATCTCCTGTGAATGCGCCCAGTGTCTCACTCCTGAGGACATCATGTTGCATGTAGTCCAGAAATGATACAATTCTCTCTGCCTTCAAACATCTCATTTCCATGGTTTCAGTTCTCCTCAAATACCTCTCTTTGGTTGTACACATCTCAGGGTCCATACAGAAGAACTAGCCTGACCATAGTTTTGTACATTTCTCCCTAAAGTAGTTTGGGCATTCATTCACCTATCAAGATTGGAGGGACAGGGGAAGAGAGATAATATTTTTCTATTGTTGGCCATCATTACTTCTTCCTCTGGTTAAACAGTTTCCTTTATCTTGTCCGAGGGAAGAAACAATACAACCCACCCTCCTCTGCCTGCTTTACCACAAAGCAAATTGTCAAAGTGGATAGGCTCATGAACCCATACCTAAAAAAATGTTTATCCAGACCAGTCCATGAATACTTTCACATTGTGGATCTAATTCTGAGTAGACTTCCATTGATGATGTGGTGTTACTCATGAATCATACCAGTGTGAGAAGAAAATTTGATCCCCAAAATACAGTGGAGTAGATTCATGGATGTTTCTCAAGTAGGATGAAGGGATAAATCCATTGGATAATTTATTCACAACAATGAATAATTCAACCAATTCTTACTGTTGCCTAGCCACATGTTTGTGTTCTATCATCAAATTCTTGAAGCTAGAGATTGAAAAGACCTATTAGTTTATCTAGCTCATTTCCCACCATCCACTAGAGGGTCAATCTCAAACTATCGACAGTTGTACAGTAATTTAAGGCCTGTATCTTATAAATATTTTCTTCCAAAATCAGAGAGAGAAAGTCTAGAATATTATCAGCCTCGGTGTGATTGATTCTGCCCGTCTGCACTGGAGTTGAAAATTTCTACTTTGAAAGAGTTTTATCTATAGATAAAAACATAATTATATTTGTTATTGTATGAATAAGGAATGCGGAGCAATTTTGGTTCTCTCTCTGTGCAAAGACAACAATGCAGTTTATTTTTACCTAGTCAAAATTAAGTGTCAGATCCTCCTCTGGTGTAAAATGGCCTCACTCCATTGCAGGCTACAGTGATATTTAGTGATTTGACAAGAGCTGAGAATATAGACCTAATGTTTTCTGTAATGAGTTTTTTTCCTGAGCCCAGGATTGCTAATTGTTGTGGTAATTATATATCAGTTGTCTGAATGCTCACAATCAGATTTGGCTATAAGGAATGCAACCTTTTGTTTTTTTTAAATTAATAAAATATTTATTGCAATCATCTCGCATTTCCCAATTTGTTGTTAATTAACTATAGCTCTTAGCATACAGTTGATTGAAGAAGCAGCAGCATGGGCAAAGAAGGCTTCATTAGCTGAAAGTTTATTTCTGTTTCTTTTTTGACAGGCCAAAGCAAGGGATGGCAGTAGAGAAAAAGGGAAAGGCTACATTGCAGGAAGACAGATGGCATCATTGTCCATTACAGAGAAACACAGCAAGCTGAGTGAAGATATTTTTTTTTGAATTCTCAAGCTTTATTTAGGCTAAACCTTTGCTGACTGAATAAAGATCATAGGATTTGTGTTATAGTATGTAGCAATTTTCTCTTCAGGCTGCCTCCAGGCCTAGATGATTTGTTTAATGCTATGGAATCCTTAGAACATAGCTTCAGCAACACAGTTGGGCGAGCAGTAACATAAACCCTAGGTAAAACCTGAGCTCTTAAAGATATTACTTCTTGCACCAAGAGGTGGAAGTGTCACCAGAGAGGCCATTTTCACGGTGTTTATGACTTCTTGAAATTTTATCATAATCACGATTTGAATGTTACGTTTGGAGGGCTGAAGTGTGTTTATCCTTAGTTCTTGTTTCCACCCAATTATTGGTCTCGCTTCCCCATCTCTTGCATCTCTTGTCAACCCCATCTCCCATGCTCACTGCCTCCCTCTGGGCAGCAAAGGTTCCCAACACTCACTGAGGAACAGCAGATTCTGTACCATCAACACCAGTTGGAAAGCACTTGCAGACTCTGCTTCTAATGCATGGTTCATCCTCCATGTTCCTCTGGTGGGAGTTGGTCATATGCCTTCTGCTGGACAGTTGGCTGTTTGCACCTGAGGCTCTGAAAGATAGAGCAGACACAGGGGAGTCAGGAACAGGGCATGGAGTTCAGCATTGGAATGTAGAAGTGGTCCCTAGGTCTCACCAACAGAAGGTGGTCAAAGGCAGACAGGGTGAGTTTGTGGGGCTTAGTCCCACCAAGACCTAGTCAGACTTCACCAATGCTTACAACCTTAGGTGTTTTCTCAAAGGCTTAAGTTCTGGAACTGTGAGACTCTTAACATTCATTTATCAGAGTAAGAAGTTCATATAATTATCTGACAACAAAAATGATAAGGGGTATGGAACGGCTTCCCTCTGAAGAGAGGCTGGATAGGTTGGGACTTTTCAGCTTGGAGAAGAGATGACTGGGATATGATATAAGTTTATAAAATCATGAGTGGTGTGGAACAAATTAATAGGGATGGTTATTTACCCTCTAAAATAGTACTAGAACTAGGGGACACTCCAGGAAACTAATGGGTAGCAGATTTTAAACAAAAGAAAGTATTTTTTCATTCAACACACAATTAAGTTGTGGAATTTGTTGACAGAAGATATGTTCAAGCCCAGTAGTTTAGCTGGGTTTAAGAAAGAGTTGGATAAGTTCCTGGAGGATAGGTCCATTAGCAGCTATTAGCTAGGTAGATTTGGGGAATGTAACCTCTTACTGTCTAGAGCTGGGAGTGAACAACAGGGAATGGATCACCCCATTGTGACCAGTTGAGTTCTTCTTCCAAGTGACCAAGATTGGCCACTGTCGGAGACAAGTGCTGGGCTTGATGGACTATTGCTCTCTGACTTAGTATGGCACTACTTATGTTCTTATTACTCTTCCCATTTTACAGTGGGGAAGTGAGGCTGAGAATGAGTGACTTAGTCATGGCCACCCAGTGAGTTCATAGTTAATACGGGATTTGAACCCTGATTCCCCTAGGTCCAAGTTCAGCCCCTTATCTACAGTAACTTTGGAGATATGGTCCAAAGAGGGGGGAGGTGAGACCGGTGAGGCGGGATAGATGCATGTTGCATGTCCCGCTTACTACCCCCCAAGCAGCAGAGCAGGTGGTTCTTGGTCAGAGGGCCCCCGACCCTGTGATGGTGCTGTTAAATGTGAGATTGGTGGCTAATAAAGTGACAACAGTCCAGGAAACAATCCTGGACAATGCCGCCAATCTCGTATGTATCATGGAAACCTGGCTGGACATTGAATTGGGGCCTATTTTGACTGATCTTGTTCTTGCTGGGAATTCCATGCAGCACAAGCCGCGATCGGAGGGACGGGGGAGGGAGGGGCGGTGTAGCTATGATTTCTAAGGAGGGATGGTCTGTGAAGAGGTATCCGGTGTAATCCGTATTGGGTATCGAAGGTCTCCATCTTGTGCTGATTTGGCAGGGAACAGTTTGGGAGTGCTGCTGGTATACCATGTACCTACCTGTGCAGCGGCCTCCCTGCATGCTCTGGCAGAGGTGTTGTTGGGGGTGGTGTTGTGGTCCCCAAACACAATAGTCTTGGGGGACCTCAACATTCATGCTGACGCCGCCCTTGGAGAAGCTGAGCATGAGTTCATGGCCACCATGGCAACCATGGGCCTGTCCCAGATGGTTTTCGGCCTGACACACCTTGGACCTTGTGTTTTGCACCAGCCTTGAGGTGGGTTTCCATTAGTGGGGGAGATATCAGCTGTGCCCTTGTCATGGAAAGACCATTACCTCCTGCAGACCTTGCTCCTAGCATATGTCTGCCCCTGGAAGGGTGTTGAGCCGATTCAGATGGTTCGCCCCCGATGGATGATGAAACTGTAATAGTTCCAGAATGCTCTGCAGGAAATACCCTCTGACCTTGACAACCATCTAATCAATGACCTTGTTTTGCTGTGGAACACCTTGCTGACGGAGGCCATTGATCAGACGGCTCCTAGGCATCTGCTGCCCAGGCGGCAGCTCCGCAGACCTCCTTGGTTTTCCGAGGAGCTACGGTTGCTGAAGTGGGATGGGCGGTTGGAGTGACGGTGGCGTTGTTCGCATGCTGGAGCCGATAGATTGTGGCATAGAGCCAGTTTATGAGCCTATGCCATGACTATGAGGGCAACAAAGAGGGAGCTCTTTGCTGCCCTCATAGCATCCGCAAAATCCCATCCAGTGGAGCTGTTCTGGGTAGTGCAGGGGCCGGTCAATCCGGCCTCCCTCAGTCTTGTAGTGGAGTCATCTACTGCCCGCTGTAACATGTTTGTGGATTATTTTGTGGACAAAAGCACTCATAGTCACTATGATTTCAATGCAGCATTTCTTACACTAGGGGAATCAGAGGTTATGGAAGCCCCATCATGTCCAGTTTTCTGGGATCAGTTTCAGTCAGTGATGCCCGTTGATGTGACCACCCCAAGAACGGTGGATGTTCTTGGGGTGGTCAGGGTTGCTTCTTGTGAATTAGACCCTTTCGTCATCCTGGCTGGTTAAGAACTCTCTGCCAGGAGACTATGGGGCTGTTGCTGTCTGGGGTGGTCAATGCCTCCCGGGGGGGGGGGCAGAGTGCCAGGCTGTCTCAAGGAGGCAGTGGTGCAGCCTCTGCTCAAGAAACCATCGCTTGATGCTGGCTCCCCTGCCAGTTATCAGTCTGTCTCTAACCTTCCCTTTTTAGAGAAGGTTATTGAATGGATAGTGGCTTGGCAGCTTCAGGGGCATCTCGATCACATCGGTTTTCTTGATCCCTGTCAGTCCGGCTTTCATCTGAGTTATGGCACTTAGACTGCACTTGTGGCTTTGGTAGATGACCTACACCGAGATATGGATCGGGGTCGTTCAACCCTGCTGATCCTGTTAGATCTGTTGGCTGCATTTGATACCGTTGATCATGAAATGTTGGTGACGCGCCTGTGGGACTGTGCGGGAGTGGGCGGGACTGTTTTTGAATGGTTCTGCTTGTTCCTGACTGGAAGAGCCCAGTGGGTGGTTCTTGGGGATTGTTTTTCATCACACCAAGACCTCTCGTGTGGAGTTTCACAGGGTTCTGTTCTGTCCCCTCTCCTGTTCAACGTGTATATCCAGCCGCTCGGCAAGGTGATTGGGGCAAGGAGTTTGGTGTACGGTGTCATCAATATGATGATGACACCCAACTGTACCTCTCTTTCTCAACAGACCTAGTCCTGGCAGTCTTGAGGGATTGGATGAGGGCTAATTGACTGCATCTGAATCCTGACAAGATGGAGGTGATGTTAGTGGGTAAGGTGATGGAATTGGTGGACTCCAACATTGATGGGGTCTGTCTTCCACTGACCTCCCAGGTATGGAGTCTAGGGGTGCTCCTTGATGTGCAGCTTCACCTGGATCTCCAGGTGGAGGCTGTGGTGAGGAGTGCTTTCTGCCAGTTGCATCTGGTGCGACGGCTTTGGCCGTTTGTTTCGGACTCTGACCTGGCCACAGTCATCCATGCTTTCATCACCTCTCGACTAGACTACTGTAACGCGCTCTACGTGGGGCTACCCATGGTGACGGCTCGGAAATTGCAGTTGGTGCAGAATGCGATGTCCCATCTGCTAGTGGGAATGGGCCGCTGGGAGCATATTACACCAGTGTTCCGCTCTCTGCACTGGCTGCCGGTGGTTTTCCGGGCCCCATTCAAGGTGTTGGTTTTAACCTATAAAGCCCTAAACAGTCTTGGCCCTGCCTATCTGTGAGACCGCCTCACTCCCTGTCTCCTGGATTGGTCCCTGTGGTCATCCGGGGATACCCTGCTTGAGGTCCCCAAAGTTTCTTGGGTGGCCATGCAGGAGAGGGTGTTCTTGGTGGCAGCACCACGCCACATCGTGCCTATGGAACTCCCTTCTGGTGGGAGCCCGGCTGGCCCCAGACCTCCCCTCTTTTTGGAAAAGTTGCAAGACCTGGCTGTTCTGTCAGGCATTTGGTGGGGGAGAGGGGTGATGGGTGGGGTGGGGGGGTAGAGGGGTAGGGGGCAGTTGTTTTCTCTGTTGCCTCTTTTTAATGTATTTTAATTGTTTTAATTGTTTTTATTGCTGTAAACCACCCCGAGCTGCCTGTGGCAGGAGGGGCGGGGTAATAAGTTTTAAAAATAAATAAAAATAAATAAAACTCTAAAGAAATATAGCCTCAGGATTTTACATAGAATAAACATGGGTAGGAAGACAGTGTTTTCCAACATCACCCTGAATGGGAAGAATATTTCAGCCTATTCAACTCTTATGGACTGACAATGGGTGTTAATAAACATGACCCTGGCTTGGTTCACCCGCTATGATCTACCTGGGCCAGCGCCTCATCCTAAGTGTTTGTTTCAGGGCCGCCAGATGTGGGGTCCAGTACAGACCCCAGTGGGGTAGGTGGCTGGTCCAGAAATGTGAGCCTAGAAGGAACCGGGTCCAAGAGCTGTCCAGGTGGGCCACAGTAGGCTGACCGGGCAGGTGTGTCTGTTTCCATGCCAACTTGGCCAGGCATGGGGGTTGCCATGGCCACCAGTCATGGCTGACTGTTATTGGCAGCCATGCCTGCCCATTATGGTGGAGGTCAGGACATCCGAGGCAGTGCAGGGGCAGGGCCAGCGAACTGCACATTGCTCCCTGCCCCCCGTCCCCAGCCAGGTGAGGCCAGGGAAATGTTTATTCCATCCCCCAACCTGTTTTAGCCAGGGGTGGATGAGGGTAGCCCCTCCTCACTCCGATGTGCAGCCAGCATGCTTGCTGCAACTAACATCAAAGAGCTACATATGATGTTAGTTGCCATCAGGCTGGAAGTCATGGGATCTTTCTTAAAAATATTGGAGGCCTGGAGGAAATTGTCTTCAGCAAGTATGATTCCACAGTTCTGTGTAGGACTTCCCATAAGTAAATGGCAGGGTTTAATACTGTCATAACAAAGTATTATACAGGGATTTCATCAGGCGCCTTAAAGTAGTTCTGGTATCCAGTAAGCATACGAAGACCATAGAAATTGTTATACTGGGTCAGACTGAAGGTCCATTTAGCCCACTATCTAGTCTCTGTCAGCACTGGTTGCTTGTACTAAAACAGGGCATATACAGAGCAATACATCTCCTGTTGTTCATTCCCAGCTCCTGGTACTGTAGTCAGGGGTTTAGGGATGCCCTGAGCCTGAGGTTGCAACCCCATACCATCTTGGCTAATAGCCATTGATGGACCAGTCCTCCATGCATGTATCTAATCTTTTACTGAGCCCAATTATACTACTGACCTTCACCACGTCCCATGGCAATGAGTTCTACCAGTTTTATTTTCTTTCTTTCTCTCAATATTTCCCAACATTCTATTTGCCTTTTTGGCTGTTGTTGCTGCTGCTGCACACTAAGCTGATGTTTTCAGTGAACTGTCCACAGTCACACTAAGATCTCTCTCCTGAGCAGTAACGGTTAAACCAGTATCGTATATGTGTTTATAATTAAAAATAAGTTGATTTCTAATTACCCCCAACATTGAAAATATCTAATTAGCCACATACATAGGGTAGCCATACCTTTCCTTTAAAAGAGGACACTTATGAAAAATACATGGTGCAGGGCATCACTGGAACCAATGCGACCCTGCAACATGTATTTTTCGTAAGTGTCTTTTAAAAGGGAGGTATGGCCACCCTAGTAAGCCTAACATTTTGGTGAATCGTTTTGTACTGATTGCCTTTTTAAAAAAAAAAGAAAAAGCAACTAATGAGATATTTCTTCATTTCTTATTCATTTTCAGAGAGGAAGAGAGATTCATTGAACTCAGGCAAATTCTGGACATTTTTATATTACAATCTTTACACATGGTATTTCACATGAGCAGATGTCTGCCAGTTTAAAAACCAGAGCCTGTTAAGGGATGTGAAGGACATGAGTATGGTGAATTCCCCATTCCTTCCTCTTTCCTTTTTGCTCAACTTGTTTGAAGTCTATAATGAGGGCCTGTCTCTCTGTAAAACCTCTCTAACAGGAACTTTGATCTCCATTAGGAACTAGTGCTCAATGAAAAAGAAATCAGCATCAATAACACATATCATGTTAATTTCACATCTGTGATGTGAAAATGATGATTCACTTCCATGTAGGCCATTTTTCAATAAGCTTGCTGGTTCGTACAAATTAGTGTCTCTCTTGCCAACATTATCATTAATAAATTGCATGTCTGTTTAATATTTCAAATAAAATGCAGAGACTGGCATTTTAGTTTTTGAGTCCAGCAGCGATAGACTACAGTGTTTTAGGTTAGATGAATGCCATCAACTATCTGTGCTTTGGGGCAGGAAAGATGAGGAACCACTGCCTGTGCAGTGTCCATGGGTGATTCATCTTGCAGAGCAGATGAGGAAGAGTAGTTTAGGCATCCTGAGCAAAACCCAGAAATGCCTACTCTGAGATTTAATGAGAGCACAAGAAACAGTACTGGTGGGAGTGAAGAAGGAGAACAGAAAGAGAAGACAGAGTCTCATATTATTGTCTCATAGCTCTTGCTTCCCTCATTTGTTACTTGTATCTAATTATTTGGTGAAATCTTGTATCCAATGAAGCCAATAGTAAAACATCCACTGCCTTCAACAGACAAGATTTCACCTTTTGACTTCCATCATATATTTAGACTGTGAGTTCTTCAAGGCAGGGGCTAATATTTTGTCCCTAATAGAGACTAATTCATGACTGAGACCAATAGGCACTACTACAATACAAATTAATAATAATACTCTTAATAGCACGTACCTTCTTGCAAAGCCTTAGTGTCTAACCTCTCCCCTTTCTTGGCTCTGTCGGGGAAGATTCTGCACCTACTGCCACGTTAAAGACGGTTCTAGCTGCACCTGGCATCTCTTTTCACTTGTTTGAGCCAAAGCACTCCTTAAAAAAATCAATCTATAGACAACATGGGACAAATTTTCAACCAGTTTTAGCTACCTTCCCTAACATATCGTAACATAAAACTCTGCGGAAGCACTATAGATTGAGAGAGAGAGTAGTTGGTGTGTTGGTCCCAAATGTAAGAAATGGAGACAAAGTAGTTCAGATATTTTTAATTGGACCAGCTATGTGTCTGAGGAAGGATCCTACATGGCCCAAAAGCTTGCCTTCTCAAAAATAGTCATGTACCAGTTTTGTAAATGCACATGGAGGACAAATAGTGGAGGATGTGCCACACACCTTAATTTTTTTTTCTTTGGCCAAGACATCTAAATGCTATGTAAGAAGATCTGGTTCTAACAGGTCTGGCCTTAAGATGGGAGAAGGACTGTGGTTGTTCTGATCCCCTCCAGATCAAAAACATGAAAATTATCTATCTATCAATCAATCAATCAGTCAATCAATCAATCAATTCAATCTCATTAATCACATAAGTAAGATCTTGTTTCATGTCATCAATAGTAGAATTTTCAGAAGAATAGAGGAGGAACTGAAGTCAAGCAAGGTCGTGGTATTAGAAAACCAAAGTGATTAAGCTTCATAATATTATCAGAAAGTGCTATGAATTTATCACTCCACTTTATATATACTTCATTTAATATGCAAAGGCTTTTGAGTGTGTTAATCACAACACCCATATGCAATGTATGGAATGGGGTTTCCAGATCATCTTGTAGAACTAAGTAAATAATGTTTGTACTGTGATGAACAAGTGGTCATAGAAATGTCAGTTGGTTTGACAAATTGGTTTGAAATTGGAAAAAAATGTTGATCAAGGATGCATGCTCTTTCTTGAACTTTTAAATATATATGAAGAGGCAATAATGAGAGAAACATTACATTATTTTGAAATAGGAATTAAAATTAACAAACACCACATAGCCAGTTTATGCTAGGCAGAGGCTATCAGTGGGAGTTGACAGGAGCTAAGAATGTTGTTGACCAAGATAAAAGAAGCTAGTACTAGGAAAGGTTTATTTCTGCGAGTATCAGGCAGACAAAAGTGTAATGATACTTGATGATAAACATGATCTAACTATGATGGTGATGGTTGATAGAAAAATGGTTGAAGAGGCTGATAGTTTTTAACATCTGGGATCAATTGTAAATGTCAATGGGAGCTGTGAAGAAGTTAGGAGGCTGGCCATCTTGTGGGAGACCCTGCAAGATATGAATATTGTATGGAAAGACCATAACATCTCTACTAAGTTTAAGTTACAATTTCTGAGATCAACAATATTCTCTTTTGTAACATATAGCTCTGAATCTCAGGCATTAAACAAAACCAAATTGCCAGTGAACTATGGTGTTATTGTAGATTGTTACATGTCTCCTGGCAGGAGAATAGAACTGAGAAATGAATTTTGGCACAAATTGTTTGCCAGCTATCTCTGCAGAACGACATAATGAAAAAAAAAGCTTAGATTCTTTGGTCACATAGCAAGACAAGACTCCCTGAAGAAGATCATGTTCGTTGATGGAATGAAAAAGAAGAAAAGGAAGGCTTGAATCAGAAGGACAGAATTTGTTGTTTGGTATACACACAGTAGAGAATATGATATGAAAAGCAAGAACCATTCTGAGTGGTAATGATGGCCCGATAGGAGAGGAGAGGATGGTCTAAGCTTTTTTGTTCACATGTGACTGTGATCTCAAAAATGTAGACTAGATAGAGAGCGTAGTTGCTGTGTTGGTCCCAAATGTAAGAAATGGAGACAAAGGGTATTTTCAGACGTTACGAGACCACGCTCAACCACAGTCAATACCCTGTGGTGGGGAATGGCCTCGTAACGTCTGTTGGGGAACCGGAAGTTCCCCCCCAGATGTTAGTCATGGTCAATCCCGGCGGGGAATCACAGTCACCATGCGTTCAGCGAGACCGGCGAGGCCGGTGCCGATCGCGTGATGAACGTGATTCCCCGCCGCGATGAAGGGGCCCGTCTTGTCTGGATGGCAACCATGGCCCAGAATCCCTGGCGGGATTCTGGACCATGGTCAATTCGGGCGGGTGCTGCGACCGCATTGGCTGCGGCGCCCACCCGTCTCCCCAGAGGGCAGGTGGTGGGGGACGATGGGGGGGAGGGCGGGGCCGTGCAGCTGCACATTGCGTCACGTGGCCCCACCCCCTCCCCAATTCCCCGCCGGGATCAGCCGGCACGTTTGTTGGACGTGACGGGCTGATTCCAGCGGGGAATCAGAAGGGTGATTCCGGGATGGGGTGAATGCCGCCCCGTCTCGTCTGAAATCACCCAAAGTAGTTCAGATGATATATTTTATCGGACCAATTATGTTTCTGAGGAAGGGTCCTGTGTGGTTCAAAAGCTTGCCTTCTCAGAAATAGTCATGTACCAGTTTTGTAAATGCACACAGAGGATAAATAGTGGAAGATGTGCATTCAAATGGTAAATAGTAGTGGTGGGACCCCGGGCCCATTACCGGCTACCGGATTTACCGGTTACCGGTTCCACGAAAACCGGATTCCCGGATTAAATCCGGTATGCCGGTACCGGATTTATTCCATTGGTTTCAATGGGGCGCTGTGTCCCCATTGAAACCAATGGAATAAATTCCTCCCCCTCCCCCTCCCAGGCTGCGCGGGTGGAAGGGGGGACACCCCCCACCCACCCTGCCCAGCCTGGCTTTTTGTTTTAAAAAAGAAAAGA
>QEPC01010958.1:2176278-2208444 GCA_003113815.1 Sphenodon punctatus
GAGGGGTGGTGTGGAGTGGGGTGCACTGGGGGAGTGGGGGGACTTGGGGAGTCTGGCTGGGCAATGGAGTAGGGGGAGTGGGTGCACTGAGAGACATGGGGGAGGGGAGTGGGGGGTACTCAGGGAGTCTGGCTGGGGAATGGGGCTAGGGGTGGACTGGGAGACACATGGGGAGGGGGTGCAACAGATGAAGTAAACCATGTTTTGGGGGACAAGTGGAACTTCTTGCTGATGCTTTTGTGTTGTGTTGAGGATAATATGGTTGGCTTAAGATATGGTTTCAGTGGTTTGCTTTTGCTTATTATGTGTTTGCCAGTGCACTGCTGTCAGTGGTTTCCCCCCTCCTCCCCCAGGCATGTGCAAAGACTGTGGTCATTTTATGGGGCCCCACTGGCCACAACTACTCTTTCTTGGTTAAATTGGTCCCTTTCCTGTTTTACATGTAAATTGTCTGCTTTCTGTTTTCTGGGTGGAGTACCTAGGGGCTTGGATGGAGAAAGGGTTTCCAATCCAATCTTTGCTGGAATGTTCCTTGCATTTTAAAATGACCCCGCCCTTTGCAGTTTGTTGGGATGTTGTGAGTAGAGACAAAATGGCCTCCACCTCTCTAGTAAAGAGGCCATTTTGTGACATTGTGGGTCTACTGGTTGTAGCTACTCTTTTTAAAAATAGTCCCTCCCTTCGCTGTTTCGCTGCTGCTGGAAAGTAGTTTGCTTACAATGCAGGCCAGCAACAGGCAAACTTTTAAAAAAAGGTCTGTGTGCTTGGACAGGCGTTTGACTGTCGGGGATAGGGTGTAGCTACTAGGGATGCTGGTCTGGATGTGCCTTGTTTGGTGGCAATGCAGCCCTGAATCTGACCAAATTTTAAGAAAAGGCCTGTGTGCTTGGACAGGGGTTTGACTGTCAGCGATAGGGTGTAGCTACTAGGGATGCTGGTCTGGATGGGCCTGGTTTGCTTGCAATACAGGCCTGAAACAATTCTCCTTGTGAACAGAGGAGAAAGTAGGTAGGAGCATGGCAGAAGAGAAGGCTATAGACAACAAGGAAACCCCTTCCCCCTGTTCCCCACTGAACCCATCTCTTCCCCTTCCTCTTCTCGTGCACCAAACCCAAACCCTTTCCCTCCTACTTCTCCTCTGTCCTGTTCTTCTCTTCCCTTTCATTCTCTTCAGATTCGACTTGTCTCAGGACAGGGAGCTAACTCAGCCCTCCCAGTTCTCCAAGCCAGAAGGAAGGCTTGTCCCAAAGCCTACGCCTTCAGAAGACTACAGGTGGCCAAGGATGCCATGAAAATCGAGAATTTGAGGGTTCATGATAAAGGTAGGCAATGGCAATGTGATCTATTTTTTTTTTAACCTACTATGGTTAATTTGGACCTGGTGGGAAAGAAAGATTGGACAGGACCCCAGTAGGGGGTGGCAGTGCTTCATGCAGCAGCATTCCCATCATTAACTAATGTAATGTCCATCCATGGTTAACCCTGGGAACTCCTTGCTGTTGGGTTATGCCACGCCACTGGCCTACCGTTGCCCAGGCTCTGCCTACTGTTGCCCTGGCTCCGCTCCTAGGCCTGGCTCCACCCCTAGGCCCAATGGCCCACTCACTGCCACACCACCTTCCAAAACCACCAGCTGCCCCTGACTCCCAGATACTTTTCCTGAGTGGTAACTCCTAGCTTAGTATCCAGCATTGTGTACGCATAGTTTGGATTATTTTTCCCTAAGTGCATCACTTTGTACTTGTCCACATTAAATCTCATCTGCCATTTAGATGCCCAGGCATCCAGTCTCGTAGATCCTGTTGCAGTTATTCACAGTCTGCTCGTGTTTTAACTACCTTGAATAAATTGGTGTCATCTGCAAATTTGATCACCTTGCTCTTAACGTCCTTTTCCAGACCATTAATGAATACATTAAACAGCACTGGACCCAATACAGATCCCTGAGACACACCACTTTTTACATCTCTCCTTTGTGAAGACTGACCATTTAGTTCTACTCTTTGCTTCCTATCCTTTAACCAGTTACCGATCCATAGTAAGACATTACCTCCTATCCCATGACTTCTTAATTTTCTCAAGAGTCTTTTATGTAGGACCTTATCAAATACTTTCTGAAAATCCAGGTACACTATATCTACCGAGTCTCCCTTGTCCACATGCTTATTTACACTCTCAAAGAATTCCAACAGATTAGTGAGGCATGACTTACCTTTGCTAAAGGTGACTCTTCCCCATTAAGCCATGTTTATCAACATGCCCAGCGATTCTGTTCTTAATGATAGTTTCCACCATTTTGCCTGGCACAGACGTCAAGCTTACTGGTCTGTAGTTTCCAGGATCACCTCTGGATCCCTTTTTAAGTATTGGGGCTACATTTGCCACCCTCCAGTCCTCTGGTACAGTGGCAGATTTTAGCAATAGGTTACAAATTACTAACAGCAGGTCTGCAATATCATATTTGAGTTCCTTCAGAACTCTGGGGTGAATACCATCTGGTCCTGGTGATTTGTTAGTATTTTGTTTGTCAATTGCTTGTCTTGCTTTTTGATTTGTATTTAGTAAGAAATACAAAACGTTTCACCGAATTAGGAAGTAACAAAATATATAAAATTAGTAAAGTTCATGAAAGGAACTTATCTGAACATGTACATTCATTTAGTCCAGGTGACATGCATCCTGTGAATGTGATGTCATTGACAAATACACTACCTCTGAAAAGTCACAAAGAACTAACTGTGCAGAAACTCAGTAATGTAGAAAAACAAATGTGGCACCATTCCTCTGAAAACTAGAAGAAGGCTGATCCTGTCAGAGATGATTCTGTAAGTCTAACTTGTAAACTAGGCCATTTTTATACAGCCATGTCCCCCCCCTTTGCTGGGTGTGGGTGTGCAGTGGGCGTCCATGTACATGCTGCAGTGGTGGGTGGGTGGGATGGGTGTCCATCCATGCAAACAGCATGAGTGGTGGGTGGGGGTGCATGTGCACTCCCACCAACGCCCACCTCCACCCACTTCACCCATCCCCCATCCACGGAGTCATCCGACAAACTAGAGGAGGCTTCGTGGGTGGAGGTGGGTGTGCACCCGTTCCAACGGGTGCACACCCACCTCCACCCACCACCAGCACACACTCATCCCCTCATCCACTGCTGTCCATGTAAAAAGAGCCCTAGAGAAGCTGTAGATGCAATATTAACGGGGTGGGTGGGGGAATCCTTCATAAAGGATAAATTTGACCCGAACTCTCAGTTTGAAATAGAACTATACAACAAATAGCTGAAGGAAACATGGTGGGTGTAGCCATTTTGAATTTTAGAAAAACATTTGATACAGCATCTCCTGAAATCTTAATCTCAACGTTAATTCAAATAACTTTAATACAAACACTGTTACATTCACCAAAATCTGGTTAAAGGGCTGTGAAAGCAAATATCAGGAAAAGGTGATATATTGAAATGGGGAAATGATGTCTACGGAGACAACCTGGGCATCAGTAATTCTAGTCTTATTTGTCATCTTCATTAGTGATCTAGAAGAGGGAGCAAGCAGCATGTTAATGATTATATTAAATTGAGAGGTGCTGTGAACACCAATAATGGAGGAATATTACATAGGGACTTAGAGACTTTAGACATACTGTATGCAGAAAATTACTGAGTGAGATTCAGCTGTAAAAAACAAAAAGCTGAAATGCCTCCTCCCCAGCCTGTTCCCACTGACAACGAAGTTGGTAAGTAAAAGGCAGTCTTGTCCAATAAGTTGTCCAATAAGCTGAATGCCTTGTCTATTGGATCTGGGAGTTAGGAGGTCTGGGTTCTATTCTTTACCCTACCACTGACCTGCTGTGTGACTCAGGATACATCAATTCCCGACTCTGTTGCAGTGCTTCCCCTTCTCAAGTCAGTGTGTAAGATAGTTAGGGCAGGGATTGTCTCTTAGTCTACAATACCCAGTTCATGAATCTGCACCCAGCACCCTACTCAGATACTGTAGAATGTAAAACCCTGGGACATGTGCAATCTAATTTCTGACCATCCTTAGAGTTCTGGTGTAAGTGCATACAACTGCAGTTGTGACAATTGGTCATATTGCTGCTGAGTGACAGCCCGGGTCAAGCACCAACTTGGTTGGGAAATGGCTGCCCAGCTGGGAGTAAAGCAGACTTTCATGTCTGAAAATCCATTTTGATTGGACCTGTTCCTGAGTCCTGGTGGTTCCAGGTGCCATGGCAGCCATCATTGGCTGCCATGGTTGCCCATCAGTTGGGGGTGGGCCGTTGCATGCAGCATGGGATTGGGCAGATGCATGTCTGTGTCTCTCCTGCCCCCTTCCTGGCCTGGCCACTGTAGTTTGTTCAGCAGCCGAGCTGGCTCCTGGCCAGAGTGATGGCGCCGACCACCATCCAGGCAAGTCCATGTCAGCAGTGGGTGCTGTCATGTCGAAAAACACCAAATGAAATAACAACTGGTTAGATTCAGAAGAGACTGGATCCAGTCCTTATGTTTTAAACCAGTGGTGTGGAACCCCAGGTCCATCAGAAAAATGCAGTCATTGACCAGTTTTTATTTGGTCCATTTCCAATTCCTGGCTTTGTCCCTTGGATCCAGCCCCTGCCTGCAAGCACTGAAGGAATGCTCTCAGCAGGAAGTAAGTAGAGATGAGGAAAGAGGGTGGATCAGAGGGTCAAATCCATGATTTGGGCCCTTCCTCCATCTTGAGCATGCCATCTTGGGTTCCCATCCCCTGACTCTTATCCAACTCATGGACCTTCATCTAATTTTCAGTGTGGTTCCATCCTGAGGGGAAAGGTTCCCCACTTCTGCTTGAAACACACAGACATGGTGAAGTATAAACTGAGAATGGACTGTGCATGTAAAGGAAAATGTTTTAGTTTTTCCTTCTTAACAAGCTCCTACTGTGAAAGTGGACTTGCATGACTCGCTAATCAATTCTGTGGGGAACTATGTCCCCATTTATAGCATGCAGTGAGATTGGCACTTATCCATATACCTTCTGTAAGAGCTAAACAGTCCTCTCCCTTTACCAGGACTAGGCCAGATGGAAACAGAGCCAGCAGTAACTTAGCTCATTGATATGAAGTATGGACCAAGGTGTGAAAAGGCACCTATGAATTATTTCATCATACAGTGTGCCATGGCCATGGGGCTGAGTTTATAAAAGTGCATTGTGCTAATAATATTGTGAGGCTGTGCTAGAGGGGTCTGTTTCAGACTCTGAGCTGCACTGACTTTTCAGGGAGCACTGGGGATAACAGAAATAGCCCAACAGAGTCTGAACAAAGCAAAAGTGAGTACAGTTGCTTTTGCAGTCACTGTTCACCTGAGTTATACAATAGTCATCATTCACAAGGACTTTCTATCTATCTCCCTGCTGAGCAGACTGCTCACATGCAGCATGACATCACTTGACTAAAGCCAGGGATGCATGTTTGCTGCATTTTCCTCATTGGCAGCAATGGGGGAAATGTGGTCAACACAGGTCTCTGGCTAATGCTGACATGTTAATGCCAGTTTCTGTTGAAGAGGTTGTGCCTGTATAATGCACCAGAAAAGTGGCAGAGGAAAGAGGTGTCTCACTCTCTGGTTCTTTTCAAAGCTGCATTCTCATAAAGGTTGGGGCAAAGGTGACTCCCACCCACCATTGCCTCTCACCTGCATCTGGCATTACCTCCGATACCACCCATCGCTGTTAGCTTCAATAGTCTCCACAGCAAAGCTTTGAGGGGACATAGAAGGCAAGTGCCTAAGCCATGGAATATCTGATATATAGCTGCTTTCCTTTATGACAATCCTTTCTGCATGTTAGAGAACATAAGAAGTGCCATACTGGGTCAGACCAATGGTCCATTGTGCCCAGCATCCTGTCTCCAACAGTGGCCATGCTTGGTTGCTTCAGAGAAGTACCCAACGGGTCATAATGGAGTGACCCATTCACTACCGCCTCCAAACAGTCAGAAGTTTCATCATCCAATCTGTTTGGCCAATAGCCATTAATGGAGCTGTTCTCCAAGAACTTACCCAATCCTTTTTAAAGCCCAGATATGCTACTGGCCTTGACCTCATCATCTAACAACAAGTTCCACAAGTTAATTGTACATTGAGTGAAAAAATGCTTTCTTTTATTTAAGTCTGCTACCAGTTAGTGTCATGGAGTGTCCCTAGTCCTAGTCCTATTTGAGAGGGAAAATAACAGCTCCCTATTTACTCATTCCATACCACTTGTGATTTTTAAACTTCTATCATATCCCCTGAGTCATCTTTTCTCCAAGTTGAAGAGTTTGTTCATAGCCAGGAAAGACTCACATCCAAACATGAGAAGCTACTTGCGGGGTTCCATTCCACCCCCCACCCCACTATGAGCAAGGGCTGTCAAACAAAATTGACTACTTCCTAGCAAGCAGTGTGGAAACCACTTTGCAATGTCATAGGGCTGGCTAGGATTACTCAGTCACAGGTGATACTGTCAGCTCTATTATCCTCTGAGACTTAGTTTCCCTGGAGATGGAGCACTTCTTTCTAAATCCTGGGATCAAACCCAGATCTCATACAATACCAGGCAAATGCTAGCCCGCATGTCTGGCTTCTGAGTTTGTTCAAACTTACTGCATTGTAAAGTGCCACTTGACACATCCAGAGTTTCCTGCTCCAGCAATCTTTATGGCATCCCTCAATTTGGCGCCTTGTTCCAGGCTTTTAAATAGCTTTGTGTCCCCTATTGCTCATTAGCAGGCTGGGAGGAACGGTTTTTATAGACCCATGTATTAAACAAATAAAAGACGTCAAGGGAACTTAGAAACACATCCAGCTGCTTGCAAATTTACAGTGCGAACATTAAACTTTCATTAAATGTACTTTTATAAAGTGCAGCTTTATTTTTCAGATCCACGTACCTGTGACAGTGAGAAGTGGGGTTATCAAAATATACTGGGCTTACTGGCTAAATGAGAACATTTAGCAGCTGAAGGTTTATTGGCCACAGCTCAGTCACAATGCAAAGCACCCTGGGTATTTTTGCAGACTATCACGTCGCAAGGCTGCTTGCAGTTTCTCTCTCTAACAGGGAGTTTATGAAGCAAATAAACATTTTCTTTTCGTGCCCTGTGGAGACTGGATGACTTCATTTTGATTTAGTGCAGCCTCCTAGGAAAGGGAGGCTAATTGCTGAAGATTCTAGTGCTGGGGGCAAGGGTTTGTCAAGGTGAAGCTTAAGAAAGTCATGGAGAGAGCCTTTTAAAAAAGCTGGTCCTCAGTTTCTCATTCCCAGGTTTATGAGAGACCAAGTGTGGAGTCAGTAGATACTTCCACCTTGGGGTGTGGCAAGATTATGGTGGACCACGCTCTTGTCTCAATTATGCCTCCCCCCCCTTTAGAGAAAAGGAGTGAAGTTTCTGGGTTGTGGGGCAGAGTCACCACTTCAAGATGCCACCACTCTAGAGAGGCCCCAGCCATACTACAAGCCGCCATTAGGGACAGCGACCAGGAACCATCTGGGAACCATGCAGCTGCTCTGGGGGTGCTGCTGGGAGCCACCACTGCAAGTTGGGAACTGCTCCTCAGAGCTCCTCCTTAGCCTTCATACTACTGCCCATTGTACTGGTTGAGGTGTGGTGGTTTATGGTCAGGTGTCCAGTCACGGGAATTTCTGGTTCAAGAAATCCAGTGTGTACACGTGCTAGTTCCATCTAAGGGTTTTATCAAATGGGATGATAGCCCTCTGAAATCAGTTTTGGTCTGTGAAGCCCCCGCTCACATGTTTAGTGTGTAGAGCCTAATAAACAGGAAGCACCCTGCATGTATTTCTTGTGTGTTTGGGCAGCCCCAACTCACAGGTTTAGCATGACAAGAAGGCGTTCTTCCTTGCCACACTCCCCCACCAACCCATCCCCTTTCTCAGTTTCCTGCCCTTATGATGACTCACAGCCATGGTGAACCATGGGAAGAAGAAGCCGCATTAGCTGTTTTGTTCTTCCAAGCCATGATACTGGGAGGCAGTCCAGTACCTGCTATCCCCATGGAAGTTCACACCTGGGTTTATACCTGTGAGCATTTGGTGGCTGTAACTAACATTTTGCTATGCACATAATGCTGAGTTTATTGAGCAAATTGCATACTTTATTGAGTGCTTATAGTGAAAATTGAAAGCAAAAGTAAAAATTGAAATAGAAAGCAATCAATCTTTGCATGTTGTAAATCCAGTTTATCGCATCCACTGCTCACAGCGATGTACTAGCAGGCAGCAGCACACGGTTTTATTGGAGTCTTGCCCACTGCAGTGTTGGAAAGCTCTCTTGGTTCACATAAAATCCCCAGACAAACATGTGCTTCTTGTACCCACTCTCTATCCTGCATTATCATATAGTGGGGGCAGAAAACATCCCTGCTCATGAGGGTGTGTTGCACTTCTCTGAGTGTCTAAACCTTGCATAAGGTAACATGCTCTCCTTCAGTCGGTTCATATTCCATGTACCCCAAGTAACTTGTTTCCCCCAAGAGATTCATCTCTGCCATCTGATCAAGGCACTCCTTGTGGCCCCACAGGTATTCTCTTGCGATTATCAGGGCACTGATGAGGAGGGTCCAGAACAGATTCTGCTACTGACTGTCTCACTTCTTAAAGTGCACACACATCAAGAAAATTCTCAGTCTCATTTGGATCCCAATCTATCATCTCATATGGTGCTGAAAGCCTTCCATTCTGCTGAACTTGGAAATGCAACAGTGTTGCGTGGTGTCTGCATTCTATCATGCCTACATGGTACTCCATTGTATGCATGTGCCATCTTATGCACACTCAGGCTGCTTCGGAGGATGGGTCTGCCAGTTCTCTGTACATCAGGCCAATCCCTAGTAATATCTTTCTATGGCATTGTGATGAAACAGGCCGTGGTCCTTTTAACCCAGCCTGTCCATAACTGTGGCCCTGCACCTAGAGGGGGGGTATAAAGCCATGAAAGGCTTTAAGGGAGTCAGTGCTGGCTGGGAGGCTGAAAGAGAGGGAGNTGGTCCTTTTAACCCAGCCTGTCCATAACTGTGGCCGGGGGGGGGGGGGGGGCGTATGATGTCAGGGAAGGTTATAAGGGGGTCAGTGCTGGCTGGGAGGCTGAAAGAGAGGGAGTTCTTCAGGGAGATGTAGCCTGGGGAGTCTCCAAGGTTCTGAAATACTGGGATGTGAAGATAAGAGGAGGGAAGTGAACTATGGCAGGGCAGGGCTGACTGAGGGACATCTTGCTCCTGTGATTGTTTGGGAACTCCTCAATAAAAGCCTGATGATTTGTACACATGGCTGGGTCAGTGATTTCTGAGCCATGGAGCACGGCTAGCCCTTCTTTCAACCTCCCTTGGACAGGGTCCCACACGTCACATTGTACTTTGCAAGCAAAAACTGTTACTCTTCAAAGTTAAGACATTCTAAGCAACTTTCGTTCTTTTTTTTTTTTTTTAAAAAATATTTTAATTGTATTTTACCAGTTTTTACACCCCCATAAATGCTGGGTATCAATTATTTTAGTAGGACCTGGATTACAGAATTGGTCCCTGGTGTTATATAATGAGTGTGATCTCATGTTTAAAACCCCCCTCCCCCTCCCTTTTCAAATTGTCCCCCCCCTTCCACTTGTTTTACATTTTGGTTAAGCAAATTGTTAGTTTAGGCTGGTCTGTTTCTACTTTCTGCTGGAGGAAGTTCCATATGTTAGTCCACACGGCATAAAAGTTCTCCATCTCCAAAAGTTTGGAGCCACTTCCAATTTTTGTTGGATTGTTTGCATTGTCAATATGGTGTCACCCACAAATAAGTGGGATGCCTGCTTTAATCCCTTTGATTCCCAAATGTTTACCATTTCTTGTGAGATTTCTGTCTTACTACTCCATTTCCCCAAAATTGGAGTGCATGGGGAAATTTCCCTTGATATTTCTAGCTTATTACATATTTTTTCCCAAGTCTGCATTGCCATACTTGCAAAGGGGTGCCTCAGTGCCTCCTATTTATTTTCTGACCATCCATTAATATAAGACATTCTAAGCAACTTTCAGCCAATGGGCAATAGCATCCCTGCTCTGCTCCCACATACATTCCAAGCACAGTGACCTTCAGCACCTTGCAGATCCTCTCACCTGCCCATTTCTTAACATTCAGTGGTTCCCCCACAACATTGCATGTTTTTGTCGTGCTAACATCTGTAACATTTTTAAATGAGTTGGCGTGTGCACTGACATGTTTCTGACAGAAATGTCTATGCAGTTTAATAGCTATCTGGTTGGGCAGTGCTGGTGCAGCAGCACACACATGCAACATAAGCTTTGGGGAAAAAACATTCAACCAATAGCCATCCTGTAACCAATAGCATCCAACAGCAGTTCACACTCAGCATGAAGCTAATTCTGTAAGGACACATGACCAATAGTGGCCAATACCTTCTCACATAAGTGGAAGGGTTTTTTCCTCCATGGTTCTCTGGGCCATAGAGGAACATGGTACCCAGTTCATGGATGTGCTGGTCAGATGGTTGGGAAGAATCACGATGCCCACATTTTCTGTCAGCTCCCCTTCTTTGGCCACTGGTACACCAGAGACTTTGAACCCTCCACTGAAAGGAGGATGTTGCTCTTGAAAACCCTGACCACTCCATGAAGCACGAAGGCATACAGCATTGCCACATCCCAGAGCAAAAGTACTTTAACCAGAAGCCCAGTGCCACCCACTCTGTTGTGGAGAGAGCTTTTGGGGCTATTAAAGCAGCACTGGAGATCAATTCAGGCCAGAACTGATTTCCAGGTAGAGACTATTCTACTTCTAACTACTACTGCCTGTGTTCTCCATAACATCTGCAAAACCAGTGGGGCTGTGTTGGAAACCTCCCTCCAGTTAGCTCTGGCAACCCAGTGTCCCTGTTCTGGGACCAGCTGAATCAACAGCGCATACCTGGAAAGATCCTGGATGCCTTGTGCTGATACATCAACTGCAATGCTTACCCCAACATCCACCTTCAGTGATGGTTTAGTGAGCATTAGTGAACTAGTTCAAATGATTTTGTATAATATCAACAAAGCCCTTAAAAATATTTCCTGAGTGTTAATGTGTTTTTCTCTAGCCCATCTGGCTCCCCCCGCACCCCAACACCAGGACAGCATACTGGTGATGGTCTGGATCGCTGGTGCAATACGCGATGGCCCACCTGTTGACTGGGATGGGCCACAGGGAGCACATTAAACCAGTGCTTCAGGCACTGCACTGGCTGCTGATTGTCTTCCAGGTCCGATTCAAGGTGCTGGTGTTGGTGTTAAAGTCCTACATGGCCTGGGCCCCATTTATCTAGGGACCACCTCACTCCTTGGGTGTTTGGGCAGCCTCTGCAGTCATCTGGCGGCACCCTCCTAGAGGTCCCGCATTACCGGTGGGTCCAGACAGACAAGAGGGTGTACTCGGTGGCTACTTTGTCACTGTGGAAATGCTCCCAGTGGAGATCCATCTCAGCCCAGATCTTCTGGTGTTCCACCGGAAATGTAAGACCTGGCTCTGGCATTTGGGGAGGAGGGGTTGGGTGGGATGGAATGGATAGTGAGTTTGGATGAGTGTTTGCTTTGTGCACAGCTCTGGTTTTATATTGTGATGTATTTTATTGTTGTAATTTTATTGTTTTATGATTTTTTTGATATTGTGTTTTATGACATTGTTTGTGAGCTGCCCCAAGTCGCTGTTAGGTGGGGTAGAAATGAAATAAATGAAATGAAATGACATATTGGACCTTTTGCTCCTCCCACAGAGCGATGAAGGGTGTGATTTCTTTCTTGGGCCAGGGAATGCAGCATTGGTGGGTGGACTGGTAGGTGGAGAGCGGCTGCAGCTGTACGGTGGTGGTACTGGTGCTGATTGTTGCCTGGCTGTGGTTTTTTTTTTGAGCCATGGTCTTGGCCGTGGTAATACTCCACAAGTTGTTATGGAGAATGCAATAGCTGGGAAAGAGGAAGTGCTGGGCACATACTGCCAATCAGAAAGAACTGGGAGAACACATGTTTGAAAATGGAGTGGTGGGCTTTTAAGGTGGACATTATGTGCATGCCAGTGAGAGCGAGAGTGGAGAGAGGGGCTGGAAGTGGTCACTCCTTGAAACACTCTAGGCTTTTCACCCGCAACTCTATGGTGCTAGCAGCCCTGTATGCACAGAGGTTGCACACAACCTAATTGATGGCATGCGGACACGCATGGGCACACATTAGCCCACATTCGCCTGCACGGTGGGTTCTGCATGCTCTGTGACCATGTCATGAGTGGGGGCTGCATGTCTGGTTGGTAGTGGCCACATGGCTAGTGGGGATGAACACTAATAAACAGGCAGGTGGACACCCACCTGGTGTGGGCTACTGTCGTGTTTGTTAACACCCTAAGCTAGCTAGTTTTAGGCTCATTATATAATGAACCTAACCAATCTAATTTAAGTAAAAAGACTAGTTTCTGGATCTGATTCTCAAAATTCTCCACAGCCACAAACCCTATTCACTTCTGTAGGGCTACACTTGTACTGTGCTTTGAGGATTGGACTGTTTGTGTATAAATCACCTGAGTTCTTGAACCAGTCTGAATGGAATTAGACTGGATCTAGAATCCTAGTATGAATACAGCCCATGGCCTCTGTGCAGATGACCTTTCCTTATTCTACAATCAGAAACTATGGTTGGGGAATGTAACCTCTGCCAGGAGCTGGCAGTAAATAGCAGTGAACGGCTGACTCCATTATGACCTGTTGGATACTTCTCAGAGCCAGCTGAAGGTGGCCACTGTCAGAGACAGACTGCTGGTCTAGATGGACCCATTGGTCTGAACCAGTATGGCATTTCTTATTTCCTTATAAACTACCAGACCAGTAACATTTACATAGTTAGGCAAGGTTATGTTTTTACTAAAGTGCCTGTGTCCATATGGTTTTCTGCATACTGTATAAGGAGCAAAATACATAACACTACCCAAGCAAAACTGAGATAATGAAGAAGTTCAACACCCAGGATTTCATGACAGTCCTAGAAATCCTCTTTGCATTTTCTAATGATGAGCAGATTTTCAAAATACTTAATGCGGCGCTATTTTAAGCTTTCCCTTAAGAAGGTTTAATGACATTTCAATTAGGATTGAATCAGGACAGTAAATGCATCAGTGTTATTATTTTCATTGATTTAATGCAGAACAATTTATTTACCCACTGCATAGACCCCAGTTCTGCAAAATACTTCAATGCATATCTAAATTTTAGTACAAGCTTCATTTCTCTTCAAGTCAGTGGCACCACTTGCATTCTTAAAGTGAATTACCTAGTACTTAATATACTTTGCTGAATCAGGGTCATGAGCATTAGGAATGGGATAATTAGGTGGAGTTCTGGCTTTTCTGAAAACCTGAGAACATTTTTAAAAAAAAAATTGTTTTGAGATTTCACAAACGTTTTAGGTTTTGCAAAGCTTTCCTCCACTTAATCAAAATGGCTATTTCCCCAAAGAAATATTATTTAAAGAAGCAATCACTCCCAGAGCCCCCTTTAGCATTTGTTCTACCACTTTGAACTTTCCTGAGAGATACAAGTTCCAAAGTATCTGTTCCTTCAATTCCATTTCCCCCATCTTATTTTGTCTCAACAGATCTATAGGAAACCAATAGAGCCGTAACATTTTAATAGTTTAACTTCAGAAAACATAAAAGGCACCCATTTCATGCATAAAAGGAAAGTGTGCTATTTCCCATTTAACATCAGTATTTCTGAAATGTGTATATGGAGAACAAAATAAAACCAGTAAATTCACTGGCTGCAGTTCTTACAGTGTTAAACAGCAGCATTATGCTGTTTGAATAATATGCAATGCATCTTCCCTTTTCACACTAAATTGTACTGGCTTTTCAAGGGCACACATGAGACATCTAACTAGTGATCCAAGATGCAAAGTTCAGGTACGTTAATAGTTATGTGAAAACCAAGAAGATATTATGACTCTGAAGCACTTCATTGGCTCAAGACCTGTTCACTTCATTGGGGATTGTATAGTGGGGTTGACTGAGGATTGGGCTATTTCTGACATCACTGCTCCCGACAACCATAGTGCACTTCCAGTGCAACCTGGAAGTGGCATTAAGTTGCCATATCAAGCAATGGATCCCACAACCCTTCCATGTTGTACTACTGTCCCTCACATCACGCATGTCTAGGAGGTCAGATCTTTGAGGCACGACACAAGTTCATTTTACTTGTTTGAAAGGTACACAACACACCAGTGGCGGCTGGTGGGTTTCGAGGTTGGTGGGGCAGTAAGGCCGGCCGGGCCGCCGGCGCAACCTTATTCCTGGCAGAGTTCTAGGGTGGGGCTTGTCCATTGTAGGCCAAGCTTGTACTACCTAGGGCAGGTGTCTGCAAAATTATTCCAAAACCTGATCAAATATTTAACATATACAAAACCTCAGGGCCATTATTTGGGGACAGTGGGGGAGAGCGGGGGTTAACCCAAGTAGTGAAGGGTTAACCCAAGTAGGTTATCCCAAGTAGTGAATTGCCAGTGCATTAGCTAATGGGTGCTGGTTCTGTGTGATGAGAATGCTTTGGTTCCATGCCAGACTTAAATCTCCCTTCTCCTCTGCAGTTCTGCAGCTCACTGTATCCCCACCAACCAATGCCTGTCCAAACAAATAGGACCTTTTCTAAGTCTCAGGAATTGGGGGGTAGAGGTGCTGGATGGAACCCAAAAAGACCCAATTCCTCAGACTTAAAAAAGTGCCTATTTGTTTGGACAGCCATTGGCTGGTGGGGATACAGTGTAGATAGGATGCTGTTTTTGTATGGGCTTCTTTGGATCAATTCTGAGACAAATGTGCCATCTTTCTATGTCCTATGCCAAAAAGAGCTTCTGTTCCCAGTCTCTTGGGGGTGGCTGGTGGGGAACAGGGGTAGAAAATCTGGTTGCTGTCATTCTTTTTTAATGCAGCCACAACAAAATAACTGCAGCGTGCATTTCCAAGTACAGTTGAATGGCAGATTATATATTGCTATTGCACTGTACAGGAATCCCCCCCCTCCTGCAAAGAAGAAACCTGGAAAAAAGCTGCATTAAAAAAGAATGACAGCAACCAGATTTTCTACCCCTGTTCCCCACCAGCCACTCTCAAGATACTTGTAACAGAAGCTCTTTTTGGCATAGGACATAGAAAGATGGCACATTTGTCTCAGAATTGATCCAAAAAAGCCCAATGTACTCTCCATCATGTTGTGGTCCTGGCAGGCTCTGCCCCACTCCATGGGCCAGATGAACGATGGGTGGACCAGATAAAGTGGCCCATGGGCTGGGAGTTCCCCACCCCATTCTACATAATCAGAGAGTAGATATATAAAGTAGTAGTTTGGTCAACTATGGAAATAAGCCCAAGTATTTGGGAAGTCAAGAGCCGTAATCAAGAGAGCCATTGTAGGGAAATGGACCTTCATGTCTGGGAAACCAGAATGAACCAAATTGTAGCCAAAGGTTTGGGCCTGCTTAGGCCAAAGGTTTCCATTTACTGGAAAATTCAGACAAAAGGGGCCATTTACGGAATAAATGGAACCTAACTTTACATGGTCACTAGCAAGTGAGAGAAGAGTAACTAAGCCGTTGCATTTCCTTTTGAGTATTAAGCTTCAGTGATAAGGGACTCTTCTCCAGTCTCACTGGAGCCAGGAGCCATGTTGATACATTGTTACTGAGGATGTTACTTATGACTAATTTCATCAGAAATTTGTTTATACGTTCTAGAAAACCTATAACTCACATGTGTATCTTGAATTATGCCAATGAGCTATGTACCCATTGGTCAGTTTTAGGGTCTTTGTCTCAAACCTTATAAATGTATATGGGGTGTCATCAGACCCCCAAACTCTCCTAGCCTGTAAGCCTTTGGGTCTCCTAGCACTGGAGTATGGTTGCTATTCGGTCTAACTCTGGTAAATAAACTTTCTTTACTTTGGCATTACGCCTTGTGTCTGGCTCCATCTATAGTCTCCTAGAAGCTGGCTGTCAGACAACCTTAACCACAGGGGTTAATCCCAACAGCCATCCTCTAACCGGTGCACTGGCGGTAGCCCCATAAAAATGAACAGGGCTAGCACTGGCACACAAGTTGCAGAACTGTGCTGAAAAGCAGGTTCCTAGACTTGTGTCTATTTGTATTTTCACTTTGGTCCCCTCTGCATCTTCCGAGTCACAAATATCAAGGACAGTTACTGTATTCAACAAGCCATAGATTTGCTGATGTCGGTAATTGGTGCACATGCATTTCCCTAGAATTTGTTTTCCAATTTCAGGGGATGCCGTGCTTAACTCTGCAACTAGGCAAGAAGCAGGAGTGTCTATTTACTGCCATGTCCCTTTGCGTGACAGATAAAAGTATCATGTCTAATGTAAGATGTGGCACTGCTTCTTAAACACACTGCAATTAGGCTGTATCGGAAAGACAGTGAAGGCATGAGCCAAAAACACCAACCATCCGTTCACTGCAATTTGCAAGGCAAAAAGAGCCAGGCTTTGAATCGTTCTAGTGCTTGCGAAGCTGCAGTATGATAGATGTCATTTAAATTGGCACTCACACTTCCTATGAGTGTGTGATAGCATTTCATTTTCACGGTAGCAGTGTCACAATATTAAATAATGCCGAGTAGATTTAAGGCCAAATGGTGGTTCTCAGCCATGGGCTGTGTTCTAGTACATACTGAGAAACTGCACAGTCCAAAATACTATAATTTCAATATTGAGATTAGTACAGCAATAATCACATGCACACTATGAGTGGAGACCAGGGGTGCAGTGGGTAGCACATTTGCTACCCATGGTTAATACCCACATTTTTGGGTATCCCTAGTGGGCACCCAATGGGTTTACTCATCAGGTGCCCAGATGCCCCCAAATGCAGGTCTTTCTGGGACTTTCTGGGATGCTCTGGACACCCCATCAAGCTCCTGCCCCCATGTGCTTCCTGGGCTGACTCACCCACCTGTCTGCGCCTCTGCTCCTCCCAGACCAGTCTGCTGCTCAGCAGAGCCAGGACGCATGCCACAGTCCTCATAGTGCCTCAGGCAGACCTCTTCCAGCATACATGACATGTGCACAATCTGTGTGCCCACTGCTATGGGGACTGTGGCACCACTCAGCTCAGCTGGGCAGTGGGGTAGGCCGGGAGGAGCACTGGGAGTAGCAGCACAGTCAAGCGAGTGAGTCAGCCTGGAGAGCACCCCAGGAAGTGCCTGTCCCCACGTCCTTCCTGGGATGACTCACACACTCAGCTGCAGCTCTGCTCCTCCGGCCCTGCATGCACCCCTGCGATGGGGACGGTGGTGCTGCCCAGCTCAGCTGAGCAGTGGGCTGGGAGAAACACTGGGAGCAGTGATGCAGCTGAGTGCGTGAGTCAGCCCAGGGAGTGCCCCAGGAAGCTCTTGCCGCTTGCCCCCACATGCTCCCTGGGATGACTCACCCACTCAGTTGCACTGCTGCTCCTATGGCCTGGCATTCACCCCTGCTATGGGGACTGTGGCATTCTGCCCAGCTCAGCTGAGCAGCGGACCAGGCTGAGAGGAGCACTGGGAACAGCAGCCAGAGGAGCAGCAGGAGCAGCAGCTGGAGGAACAGTGGGAACAGCTTGGCCTTGGTCAACGACCTCCTCATGGAACTGGACAAGGGTCATATGATCCTGTTTGTCCTATTAGATCTATTGGTGGCCTTCGACACCATTAACAATGAGTTGCTGGTGACACAACTGCGGGACCTGGTGGGGTGGATGGAATCATTTTGCAATGGTTCCATTCCTACCTTGCAGATAGATCTCAGCGGATGGTACTAGGGGACTGTACTTCATCCCCTGGTGGCCATCCCTAGGTCCCCTGGACCCATGTGGGGTCTCGCAGGGGTCTATTTTATCCCCTCTCCTGTTTAACGTGTATATGAAGCCACTCGGGGAGGTCGTGCGCAGCTGGGGGTTCCGTTGTCATCAATATGCGGATGACACCCAGCTGTTTGTGTCATTTTCATCCAACCCAGGCCCTGCAGTCTCATTGCAGTCTCAGTGTTTGGATTCTGTGGGGGATTGGATGAGGTTGAGCCGACTGAAAAGACAGAGGTGATGTTAGTTGATGGGAGCAGTGATCTGGGTGAGGAGGTCTCCCCCATTATTGGAGCTATTTGTCCTCCTTTGGGTCCATCTGCGCGGAGCCCAGGAGTGCTCCTGGATTCACAGCTACGCCTGGACTCTCAGTTGTTGGCTGTGGCCAGGGGCGCCTTTCGCCAACTACTTCTGGTGAAACGGCTCCACCCATATGTCGCTGACGCCAATCCCGCCACTATCATCCATGCATTCATCACTTTGAGGCTAGACTACTGCAATGCGCTCTACATGGGGCTGCCCTTGGTCACTGTTTGGAAGCTGCAACTGGTGCAGAATGCAGCAGTCCACCTCCTTACTGGGACGGGCCGCAGGGAGCACATAACACCTGTGCCCTGAGCACTGCACTGGCTGCATATTGTCTTCTGGGCCCAATTCAAGGTGCTGGTGTTGACCTTTAAAGCCCTACGTGGCCTAGGCCCTACTTATCTGAGTGATTGTCTCACCGCTTGGGCCCCTGGTCGGCCCCTGTGGTCATCCAGGGGCACCCTCCTGGAAGTCCCGCATCACTGGTGAGTTCAGATGGACAGGAGGGTGTTCTCAGCGGCTGCGATGTTGCTCTGGAATTCCCTTCTGGTGGTGTTCGCCTCAGCCCAAATCTCCTCACCTTCTGATTAAATTGCAAGACCTGGCTCATCTACCAGGCATTTGGTGGGGGAGCAGAGTAGAGTGGGATGGGTGCTGGGTTAGGGTGAGAGTATTTTTATACACCCGAGGGTACTTTTATGTTTTCTATGCACATGATTAGAGTTTTAATGTGGTTTTATATTGTTATTTATTTTCTAGGTTGTATTTATAGTTCATATTATTGTTTTTATTTGTGAATTTGTACACGGCCCTGAGTCACTTTTTGCAAGAGGAGTGGGGTAAAAATTGAAATATAAATAAAATATAAATGTGATCAGGTTGATTTGGACACCCTAAATTCAACATAGTGCCTGTTTTTCCAGGTACCCTCTTTCAGTTACAGTGGAGATCACATACAGCAGGGGTGGACAAACTGGTTCTTGGGCAGCTCAAGCACAGCTCTTGACCAGGGCTAGTCCTAGGCCCCATACTGCCTTACTTCATCGAACCCAAGTCTCAGTGGCTGAACTGCAGCTGTTCCTCAGAATCCCAGCAGTAAGGACCTCAGAGCACCAGCTAGTCATGAAGCAGGAAATGTTTGTAAGTGCACACACATGTGCATGCGACTTGTGACTCTCATGGCCATATGAAGATTTGGTAGGTATGCAATTCTTGGGGCTGGGAATTTTGCTCACCCCTAATATATAAGCTTCTAACCAACTCAGTGGGGCTAATAAAAAGTAAATGGTTTGAGGGCAGCCTATTTTAGCATCTTAAGTAACTCACATTTGAGCCTGAGCTGGGCTTTAGTCCAACTGGACTGAGCCTGTCTGAAGTCCGGGCCTCCTGTATCTGTGTTTTTTCAAGACTGTGTCTGAAGTGACTAGTGTTACCACACCGCTTGGGTTTAAGGCATCATCTCCAGACTCCGGGTGAAGCGTCTATTACCCAACATTATCCAGGGGCACCAATGAAACCTTTTCCAGGAAGACCTGGTTTGGGACACTGCTGGAAAGGGAGTTTGGTGAAAAGGTTCTCTGCCCCCTTTTTGACATGACACCACCCCCTTCAAAGGATCATGACACTCCACAAAAGAACAGGCTAAATTGCTCCCTCACGCCTTTCTCACATAGCCCCACTCTCTATGGAGTGCCATGACCTCAAGGCACTGACTACATAGTGAGAGATGGAGGAAAGGAAGACCAAGAACCAAGGCATCTGGGAAACACTAGTCAGGTGCCATCAAGCTTGGGTCAGACTGCCAACTTCTAAATCACATAATTGCTTGAACAGACCATTGATTCTGTCTGTAGAAAACAGATGGTATTTGGAAATGGAAGGTGACTGGTCATCCCTATAGTGGTGCTTTTGCTTTGTACTTAATAAATAACCCTAATTCTCATTTACCATCTCGCTTCTGACCAGCCCGAGGCTGGTAGAGTACACTGAAATCATTCTTCTGAATCTGCTGTTTCCTGTCCCTTCCTAGATACACCTGGTGTTCTCACTCCATATATATATTAAACCATGCCCTTGAGCTGGGGTGGGGAACCTGAGGCCCAGGGGCCAAATGCGGTGTGTGGCTAGTTTTTATTTGACCCCATTCCAGTTTCTGGCCCTGGCTCTTGGATCCAGTTTCTGCCTCCAATCATTGAAAGACTGAGCTCAGGGTAAGGGATCAAAGGTGAAAACATGCACATAAGAATAGGGGACAGATCTATTGCATGGATCCATGATCTGGCCCTCCTCTTCCTGAGTGCACCCCTTAAGCTCCCTCACTCCCAACCTCTGCACCTGTTGGAGTTTGTACTAAATTTTGAAGTATTCCCTGAGAGGGAAAATGTTCCCCACACCTGCACTGAAGCTGGAATAGGGGGAAAAGTTTTCCTCCAAAAAGCTTTTTGTCTAATGCATTCTTTGCCGAGTTTCCCTTTCATCTACCACATCACTAAATAACATTCATCCAGGTATAGAGCTAGGCAAATACTACAAAAATGGTTAGCAAACAGAAACCTGTGAAATGCAGCAAAGATTCATCAACTCCAGTTCAGTTAGCTCAAATAAGCCCAGGTGGCTCCATGTTAAGCCTCCTGGATAAATAGTTTTGACTTCATAATATCTATAAATTGTAATTCCTCCATCTCAGCTGCGGTGTCATTGGCATATATATTAGTGGCACAAAAGGGTCATGTCAGCTCTTTACCACAATAGATTGTTTTGACTTTGTATTAGACAACAAAAGATTTACAGTGTTGATGGGCAAAGTGAAACCTATGGACAGACCTGAGTCAACAAGCTGCCATTTAGCTCAGCTATTCAACCACGAGCCAGAAAGAAAATTCCAGGCTAGGGGACATGGGTGTGGTTTTGTACTGTGCATCTCAGCTTCTTCCTGACCTTGAAGAGGTTGTGGGAGAAACTGTGCCAGATATGGCAAGATCTTGGCTTTGCAGCTAACATTGTAATCCTGAGTGTTCTGTCTGACTCATCCTCCTTGTTCTGGGAAAGAGTTAAAGACCCAGATTTGACTGATTCATTCCCCTCTAAATGGTCACTGCTAAAACTTCCAGACTGCTTTACATACAGCTTTGTGTTCTTCCATCTTCTCTGCACAGTCTACATCCTGCTGTATGAGTCCCCATAGAACATTGCTGCCTCAGCAGGTGCTGTTAATGCCACATATTGCTATCCCCTCTGTGGGCCTTTACAGTAGTATTTTGAGTTTGCTAGTTTCTTTGTCCTGTTTCTCTTGCATTTGCATACAGGCACCTTGGGAACTTCTAGAGTGACCTACTTTCTACTTGTTTGTTTTCTCTCTCACCTTATTTTTTTATTTGTTTCTCTCTTAACATTGCAACCCGCCCTCCCCCCCCCTTAGGCCTTTTTGGTACCAGTTCCTACTTTTCTCTCTGCCCATCCATATGCTTATTTCATGCGCTGTTTCCTTCCTCTCTTGAAGATTCCACAACGACTTGCCCTAATACATATGTCTCTCTGACCCGTTCATTTATCATGAAGCTCTCCCACAGCTCTCTTTCACAGCCATTGCACATTCTTTTAATAAGTAGGGCCTCAAAACAATTACAGAGAATTCCTACACCCAACAAAACATCTCTGCATCCCCAGCCCCGATAAACAGCTCAGAATCTCAGGAGTCAGGGCACAGATGTGAAACCAAATCTACTTTCAAACCACAGAAATATAGACCTCATTGTAGCAACACCAGATGCAAAATATAAGCCCTCTGGTGCATCCAGTGTGCCCATGCAATTGCCACAACTGGAGAGCCATTTTGCTTGTGTATACACAGTTGTTGAAATTGCCCACATAGTCAAAGACAAATGTGTGTGTAGTGGAGTAATGAATGACTGACCAAAGTCAAGTGTCAGTCCCCTGAATTTTATGAACTTGAAACCCTTGCCTCTAATCTCCTGCCGCACGACCCGGATAAGGGAGGGTTATGTTGCTCAGAGTGGACTGGAGTAAGGAGTCAGGTGCTGTAGGTCCTGGGTAGGGCTGGGACTATCGGTATCCAATTAATCCTAAAATACCGATAATTGTCAGTATTGGAATATCAGATTTTTAACATTGCCAGTTTTAAGGGATTTTTAATCATTTCTCATTGAAGTTAATGGCCGCAATGTTAAAGATCTGAGAAATTTGTCAATGTTAAAAATCTGATATTCTGATACTGATAAATCCAATATCGGGAGATCCAATACCGATAAATCCGATATCTGATAATCTCCCTGGAGTCCCACCCCTAGTCCTGGGTGCCCTCAGACTCCGTCAGTCCTACTTGATTCACACCTCACAGGGGCCTGACCCCAGTACTTGCTGCACCCTGCTTCTGTGCCAGGTGTCATTCCCCCATCGCATAAGGAGATGAATCAACTGTATGCATAACTGGTCAGCAAACAATTAACAAACAGTACTGAACCCCTGCAAGAGAGCGACAATATTCTTTAACTAGTACCACTCACGCCTAAAGTCATAACTAACCTTTGGAGGGAGAAACACTGTGGGGAAGGGGAAAATCAGGCACCCTATGGCAAATCAGGGGTGCCTATAAAAATTCCTTCCCAACGACTGACTTGGCAACTAGCTTACACCCACAGGGCTATTGATAGGGTGGGAGGGTGGGTGATGCTCGAGCTCCGATGGCCGCCTGCTGGCAGTAGTCAGGGAGGGGCCTCTTGTGAGTTCCCCTCCAGGCCCTGCCCTGCAATTCTCCTGATTGGAGCCTGGCTGTGGGACCGCTCAGCAACCCGCGGCTGGTCTGACTTCTGTTTTCCCTGCTGGAGATAGGTTTCGTTTGCCCACCTGGGTGGTGGGGCCACTCGGGCGGGTTAAAGTGCTGGGCTGCCAAGTCCTGCTCTCTTTTCTCCTCTCCTTCCATGGAGGAGTGCGACAAAGTGCCCCCCATGGCTATGCAGCTCAGGATGGGGGCTATTTAGAAAGCAAAGAAGAGAACCAGAGACAGAGCTACTCCCCAGGCAAGCATTCAGATTGCTCTGAATGCAAGGCACTCACTTTGTAAGTGAACATTAAGGGGAATATTAGAGAGCAAGGAACAGTGAATGGATGGGAGGTTTGGTTTCAAAAGGAAACCAGCAGTCTAGATGTTTTTCTCAATCTCTTGGATTAGAAAGGGGGTTGCCCATCCCTCATTGTTCTCCAGGGTTGATGACTGAAGTTACACATGAAACTTCTCTTCAACAGTGCTCAAGAGATCAATTCAAACCCACAATAACCAAGATCCTGTCTGGAAGAAAGAAAAATGAAAAGAAAGAGATGCACTAAAACAGCAGGCAACCGGGCTACCTACTGTCCTAGGCCGATGAAAACATTAAAGTGAATACATAGACACATCCGGGAGATAGCTCTGAATCCCAAATCTAAATCTGGGTCACACTGCATACTTCTGAGAGACATAGGCCGTTTTTACATGGATACCCCCTCCATCCCCCCATTGCTCGATGTTCGGATGGGTGTGTGGCGGGAGGCGGCAGTCCGTGTACGTGGCCGGCAGTGGGTGGGGGGATGGGTGTGCATCCTGTGTAAACACCATGGGCGGTGGGTGTTTGTGCGTGTGCCCTCCTGGCGGACACCCACCTCCACCCACTGCACACCCACCTCCACCAACCTCCACCCACGGAGTCCTCCAGTAAAGCGGAGGAGGCTCCGTGGGTGTTGGTGGGTAGAGATGGGTGTCAGTGTGTGTGCGTCCATGTAAACAGACACATCCCTACCTCCACTCACCATACCAAAACACCCCCACCCACCATCCATGTATTGTCATCCACAGCTTTAAGCCCAGTACCAGCACCACCCCACAGATAGTGCCATCCTCTAGTCATGATAGCACTGGGCCACTGGTAGCACCTGCTATCTAAGAGGAGGCATCTTCTAGTTATGATAGCACTGGCCTGCAGGTAGTGCCTGTCCCTTTACCTCACAGACTGCTATGGCCATGGCTAATCAGAGATAGCTCCAGGAGCCATGGGTCTGGAACAGGAAGGACCTAGTACTTCTTCTTTTCCCACATATAAGGGAGGCAGCAGGGTACGGGTTAGAAAAATAGCAAAATAAATAAACAAATATAAGCAGAACACAGCAAGCAGACACTGACTTACCAACACACTCCTCCAGTGAAGCTTCTGTACCCCTTACCCACTACCTTACCTGATGCACGTTCCCTGCCTACCTTCCCTTTTCTCCTTGCCTGTTGTCTCACCCTGGCCCTTGGATTGCTACTGCTGTGCCAACTGACTACCCAGCCTAGCTTACGCTACATCTGGACTATGTCTCTGCTGATCCCTCTACCTGATCCGCCTGCACTGACCTAGGCTACATCTGGCTATGCCTCTGCTGATCCCTCTACTTGATGACTGCAGTAACTGACTACGCCACATCTAGACCATGCCTCTCTGCCCTAACCCGTACACATATACTCTTGCCAATGTTGAATGATTATCTCCAACATTTATTTCTGAATATAAATTTTAGATTTTAGCCAGACTAATACTTAACGGTCCTAAAAGCTTCTGATATTAATGAGAAATCAAGAATGGGTAATAAATAAATGCTAATAAATAACCATTCCTTGCAACAAGTCAAATTCAGGCCAGGTAAAAATTGGTAGGCTTCCTTTTAGAAAGTGGACTCAGGCTGGAGAAAGAGAAGTGATGTCTGAAGAGTAGTATTAGGAGGGCATTATAGGTCTCCTGGTAAGTTACCAGTACCATCTCCTTTGTCTAACACACTGGAATAGCCATAATCTGGGGCCTTTAATTCATATCCAGGCCTCAGCTGCTGAATGAATGATGCACAGCTTAGTTTCATAAATCCATGAAATTGCCTGCTGTAACTACAACTTTATAGTCATTGAACAGATTCGTTGATACCTGCCCACTGCCTAAAAAAATCAGGTTCCATCCAATCATACTAATATGCACTGGATCAAATCCCACTGGCTCTAAGTCTTTGTAGCAGAAAAAGTGCTAGTTGAAACAAGGAACAATGTCTTGAAATAACTGCAAGATGCACATTAACAAAGAAAATGAATGGGTTTAGGTGATTGGTAATGGCATTCCGCTCTATGGGTGAAATCCAGCTCTTTTCAGAAGGATAGCACAAGGACGCTTAAGGTCATTATAGCAGCCTGATGTACCGATGAGAATCTTGCTAGCTGGAATTTAGCTCCTGCTCAGTGCCAGATCTAGGGAACCAGGGGCCCTGTTCAAAATGGTTGTTGGGCCCCCTCCTTGCATAGGAAAGTTTGACAGTCATCGTTGTTACAGTAAAGGTGATATAACAGGTTTTCCTTTTGCAGAGATACCATTCCTCTCCTGACAGTCTGCCAAGAGACCGTGTTGTTGGGTGGGGCTGAGAGACCTGATCAGGTCTGAATCACTGTCTTTGCCCCAAAGGTCTAAGAACCAATCTTCTGGCCACATATGATGGAAAGTTCATCTCCACCTGTTATGGGAGGGCCTCAAGGAGGTGGGAAACCTTCTACGTGGGTTCCAGCTCCACTGTCACCACCCCTTGGAATGGCACTGCAGGCCACTCCTGACTCCACCAGTGCTGAAAGGAACTGATGCACCTTGTCTGAACTAAGATTGGCAAACACGGCCATGGGTATTTTTAAATGAGATGCTACCATGCATGGTCACCCAGGAGTCACTCATCTGACTGCCCATCTGAAGGGGGTGCAGGGGGTGTACACTCCCATGAGCCTCTCAGCACCCACTCATGGTCACTTACGGCGCATTGCCAAGAAATCCATGTGCCATGTGGGGCAAGCCAAAAAAGTGTGTGGCAACGAGCGCCCATGCATCCCCTGCCTGTATGAACTGGGGTAGCCTCACACCCCCTAGAACACAGATACCTTGCTCACAGGCACTGTGGGTAGGGGGACACAGCCTTTGCAAATCAAGTCATAGGAACTGGCCATGAGCACTGGGGAGCCTGGTTCCCCAGTGCTCACACCCAGGGCATGTCAATTTCAAAGGCCAGCCTAACATGTTTCCCCCTCCCCCCATGGTCCATGGCAGGGGGAGTGCGAGGCGGCTGCCATGGTAGCCATGCTGGGAGCCACCACGCACTTCACCTGAGTGGCCGCTTTACAGCTGTGACACTCAGCGGCCATGGTCACACACAACCCTCCACCAGTATTGCTCGTTTAAAAACACCTCCTGTGAAGAATGAGATGGGCCAAGCAGCACTGGGTGCTGCCTGCACACACTGCAGTGGGGCGGTTATTTTGTGGGGCTGGAGCCGGAACTGCCAGTTTGTACACCACTGGGAAGCACTCTACAGGAAGTGCTGGAGCTGCCAAGATTTATGGGACAAAGGCACACCCCACACTGTCCAGTCTCTGGTACACACATTGACACCCCCCTCCCCACCATCCATTCCATGGCCCATCTCAGACACACACTAACTCAGCCTACCAAGTACATGGTCCTCTCTTCCTGGTCTCCTGCCCACAAATGCTGGCTCACTCATTAGAAAAAAAGGAAAAGTTACCATAATTAATTTTGATGTTCAGTTAAACATAACATCTCCTTCAGGATCTGGGGATCCCTATTTTGCAAGTCCTGTGGGCCTGTAAGATCTGCATATGTTGTTAATATTTCCGGTTCATCAAGGGGTCCACACAGGCATTCTCTGCATTTGAGGCTCTGCGGTCCCATGTTTTAGTCCAGTGCTTCTCACTCTCGTGTTGTTATTTAAAGGTCTTTCATGGATCCCATGCTTTGAGGTCTCTAGTAGATCTCCCTAATACATTGGGCCCTGTACAGATGCACAGTTTTCATTCATTCATTCAATCATTCATTCATTCATTCATTCAATTTATACCTCACCCTTCCTCAAAGATTCAGGGCAGCTTACAATATATAAACACACACAAAAACATAAAAATCCCCTTAAAAGCTCCATCCCAATCACATCCAACCCTACCCCTGCCTGCCAAATGCCTGGCCAAACAAAAAGGTCTTACATTGCTTCTGGAAGATGAGCAGGCCCAGGCTTAGATGAATCTCCAAGGAAAGGGAGTTCCATAATTGAGAAGCAGCCACCAAGAATGCCTCTCTGTGTGCCCTTGTTGTGGAAAATTGAAGGGCAGATGGTACCTGCAAGAGGGCACCCCTGAGTCCCGGCTGACCTCAGAGGACACGATGGACCATGGTGAGGGACCATGGTGAGGGATAAGGTGGTCTTTCAGATGTTGGGGGCCCAATCAATGTAGAGCTTTATAGGTCAGAACCAGCATCTTGAATTTTGCCCGGAAAGCTATTGGTCGCCACTGCCAATGCAGACTCTGGAGTACTGGTGTAATGTGCTCCCAGTGACCTACTCCTGACAGAAAACAGGCTACCAGGTTCTGAACAGTCATGAAGGGCAGCCCATGTAAAACACATGGCAGTAGCTGAGTCTCGAGGTTACAGAGGCACAAATGACAGTGGCCAGTCTGAATTGGAAAAAAATGGTCACAGTCTTCTCACCAGATGAAGTTGGTGAAAATTGCTCCTGGCCACTGCTACAATCTGATGATCCAAGCACAGCAATAGATCCAAGAAAACTGCAAAGCTGCAACCCGAGTGACCAAAGGAGTCTGGACCTCATCAATGACAGGTGTTAACTTCCTACGTATCCCAGGTCACAAAATCAGCCAATCACCATCACCTTAGTATTGTCTGGATTCAGCTTCAGATGGCTCATCTGCATCCTGTCTTTAGTGGCAGACAGGCGCCTGCTAAGCAGTGAGACTGCAAGGCCTGGGTCAAATGAAAAAGAGAGAGAGAGAGCTGGGCATACTGGAGACAAGATGGAACCCTGTGGGACTTCACAGGGGCGCTCCTGAGAGGACAATGAGCCAGCGCCCATAACCATCTTCTGGGCTCTCCCCAACAGGAATGAAGGTTGGTTCAGGCACTTGCCTGTATCTGGCTCTGCTCACAGTGAACAAAGGAAGCTGCTGTCCTGCTGACAGTTATTTGTTGCTCAATGTATAGTAAGAGGATAGCCTCCATACAATTCCATGCAATTATCCAAATCTAAGAACATGTCTACAAATAGCTTAGTATGTGGGAGTTTTTTGAGAAAGGTCAAGACGAAAATGAATCATCTCCTGAATCCTAAAGGTAGCCTCCCCAGCTTGCTATCAAGGGTATGCTAATGGAAAAACTTGTCCCATTGGTTTCTGTGTTGTACCTGTTCTGTCAAGAGACAGAAAATGTCAATTTCCACTACTGGAAATTTGGTTCCTTTACCCATCACTTAATTAATATTAAGGATAACTTGCACTTTAACTGAAACCACTTGCACAACATCTGCTGGTTACTTGGATACTATTATTTGCATCACTTGTATGGATCAGAACACTATTTATAGCATTTGAAGGAGATTTTCTAGGTATTGGGCAACCAGTGAAAAGCAAAGAGGCCAACCTACAAGAAAATAGGATTTAATTGAATTTTTCAGCACAGAGAAAGCGAGGGGTGTGTACCTATGGAATGTATTCAAAGTACACAAATAGGTTAAACATTCAAATTAGTTGTCCAGGGCTGAAGTACTGTGTGAAGATCACCTCACCATGGTAATGAGCAGTATATCTGAATTTGTATTTATCTTTAGAAGAATAGCATAAGTCATCTTTATTGAATATAATTTAGTTTTAACATATTGCTCTGCGCTTGAGTTAATATCTTCATTGTACTTGGAGAAATGAATTACATCCAAGTCTTTATTTTTGACCTGTGACTTCAATACATGCTATGGAAAGATTCCAAAATCTTATCAGCTTTGGCATGACTATTAAATTATAGTAGTGAACAAACCTCTTTAGAAATGAAATGATGCTTTTGGAGCTTTGACCTTTTACATTTCAATTCACAAAGAGCCCAGTGCAAGATCCAGTTACTTTAATTTGCTAGGGTGTCCTTTCTGCAAAGGAAAAGAACAAAATGTATCTTCTTACCTGCTGGCTTTTTGGAGGTGGACACTAGGTTTGTCTAGAACCAGGATGGAAGAGGACATTTCACAGAATGACAGAGCTAGAAGGAACCCAAGGGTATCTAGCCCAGCCCTCTGCTGTTAAGTAGGATCCACAATCCCTACACTTTCCATCAGAGATGCCTAAAGGCCTCCAGTGATGGAGCCTCCACAACATCCCTCGGCAAATTATTCCACTGCCTAACTATTCTGGCAGTTAGAAAAATCTTCCTAATGTTAAATCTTTTCTAGAACTGGAAAAGGTGCAGAGAAGGGGAACAAAAACGGTCTAGGGTATGGAATGGCTTCTATATGAGGAGAGCCTTGATAGGTTAGGGTTCCTCAAGGTGAAGAAGAGATGCCTGAGAGCTGATATGACAGAAGTTTATAAAATCACAAATGGCACAGAACAAGTAAATAGGGAGCACTTCTTTACCCTCTTGAATAATCCTAGAACTAGGGAATGCTCCATGGACTAACTGGCAGCAGATTTAAAACAAACAAAAGGAAGTATTTTTTTCAGTAAATGCACTGTTAGCTTGTAGAACATTTTGTCAGAGGATGCTGTGAAGGCCAGTAGCACAGCTAGGTTCAAATAATGATTGAATACATTCTTGGAGGGTAGATCCATACATGGCTATTAGTCAAGTAGGTTGGGGGACACAACCTTTGACTGTTGGAATCTGGGAATGGACAGCAAGGAATGGATCACTCTATTATGACCTGTTAGGTACTTTTCCAAAGCAACCAAGAGTGGCCCCTGTCAGAGACAGGATGCTGGGCTTGATGGACCAGTGGTCTGACCCAGGTTGGCAATTTTTATTTCTTTATCTATTCATTTAAATTCATTAGTCCATCAGAATTGTTGGGAAAGACACTTGGGCCACTTTCAGACCTCCCTCCCCCACCCCCGCATATTCTGGCTGTGGGAGGAAATACATAGCCAGAATATGCATGGGGATCGGCCGGTCTGAAAGTGCCCCACACATGGCTTTGCCGGCAGACACACACACAGATGTAGAGCAGGAAATCCAGCTCTGCATCCCTGTGCGTGTCTGCCAGCAAAGCTGTGCGGGAGGGCTTTCAAACCGGTTGAACACCATGCATATCCTGGCTGCGCATTCCCTCCCACAGGCAGAAAATGCACACGGGGGGAGGAGGTCTGAAAGCAGTCTTGGTGTCTGTCCCTGTGTCCCACTCCCTCCCTGTCTTGGGATATTTGGGGACTAAGGCCAGGGGATAAAGCAGAAATTCATGGCCGCCATGACAACATGGGTCTATCCCAGATAATTTCTGGGCCAGCACATGAGGTGGGGTAGACACTGGATTTGATGTTTTGCACCAGCCTGGATACAGGGTAGGACTGCACCAAATAGACGATCTGAGTACTCGTAAGGATTTCCAAGGTTCCGAGTATCCGTGAACCTAGAAATCAGAACTCAGAACTCTGGACCTCAGAACCCACAGTCAAAGTACAGTGCCCAAAAAAGCATACTGGCCAAAGTGAGACAATCACAAAACAGCCCCCAAAAGTGCAACTGCAAAAAGTCAAAAACCAGTATCCACAGCATGGCCCAGCAGCAGTTCACCCACTTTAAAATAATTATGCTAGCCCAGCAGGCATAAATACCTACAAGATATCAGACATACACCCCCCCCCAAAAGCATCCATTGCTCTATTATGACCACCTATGCAAGGCAAGCCCCCTCCCCACACACCATAAATTAAGTTAGCCAGAAGGAAAGTATCCCCCTGTGTCCCAGCTGGTCACAACTTGACAAAATTGAACCCACAGACAAAGTACAGTGCCGAAAAAGCAGACTAGCAAAAGTGAGACAATCACAAGACAAACCCAAAAAGTGCAACTGCAAAAAACCAAAAGCCGAAGCACCCATAGCATGGCCCAGCAGCAGTTCACCCACTTTAAAATATATTAAGAAAAAGAAAAAGCAGGGTGACTATTAGCATGCCCCATTATATTACATGCAAGCTCTGGGGTGGGTGGGTTGCACTGGGCTGGGTGCCGCACCAAAACATTAGGGATGTGCGAACGCGGTTTGGGAGTTCGTAGTTCGTACCGAACTTGGTCCGTTCGGATGGCCGAACCGAACGGCCGAACTGAACCCGAACCGACCGAACCAAACTCGATCTGAACTCGGAAATGACAGAACAGTTCGGTATCGTTCGGGTGAGTTCGGATGAGTTTGGGCAGCAAAAACATAATGGGGGGGAGCTGAGGAGCAGACTTCTTGGCACCAGGAGTGGAGAGGCTTGGAGTAGCAGCCAGCCTGCCCAATCATCATCCCTTTTTTCCTCAGACCACTGGCTTTGCAGTCTGTGACTAGACTTGGGGGACATGGGTCTAGGCTGCACAGAGCCAATGGGGCTTGTGGTAAGGCGGGTGCAGCAAGTAACAAAAATCATTGCCCTCCCCCCTTCCAACACCTTCTGAGCTAGCCACTGTTCCTGACAGCAGGCGTTTTCAGAAGTCTCCTTCCCCCAGCAATTTGTGTTCCTTCCTATTCCTATTCCTAATCAATTGCCATCTATTTCACCCATCCCACACATTTACCTCTCTAGTTTCATTTATTTAGATTTGATTAGATAGATTTAGGTGTTATTTTTATTTTTTAACCCTCCCTGCGTTCATTCTCTCTACCCTCCATTGAATCCTCCCCTCCTCCTCCCTCCCTGATTCCATTCCCCTGTTTCTGGATTTATTTAGAGTAGGATTAGATTGATTTAGGTTTCATTTAAGTTTTGTACCCCTCCCTGTGTTGTTTGTTGTGAGCTGTTTGTGTTTCCCCCCATCCCTGTGTAATATTCTATCTATCTATCTATCTATCTATCTATCTATCTATCTATCTATCTATCTATCTATCTATCTATCTATCTATCTATCTATCTATCTATCTA
>QEPC01010958.1:2217407-2234495 GCA_003113815.1 Sphenodon punctatus
GTATATGTAAGACCTGGCTGTTCCGTCAGGCTTTTGGCGGGGGGTAGGGGTGGGGTGGGGTTGGGGATAGGGATGGGGGTTTTCCCCATGTAGGGTATTTTAAATTGTTTTAAAATTTTATTATTGTTTTAAATGAAATGTTGTTCGCCGCCCCGGGCTGCCCTGTGGGCAGGAGGGGCGGGATATAAATTTTAAAATAAATAAATAAATAAATAAATAAATAAACCCTGGGAACTCCTTGCTGCTGGGTTATGCTATACCACTGGCCTACTATCCCCCTGGCTCCACCTACCATCCTCCTGGCTCCGCCCACCGGCCGGCCTTACTGCCCCATCAAACTCAAAACCCACCAGCCGCCCCTGGCTGACACTGAGAAACCTGTCAGAAGATTTTTTTCCCTGATAGAAAATTGCAGGGTAACATTGAGGATGCAGGGTGAATGGGCTCCCAAAGGGGTCCCATACTTTTGGAAGAACTGCAATACTGAGGCAGCATGGATGTGTAAATATTTTCCCTGAAGCTCAGGAGGTAAATGTGTGTTCTAGAGGGGCCAGGTTTTGGGGCTAGGTTGCATGTACGTATGAGTAATGCTTCACAGGCTTCATTGTTCAGTCAAGCTCTGTGACATTATTGTTTGTCTGGGAAATATGTTTTTTCACAGTGCCAATTAAGCCACTGAGGAAGGGGGTGATCCCCCGAAATGCGTTTGGCTGGCAGGCAGCTTAAGGTGGATGCAGCATAAATCAACATTGGGAGGAAGCTGCAAAAAAAACTGCCTTGGCACAGAACCTCCTTGGACTGCACCTAGGCTGGGAGTCAACTGAAGGTAGATGCAGCGCAGTCCATAATGAGAGGAAATTGTAAAGAACGTTGCCTTGGCAAGAACATCTCTGGACAGTCATCCATTGTATTTGAACATATTGTATATAGATGGTTGCATTAGATTCATGCACTTAGTGTCACACACAGTTTTCTTTTAAGGAATTGTAACAATATTTATGGAGGTTTTCCATCTATCCCAGTTCCCCCCCCCCCCCATTCACCTGTAGTTTGTAGGGATCATATTCCTTGGGGTTAGAACTCATCCTTTTTGTTTTTGTTCGTGGGGGCAGCTGCCAAGTCCCTTGTCAGCTGTAGGACGTGGAGGGTGGCATGGCTTTCAAGTGAAAGCCACGCGCATGTTGGGGGAAATGATCGTTCTGGATGGGGAGCCCTGGTCGGGGACATGGGGTTCAGGCACCTGATTGGCTTCCTGGCCCCCCAGTTTAAGCTGCCCTCATGCATCACCCTGAGTCGAAAGGTGGTGCCAGCCCTGTACCGGGTTTTAAAGGAGCGGGTGAGGGAGCTGCTGGCAGGGGCTGGGGGTGCCACTGTCCACTTCACTACAGAGCTGTGGTCAAGCCAGAATGCTCAGCATGCCTACCTAGTAGTGATGGCGCACTGGTGGCAGGACCCGGAGGCAACATTTGGCAGTGGCAGGAGGGGTGCCGAAGCAGGGTATAGGTGGGCCCTTCTTCAAGCGGAAGTAATGGATGGCCCACACACATCCCGGAACATAGAGGCAACCCTGACCGCCATGGTGAGGGAATGGGTCACACCAGGCATGCCCTTCACCAAGGACTGCGTGGAGGGCAGTCCGCGAGGGGGGCTTCACTAGTATCCCTTGCGCAGCATACCCACTTCACCTGGTGGTCAGGGATGCTCTGGGCTTGGGGGAGGAGAAGGGGTTTGGGGCCGGCACCCTTAGCTCCCTGATCAAGCTGGGGAGGAAGCTGGCTGGTTTCTTTAACTGGAGTGTTATAATAATAATAAACTTTATTTGCCATAACTGAAAAGTTGTTGGCAATTGTCAAGCACACAATACAAAATATACAAAATATACAAAATACAATCCTCACCTATAAGGAAAGAAAATAAAATTATATCCCTTCCATTACATAGAAAACAACTAAAATATGTCCTCTCGGACACCGAATATAATATCCGTAATATTGTACTAAAATACCCTGGTACTGCAATCATAGTGCAAAGCCAGGGCTCCGAGAGAAGACTAGCAGCACCCAAGAGTCCTTCCATAGCCCTATTCCTCTTTGCAACATCATCCATCTTTAATCTTCCATCATTGTATCCCTAAGTGATACACTGAAACCCTGGGGTTCGGGCGCATGCCTACAGTTCAGTCCAAAGCTGAAAGCCTGTGAATAGCTGCATAACCCCAACCTTATCCCTCTTTCCTTATATTAATAATAACATTATTATCACAGCTATAGATCTATTGGCTACACAGTATACACTGGATTTAAACAGTTCCTTAACAGAATTTTCGCACATTACACAGGTATTAACAGATGTTAAACACATTACACAGGTATTAAACAGGCTTTGATCCGTAGTGCAAGTCGAGTAATAAGTAGCCAGTCGAGAAGGACTCCTTCCGTATGTCATAAGGCTATTTGCCCCCAACCCCTTTGATGACCTGGGGAGCTCGTAATTTAGCAACCAGACTGCCAAAAACTGCAACAGCATTAGTTAATGCTGTTGCTCTGGCATCTAAGCATAATCTAAGGTCCCGGGCAAAAGGGCAGGATCTCTGTGCTTCCCTAAGCAATAGGAGGAATTTAGCTCTAATTCGCTCATATCTGGGACAGGAGAGCAAAATATGCTCAGCCGTGTCTAACTGTCCCAGAGAGCAGGATTGGCACATACGATCCTGGTATGGGACTCCCAAATAGCGGCCCTCCACTATTGCTGATGTAAACATCCCACAACGAAGGCGGGTGAAAGCCCGTCTGACTGAAAAACTTGTCCAATTGGTGAGATAACTATCATCGGATAGTGGGTTAAACGGCCGTCTATAATCTGGGTTTACCCTCTGAGATTGGATTAATTCTTCGTCTGTTTGAATTTGTTGATCGGTTAGCCTCTGTTTTATCAATAACATTGCATATTTAATTTCCATAGAAGCTAACCCTGCCAAGGAATAACCCAATCTTTCGATAATACTCTCAGATTCCTTAACCCAGGGGGAGAGAAGACCCTCCATTTTTGCCATCCCCAAAAGGGAAGTCTCTCCTCTAGGTATGGCCACTGTTTTTAGACAGTATTTTATTAAGGACATAACCGCGAGCAATTTAATGGGCAAGCATTCAGTCTCAGTACGCAGAAAAACTGCGGGTGTACCCCTCGGAAGCCCCAGGATCTTTCTCAGAAATTCATTTTGGATGGTCTCTAATTGGTCCAAAAATTTTACACCCCAAATCGGGAAAGCATAGAGCAACTTAGCCACTACTTTGGCTTTAAACAGCCGAATAGCTGGAAGTATCAACTGTCCCCCCTTCCCAAAGTAGTAGCTACATATAGTGCTCACCAGCTGCCTAGTCTGTTTTTTAACAAGACCCCATTGATCATGCCAGACTGGTGAGCTAGCAAACATTACCCCCAGATACTTATATGTCTCCACTTGGGCCACCTGATATCCATCGATTTGCCATTTATGCCTCTCCCCATGTCTCCTGCATCCCACTATCATAACCTTGGTTTTATCGTAATTGATAGTTAGACCCTCCCTCTTGCAATAGTCTCCTGTTGTCTGCATCGCCCTATGAAGCCCCACCAGCGACCGAGAGATGAGCACCGTGTCATCTGCATAAAGGAGGGCTGCTACTCTTCTGATGCCGATCTGGGGGGGATGAGATTCAATTTCCTTTAGGGCAGAGGGGAGGGCGTTCACAAAAAGATTAAACAATGCTGGTGCCAAAAGACATCCCTGCCTCACTCCCCTATTCACCTCAATTCTTCGTGTTAGGTCCCCAGCCCTTGTAGCCCTAACCTGCAGGGAATTCCCCTCATGTAAGCGCATCAGCAACAGAAGAAGCCTTGGTTCCATCTGGAGCGCTCGCAGCTTGACCCATAACCTCGCCCTACAAATGGAGTCAAATGCTCTCCTTAAGTCGACAAAACACGAATAGGCCCTACGTCCCTGGTCAAGGATCTTCCCCACCAATACTGACAGAAGGAGAGCATGGTCAGTTGTAGATGAACCCTTGCGAAAGCCCACCTGCTCCGGCTCGATGATTCTTTGACTATCTGTCCATTCCTGAAGTCTACCCAAAAGAAGTCTTGTATAGAGCTTCCCTATGATACTAAGGAGACTAATGGGGCGGTAATTCCCAGGGTCCCTAGGATCCCCTTTCTTAAAGATGGGGATCACTATGCTGTTTAGCCAAGCCTTGGGAACATCTCCGGTGGCATTAACATACGTAAACAACGGCGCCAGAAGACTGGCCCACCAAACCGGTTCCGCCTTCAGATGTTCCACCAATATCAAATCAGGGCCCGGTGCCTTACCATTTGGTAGCTGATGGATTAATTCAATAATCTCCAATTCTGAGATAGGGGGCCAATGAGGAAACCGATCGAATTCCTCCATGGGGAGGCTGTACACATACTGGGGGGTAGCAGAAAAGATTTCTCCATAAAACTTTTCCCATACCTCTAGGGGTAAGGAGATCAATAATATTGGATCCTCCCCTAGTCTAGCCCGGCGGATTTGTCCCCAGAACTCCTTAGAGTTCCCGCTACGTGCCGCCCTATGAAGGCTCAACCATTGCCGCTTCTGGAAGGCTAAACGCTTACCCAGGAGCAGATGCCGGTAGCCAGAACGAATCTGCAAAAAAGCCACTTTACTGTCCACAGATGGGTGCTTTTTAAGATGGTCAGCAGCATGCCTAAATACCCGTCGCCGCGCCTGGCATTCTTTATCAAACCAGGTTGGCTGGTCTCTCCAACAATGAAGGGAAGGAGTCTCTGTGGGTAGAATTGATTTAAATGAATCAAAAATACTTTCAAAGCCCACCCGGATGTTAATATTTCCTTCCTTAATTAGTGCACATACTTGCGTAATAGCAGGGTCCTGTAGTTTTGTCAGGAGTATCTGGCTTGAAGAGACTCTCCAGTGTGGACGCCTATAATATCTGGCTCCTCCCCAAGGGGAGTCAGAATTCCTCTCAGGGGGATAAACCAGGTGTGCCTGAGATACTGCACACACTAGTTCCAGTATATAATGAGGAGTTTCAGCACTCGGGGTAACTGATAAACTAAGTACTCTCGAAAGAAGTGAAGCTGTAACCAGATAATAGTCAATGGTACTAAAACCCAGTGTAGAGTGAAAGGTGTAACAGCCTGCCTGATCCCCTAAAGTTCTGCCATTCAGAATCACCAAGTCGAGGTTTTCTACCAGCAGTTTCATATCTCTGAAACTCCCATTTGTTTCTCTATCCTGAGCCTTCCGCAATGGGATTAAAGATAAGTCCGCGGAATACCCCTGGCTCTCCGGACCCTGCCATTTTCCCACTCTAGCGTTAAAGTCCCCTCCGATGATAACAGCTGCCAAGGGAAACATTTTCCAGGCTTCCATAATCCTGAACGTAACCTCTTCCCAAATTTCAGTGGGAAAGAACCTAGAAGATCGGGGGGGGGACATAGATATTACCAATCAAAAGTTCAAGGGAAGAGGGAAGGATGCAATGATACAAAGCAAAATAGGCTTTAAAACAATTTATTTGAGAAATAATTATATTAAGCGAATCGGCGAATATCACCGCTAACCCACCACTTGGTCTACCGCCATCTACTGAGGGAAGTGCCTTTGTACAGATAACTGAATATCCGGCCATGGAAATATCCTCAGTGGCCCAGGTCTCTTGCAGCAAGGAGACATCCTGGACTCCCAGGACAGAATGGAGGTCTAAACCCTGCTTCCGGGATTTCCATCCCGAGATGTTCCATGAAGCCAACCTGACCACTGGGGGCTGTAATTGTCAGAAATGAGCCGTTTGGGTCGTAGCTTGGGGGGATAACCCCTCAATATTAGCCTGTTCCTGGGTTACCCTATCACAAGGACGGGAGGAATTTGAGCAAGGTTGTAAAGCTGTCCCAGAGACCATCAAGCTCTGACACAACACACCTGAGGGATCCGAATGAGCATGAGCATGGGTCCCAGATTCATCTAAATCCTGTGATCTGGTTTTTTCCCTAAAGGAAGAGGCTCCACCTCTCAAAGCTCCACCGTTACTAGACAAGACCCTCTGGCTGCTCAAAACCTGAACAGATAGCGGGGAATCCCCGCTGTCAACGGAGCCCTCAATTTTATTTCTTGACTGCAGGTCCCTCCTTAAACTAGGGGAGGGCCTTTGCTTTCTGCATAGCCCAGGGGTGGGAACAGGGGAGAGGGCACCCAGATCTCGTCTTACCCTATGAGCATTAAATTCTCTCTCCTCTTTATACCACCCGCCAGCTCTCAGCTTCTTTAGTTGGGCGCAAAGCGTATCCAAATGTGAAAGGCGACCCGGACCCGAGGGATCCAGCTGGTCTGGGATAGCACCTGGGAGTATTAATTTCCAGGGGTTGGAAGTGCGTGCTGGCAGGACCCGAGAGCCAGTAGGACAACTGGCTTGCTCAATTTCCATATCTCCACCCCCCACAGGTACTCCCCCCACCGGGGCCCCTGCGCCATGCACTTCCTGCTCGGGGGGGGATGTAATTGAATTTCCATAGGGGATTTCCCGTTGTGTTCTTGGCTACCTAAAGGGGGTTTCGAAGTTCCCACAGGGTTTATATTGGGCGAGGTCAGGAAATGCAAAATCGGGTGGGGATTCCCTGCTCCTAATGTAGCAAGGTTACCGGTACTGGATTGAAAAACCCTAGCGGGGAAGACAGATCTATCCTCGAGAGACTCTTTTACTGCCCATATCTTTTTGACCAGCTCCTGTGAATTAAATCCCACCTTCACTACCTGCCTACCCCGAGAGATCAATAGATGGTCCACTGTCAATATATCATATCTAGTAACTGGGAGGTGCCTAAGTATAGGGTAATTCAAAAGAAGGCGCAGATGTTCTGCCACATCCAAAACAGAATTCCATAATGGTGGATACCTTCCATGGACCGGAAGAATTGTAAAGATCAAATCCAGTGGTAATAAATCATAGGACATCGGCTGTTCTGGAAGAGGTTGACTAAGGCATGTCTGGGAGAGGGGAGGGGGGACCAAGAACTCTCGCTCCCTGTAAAGATTGGGGGAAACCATCCAAAACAGGGATCAACTGAGAGTCCTGTACTTGTTGAGCTAATTTGTGGCCCCTGAGCGATACCTTAGATGAAGAGTATAGAGGGTCATCTCTCACCCCAGATGGAGAAGGGGCTCCCCCAACACCCAAATGGGTCCTTCCCAAGGGGAGCAAGAGATCCAATTTTTCATGAATTGCATTAACTTGATTATACATGAACCTCACAGATTCCGTTGTTACTGAGACATGAGTGGTTAAAAAGTCAATCAAAAAATCTCCCTCCCCTAAGGCACCTAGTCTCCCCCTCAATTGAGGAGGAACTACAGTTCCTTTCTGCCCACTGGAAGGAGTAGAGTGACAAGATGGAGGGGCAACCTCCCTGTCCATCGAGCATACAGTTACTTCCCCTAAGGTAGAAATCCGAGGAGAAGAGGGGCACGCCGTAGACTCCATTTCTACAAAACCTTTAGGGGGAAAAAAGGTCTCCAATAATTGCTGTTTCATCTGCTTCCATGGTGGTAAAGGGGGAGAGCCCAAGGAAGGTTCCGCTCTAAGTCTTTTACTAGTTGACATCGAGCGTCTTTGCGGGGCTAGTGGACAAGAAATACCACGTTCCAGGGGTAAGAGACCTGCGCTCCTGCTCCTGGGAGCACCGAAGGGAGCGCAAAAGGGCGCACCCTTGTGCGCGCAGCCCTTCGGCGCAATGCCCCCGGCGCACGCCTCCGGCGCTGCCGGGAGCTGAGGGGTTTCTTATACTCGCTGCAGGTCCTGCCGGGCATCACTCACGCCGCTCACAGCTGATCCCCAGGTAAGATGGGCGGGGGGAGGGAGGAGCAAACCCACACAGCCTGACACCACAGCCCTGCTCCCAGCAACTGAAGGCTTCTTGTACTCGCTGCAGGTCCTGCCGGGCATCACTCACGCCGCTCACAGCACTGGAGTGTTAAGGGCAGCAATCTCCTCTGGGCAAAGCAGACTGAGCAAGTCTCCCCAGTGCACCAGCTGGTGCAGGATGTGTCCACCCGGTGGAATTTGACCTTCCTGATGCTTGAGCAGCTTCTTGAGCAGAAAGCCGCCTTGCATCAGGTGCAACTGGTGTCAGACAGCGGGGCACCTCCAGAGTACAATGGGGTGGAATGGGAGATCCTGGCACACACAGTCTTTGTTTTGAGACTGTACCTGGCCATGACGGAGACTGTGAGCTCGTCCACAGTCACCATCAGCCAGGTGACTCCTCTGGTCCAGAGTCTCCTCAGGAGGCTGGAGGAAATTCTCCAGGGGCGGGATTGTGGCCCTCAGGGCAGGAAGCTGAGGTTGTTGACCTGGTGCGGCAGCTGAAGGCACGGCTGAAGGTGCATTTCAATGAGCTTCTGGGGCAGTCAGAATACGTTTTGCCAACCATGCTGGACTCCAGGGTCAAGGGCAGCGTGGCACGCCAGACACCGCTCTATGGCCACTGGAAGGGTGAGCTGGTGGAGAGGGTCTGGCAGGCAGAGCGGGCTCTGGAGAGTGCGCGGCAGCACCAGCAGCAGGACACCACTGGGGATGGTGGGAGTGGGAGCAGCCACCCCTTTCAGCCTGCGGGGTCTATCCCTGCCCCCAACCCTAGTGGTAGCAGCAACAGCAGCAGGCTGAACAGCAGCAGCACCCCTATTGCCAGCAGCAGCAGCAGCAGCTCCTATGTGCAGGCCACTCTGGGGAGCATGGGGTCGTGCACAATAGGGCAAGCAGCGTGGCTGAGGGCAGTGGTGGAGGTGGTGCCCAGGCAGAGTTACCAGAGGGAGTACGATGGTGCCTCAGCAGCAGTGGAGACCTACCTGGAGGAGGAGTCATGCATCAATCCCAGCAGCGATCCCTTGGACTACTGGGCCGGCAAGACCAACGTGTGACTGGCCCTGTCCAAAGTGGCCAAGGGTCTCTTGTCCTGCCCACCAACTGGTGTCCCCAGCGAGCGGGTGTTCTCCATGGTGGGGGACATTTGCTCACCGCACCACCTGAGACTGGGGGCCAAGTTGGTGGAGCAGTTGCTCTTCCTGACGGTGAACCTTCCGCTGCTGGGATTTCCCGAGCTGCCCCTGGACATGCATTGATGATGCAGTGGCACATGCCATCCCATGCCAGGGGCAGTCGGGATGGGGCTGCTCCTCAATCTGGGCTGCTGCTGCTGTGCTAAGGTGCTGTCCCTCCCTCCCAATGCCCGGCATCTGCCCTGCCTCTCTCCCTCTCTCTCATACTAGATGGCCTTGTCCAGCTTATCTGACTGACTGACCTCATGACACAGGGTGGCATTGGGAAAATGTAACCCTGTCAGTCGGCCTCTGGCTAAACGATCTCGGCCTGCCTATGTGACTGGCTCTTTCTCTCGCTCTCTGCACAGTCTTTGCCAGCCTATCTGAGTGCCCTGACAAGGTGCCAGTCTGCCTTCCCTACTGCCTCTCATGCCACACTGCCTGTCTTCCCGCCCTGTGGGCAAAGCTCGAACCCTGCCTCAGTCTGCCTGCCTCTCATGCCATGCTGCCTGTCTGCACGCCCCGGTTGCAAAGCTCAAACCCTGCCTCAGTCTGCCTGCCTCTCATGCCACGCTGCCTGTCTGCCCGCCTGACTGCCCAGGTGGCCAAGATCAAAGCCTGCCTCAGTTTGCCTTCCCATGTTCATGCCAAAGTGCCTGTCTGCCTGCCCTGTGGGCAAAGCTGAAGCCCTGCCCTGCCCTGCCTCGGCCTGCCTGCCTCTCATGACAGGGTGCCTGTCTGCCTGCCCTGGCAACCCTGGGTGATGTGCCCCACTGGCCTGGTAATCCCACTGCTTCTATCTGCTGGTCCATGGATGCTCTGCCCTGGCCAATCCAAATGTGCCTGCGTAATCCTGCTGCTGCCATCTGCTGCTGTATGGGAGCTCTTCCCTGGCAAATCCTACCATCCTGGCTCCATGGGTGCTGCGCACAAGCTAATCCTGCTGCTGCCATCTCTGCTGTGCCATGGGTTCTGAGCTCAGTCAATCCAATGTCTGCTGTTGCTGCCAATGACGCCTATGCTGTCTGTGCCAAGAGTTCTGTGCCCTGGCAATTCAATGTCTGCTGCTGTTGCCAATGCTGCCTATGCTGTCTGTGCCAAGGGTTATGTGCCCTGGCAATCCCATGTCTGCTGCTGCCACCAACGCCACCTATGCTGTCTGTGCCATGGGTTCTGTGCCCAGGCAATCCAATGTCTGCTGCTGCTGTTGCTGCTGCTGCCAATGCCACCTATGCTGTCTGTGCCAAGGGTTCTGCTGCTGGGTAATCCAATGTCTGCTGCTAATGCCAATGCCACCTCTGCTGTCTGTGCCACAAGTTCTGTGTCTGGGCAATCCAATGTCTGGTGCTGATAATGCATGTCAGCCATTTGCTCCTCAATCTTGTAAATGGTCATAACTCAGATGAGTGTACTGGTGGCTGGGTGAGCATGAGATTCACCACCGGGCAAGGTTTGCCCAATTTGCAATAGAGCTTCTTTAGTTTGGTTGAGTACAACCCAAGCTTGCAATGCCTGGCCAACCAGGGGTGCCAGTCACTGAGCCCTGGCCAGGTCTCTGCCGCTGCTCCACCAATGCCAGCCAGCGTGCAATGCCTGGCTGAGCAGGGTGCCAAGTGCAGTTACTGTGCCCTGGCAATCCAGTGTCTGCTGCTGGTGCTGGTACTGCATGTCAGTCATTTGCTCCTCAATCTTGTAGATGGCCATAGATCAGATGAGAGTGCCAGTGGCCGGGGGCTGGGTGAACAATGCGGCAGAATGGGAGATCCTAGCTCACACGGTCTTCATGCTGAGACCGTTCCTGCCGCTTGCCTATCTCTTAGGACCGACTGACCCATGTTCAATGGCTGTTCACATGGAACCCTTCTCCACTTCGGCCTTCAAAGTTCTCCAGCCACTCGAGCCCCGGGACCCACGTCAGGGTTCTGGGGCCTACGTTCCAGGCAGGGAGGACTGTTGTTCCACTTCATCCACAAGCTGCTACTCTAGTACCAGGATTCACCCTTGGGGTTCCAGGGCTGTCATTCTGCTCACAGGGAGCTATCATCCTACCGTATCAAGAAGCAACAACTCCAGCCACAGGACCCACCATCAGGGTTCTGGGGCCTACATTCCATGCAGGGAGGGCTGTCCATCCACATCATGTAGAAGCTGCCACTCTAGTCCCAGGACCCACCCTCAGGTTTCTGGGGCCATCATTCGGCTCACGGGGAGCTGTCATTCCACTGCATTAAGAAACAATCAGCCATTCCAGCCCCAGGACCCACCATCAGAGTTCTGGGGCCTATGTTCCAGGCAGGGAGGGCTGTCCACCCACATCATCTAGAAGTTGCCACTCTAGTCCCAGGACACACCCTCAGGGTTCTGGGGCCACCATTCCACTCACAGGTAGCTGTCATTCCACCACATCAAGGAACAGCTAGTCACTCCAGCCCCAGGACCCACCATCAGGGTCCTGGGGCCTATGTTACATGCAGGGAGGGCTGTCCATCGATAGCATCTAGAAGCTGCCACTCTAGTCCCAGGATCCACCATCAGGGTTCTGGAACTGTCATTCTGCTCACAGGGAGCTGTCATTCCACTGAATCAAGAAACATCCAGCCACTACAGCCCCAAGACCCACCTGGGGCCCTCGCCTATGTTCGAGGCAGGGATGGCTGTCCATCCAGGTCATCTAGAAGCTGCCACTCTAGTCCCAGGACCAACCCTCAGGGTTCTGGGGCCGTCATTCTACTCACGTGGAGCCGTTATTCCACCACATCAAGAAACAGCCAGCCACTCCAGCCCTAGGACCCACCGTCAGGGTTCTGGGGCCTACGTTCGAGGCAGGGAGGGCCATCCAGTCACTCATTCCACTGCATCAAGAAACAGTCAGCCACTCCAGTCCCAGGACCCACCATCAGGTTTCTGGGGCCTACGTTCCAGGCAGGGAGGGCTGTCCCTCCCTGTCATCCACGTCATCTAGAAGCTGCTACTCTAGTCCCAGGACCCACCCTCAGGGTTCTGGGGCCATCACTCCGCTCATGGGGAGCTATTATTCCACTGCATCAAGAAACAGCCAGCCACTCCAGCCTGAGGACCCCGAACGTTCTACTGAACCGAACACAATCGAACCGAATGACCGAACCTGAACTGGTTTTTGAACTGAACAACTGAACCCGAACTCATTTTTCCAACCGAACGACCGAACCCTGTTGTGTTCGCACATCCCTACAAAACATAGCATTATCAATCAATCAATCAATCAAGTTTCAGTAAGTTTTTTTTGCCCATGTGGGCCCCATGAATGCCACCAGTCAGCCCAGCAGGCATAATACCCACCCACGCAAGCCCTGTCCCCACACACCATAAATTAACCAGAAAGAAAGTATCCCCCCAGTGCCCCAGCTGGACACATCTTGACAAAGTTGAACCCACATCAAAATTACAGTGCCCATAAAAAACTACAGCAAAAGTGATCCCTCTCTGGCCTCTATGGTGCCAACAAGCAATGCAAGCAGCACCCACTTTAAAATATATTAAGCATGGTGGCACTGGCTAGTAACCCCCAGCATTGTTCCAGGACAGGACAGGATAGGCACAACTTCCCTCCCAGTCGAAATTCTTACAGATCAGCAGTGTACCACACAGCCAAATTCACAAAAGAGAATGGAAAATGGCCATACAGCCACTTTTATTTTACCCCTGCCAGCCAATCAAAAACTGTCCGGTGGCTTGTCCATCACTCACCTGTCCCTCCCATACCCCCCTGCCTACCAAATATGGCACTAAGTTTCATTTCCTAGTTCAGAGAAACTAGTGTCAGTCATCTAGGTCACTCCAGTCACATGTGCAATGGCACCTTGATCACTTAATCGAGGGTTCTAAGTTTCTGAATACTGGCCTTGGTCCTCTTAACCTCAAAAATTCAGAACCGAGTACCATGATCACTGGTGAATTCTGAACAAAATTGAGTACCAAGTTTCAGCTCTAATACAGGGGTTCAGATTATCATGGGTGGTGTTACAACACCATTGTCATGGCTGGACCATTACCTTTTGAAAGCCCAGATCCTGGCCCTATGTCCTTGTCAGGGTGGTGGACCAGTTAGGTTGGTCTGCCCCCGGAGGCTAATGGATCCAATTGGTTTCCAGAATTCTCTGGGGGATTTACCTGCTGGTAAATCCCCCAGATCAGCTACGCAGACTGTAGTAGCTACTCTGTTAATGACCTGATTGCCTTATGGAATGACATCTTGACCATGGCCATCAACACAGTTGCACCTAGGTGCTTGTTTTCACTGCTGCGGCAGCACAGGTCCCCTTGTCATATGGAGGACCTGACGCGACTGAAGCAGGAGGGTAGGCGGTTAGAGTGCAGGTGGTGTTGACTCACGCTGAAGCTGAGCAATTGTGGCATAGATCATTTTTAAAGGACTAAGTCATGGCTGTGATGGCTGTGAAGAAAGCTTTCCTACAAAGTCTCATGTGGCAGAGCTGTTTTGGTGGTGAATAACCCAGTCTGCCTCTGCCCAGGAATGGAGTCATCTTATGCCCACTGCGATGTTTTTATTAAATAGGGGTGGGAATACCGGTTCTCCCGAGATCCGATATTGCCGGTATTTGGCAGTACCGGATTTAAAACCGAGATCCAATATTTCAGGCTGTACCTGTTTTTTTGCATTGGTCTCGGATCTTGGTTTTTTTAAAAGGACTTTTAAGGCAGTTGGGAAGTAGTTGGGCACAGGTTTTGTTTACCACTTGTTGAGTCCCTCCCTGCCCCCTCCCTGTGTAACAAACTGTTACATTTGGCACTTTTTAAAACTGTCTGCCTTGCATTGGTTCCTTTTTTTAAATTCAAGGCATCTAATCCTGAAGGTTCCCTTAGATTTTTAGAGGGTTAGGGATGTGATTGGGGGTTGGCAGTTGCCTGAGCTCAGCTGGCCAATAGTAACTTTGATTCCCCCCCCCTTCTGTGAACTTCTGGAGCTTTGGCTTTGAAGGTATTTCTACAGCAGGCTTGGCATCATGAAGGACTGCCACATACTGCTGGAGGCATGCAAACATGTGACTGTTTGTAAGTTTCATGTTTTCTTTTGGGGTTTTAAGTTATTTTATTAGGGACCCCTTGATGCCCCTTAGCAAGGGTTAGGGAAGGAAAGTAATTTAATGGGGAGCCAGTGGGATCCTGGTGTGTGTGTGTGTGTGTGTGTGTGTAGTCCATGAAGCCAGGCCATGTGGCCATGTCATGTTGGACCATGCAGTTGGAGGCTTTGAAATTGAAGTTCTGCCCAAGGGGGAGGGGGTAATGTGTCTGACTCCTCCATAGTGGTGGGTTTGTGTGTGCCATCCATCTGATGTTTGGGGATGGGGTGCCCCAAGGTAGTGGTTTTGTCCTGGACTGTTTCCTTTGGGGGGGGGGATGTGGTAAATAAATGATGTATTTGTGTGTTGGTGGGGGTTGCCCCCAGGTTCATGTTTTGGTGTGTTCTTGTTTTAGTCTTTTTGTTTTTTGTTTTTTTTTGGGGGTCATTTAGGGGTGATGTGGTAAATGTATTTTTGTGTGTGGGTGGGGGTTGCCCCAGGGTGGTTGTTTTAATTTTTTGGTGTGGTTTTTTGTTTTTTGTTTTTTTTGTTTTTGGTTTGGGGGGTCCTTTTGGGGGGATGTGGTAAATTTATTTTTGTGTGTGGGTGTGGGTTGCCCCAAGGTTGTTGTTTTAATGTTTTGGTGTGGACTTTGGTTTTTTGTGTTTGGTTTTTTTTTGGGGGGGGGACTCCACACCTGTGGAACTCCACGCCATTGTGTGTCCTGCAGGAGTATGCATGTGACATGCATGCTGCTCGCTTTGGTTGGGGTCCTGTTCCAGTGTGGGTGGGGTGCCCCAAGGCTAGATGTTTGGGGAGTGAACTTGGGGTGCCCTGAGAGTTTTGGCTGCAGTGTGTCATGGTTTGTCTTAGGAAGGTGCAGGTATTCGGGTTGTGTGTGTGTGGTAAATGTATTTTTTTGGGGGGGGCGTTGTCTCAAGGTTGTTGTTTTAATGTTCTGATGTGGACTTTGGTTTTTTGTGTTTGGGGTTTTTTGTGGGGGGTGGGACTCCACCACCATGGAACTCCATGCCACTGTGTGTCCTGCAGGAGTGTGCGTGCGACATGTGTGCTTCTTGCTTTGATTGCTGCTTGCTGTCGGGGTCCTGTCCCAGTGGAGGTGGGGTTCCCCAAGGTTAGATGTTTGGGGAGTGAACTTGGGATTCCCTGAGAATTTCGGCTGCAGTGTGTCATGGTTTGTCTTGTGGAGGTGCAGGTTTTTTTGGGGGGGCGTGTTTTCAGGTACTGCTTCCTTGGGTGCTGCTTGCTTTTAGTTGGGTCATGCCCTGCCTTGGTATGGGGTGCCCCCCAAGGCCAGAACTGACCCATTAACCTGTGGAACTCTACACCACTGTGTGTCCTTCAGGAGTGTGCATGTGATGTGCGTGCTGCTCGCTTTGGTTGCTGCTTGCTTCCGGGCTCCTGTCCTGGTGGGGGTGGGGTGCCCCAAGTCTAGATGCTTGGGGAGTGAACTTGGGGTGCCCTGAGAGTTTTGGCTGCAGTGTGTCATGGTTTGTCTTGTGGAGGTGCAAGTTTTTGCTGTGTGTGTGGCATGTTTCCAGGTACTGCCTCCTTGGGTGCTGCTTGCTTCTTGTTGGGTCATGCCTTGCCCTGGTATGGGGTGCCCCACCAAGGTCAGAACTGACCCATTAACCTGTGGAACTCCATGCCACTGTGTGTCCTGCAGGAGTGTGCATGCGACATGCATGCTGCTCACTTTGGTTGCTGCTTGCTGCCGGGGTCCTGTCCCAGTGGGGGTGGGGTGCCCCAAAGCTAGATGCTTGGGGAGTGAACTTGGGGTGCCCTGAGGCTTGTTAAAATAAATTTTATTTTATTTTCCGAAGCCAAGCCAGTGGAGCAGCAATGTTAAGAAGGGGGTACTGGGAAGGGTATCTGGGCCTGAGAAGACAGCCGCACCATGCATCAGGTGACTCACATCCTTCCCCAGTGACTGCAAGTTCCGTTATGCAAGGAAAAACACCCCTCAGGTTCTTATAGGGCCTATAGTTCCTCACCAGAGAAACGAGGCCTATATCATCATGGGGGGGGAGACAATGAGGCCCTGAGCAATGCCCCCACTCATGCACGACCACCACCACTGCCTCACCCACTCTCTGTGTCTACCACACCCTTCACCCCACCAATGCATGCAGTGATCTTGGGAACCAAGGGAATGGAGGCAGGAAGGGTGTGCTGGTTAGTGAAGGATAAGGGGGAAGAGCCCTCAGGAAGTATGGGGACAGGGAGCAGGAAGGGCACTCTCTCAGGAACAGGGAAATTAGGAAGGGGGCCCACACAAAGAGGATCACAGGAGTGAACACACAGCGCTCCCACACGCACGCTAAACACTCACGCTACACTCACCACGTTCACGCCGCTCACACTCGCAATCGCCAGCTGTCACCAGAAGTATCACTTGCCAAACGCAGGGGGCCAGTTTCACAGCTACGCTGATCACCGGCGTCGCCCGTGAGACTCTGCCCCTCCTTATGAACTATTAGCGCCGCCTCTGCCCTTTTACGCAGATTCTCCAAGCGTCATGGTGCTCCTGCGAGCCCCGCCCCCTCGCTACTGGATGCCCCACGTGACTGCAGTGCTCCGCTCGCCGGCCGGGGAGGCCCCGCCCCCGACGGCAACGTCCACTGCATTCCTCTGCTATCAACAACCCTGTGGGTAGGGAATCCCCAGCAGCTGCAGCACCCCGCAAGCTGCCTCAACCCTAAGCACCACTGGGTCCTAATAAGCGAGCACCTTTTGGTGATTGTTGGCAACATGTTGGACATGATGCACGAGTAGCTGGCCACTGGGTAAGTGACACCCCTTCACCCCACCCCACACCCTTCTGAACCCACACCCAGTCATCATTTTAGCCCCACCCCCACCCACAGTTCTCCACCCCACCCCCACCTCTAGCTCCACACCCCTTCCCCCCCACCTCTAACCCCACACCCC
>QEPC01010958.1:2266699-2299894 GCA_003113815.1 Sphenodon punctatus
TCTGTAGTGAAATACATACATTACATACTCAATGAGTCTGTACAGTGCATAACACAAGGTTTCAGTTTATGGTTTAAGTTTCATTTCATTACAAAAGTGAAATGAAAGTTAAAGCAATCTAAAAATCCTACTCAATGCCTGCTGTTCAGGAACAGTGACTAGCTCAGAAGGTGTTGGAAAGGGGGGAGGCAGATAATTAGTTTCATTTCTTGCAAGCGTCTCCACCCCTGGTGCCTGGAAGTCTGCTCCTCAGTGACTGACACCTCCCTGTAATGTTTGACTTCCCAGTGAACTTTTTTTGCCACCTGAACTCATCCGAACACGATACGAACTGACCCAACTGTTTGGCCATTTCACCGTTCAGTGTTAGGTTTGTTCGGTATGTTCACGTTCGGGTTCGGGTTCGAGTTCGGTCATCCGAACAGGCCGAGTTTGGGCCGAACTCCGAACTGCTGAACCACGTTCTCCCATCCCTATTTATAAAATCTTTTTACAATATGGCAGAAATGATCCTAAAGTTCTAATATACAAACTTGCCAAATGTCATGCAACATGGTTGTAATACAAAGACATTGCAGCCAGACATGCATTTGCAAGCTAATCACTTATAACATAAGGATCCTTTATCCAATCTTTCTGAGATTTTGCAGAGATAGTAATATTGGGAAGTGGTATAATCTTGCCAGGTTACATCCAAGTCAGACAGGTGATAAAGACAGTACAGCCAGGAATGTGTACACAGATTTTTGTAAAATAACAAATTACAACCACTTATAAAATCAGATCCCTTTATCCAATCCTTCTGAAATTTGGCACACATAATTCCCTCCATTGGGGGTACAATCCTGCCATGTATCATCAAAATTGGATGGCAACTAAAGAAGGTACAGCCAACAACGGATGTCTTTAAACATAATGTCAATGGGTGTCTGAACGTGTGTTTTGACCTTGATACGAACACTGGTTTGGCCCTGTGTTCACTATGTGATGCTACTTAGACACACAGCCCATCTTGGGGAAAATTGGTGTTTTGTTCACCACCCGATCTCAAGACGCAAGTGCTGCCATCTTGTTCCCCGTGTTGTACCTGCTAACACACCACACGATATCATTAGACACAATGTTGGCCATGTGTTCAGCTGGAACATGCAAATTTCCCTTGTGATGCAATGGTGTTCACATCACATGTTCAATGGGTGGCCAAATTGGTGGTGGGATTGTTATGGTGCTTACACACAATGGCCAAACACATGCTTAGGGGTTTTGACACCCAATCTTTGTTATGTCTAAAGACACCCAATGTGTTGTTCTGGTTTTCCCTATTAATTTGTAATAACAAACCCATTTTTTCCCCATTGTTTCATTATTATGTTCTTTCATTTTTGTTTTTGAATAATGAAAAGAAAAATCCCTATTTAATTTTTGTTGTTATAATAACGAAAATTAAATGCAAACTCCTAACGTAAATCCATGAACTGGACCCTCCCCTTCCATCGTCATCATTTATCTTATAACCACTACCACCTTTAGACCTGCTCTGTTATATATGGTTCCCTGTACATGCGTGGATGCTTCTTTCAACCAAGAACCAACTTTAGGGACTTCATTTCCAAAAGGTCAGATACCTGCATGTCTAAAAATGTATGCTTAACTGTTCGACTAAGTGGCGCAAGCAACGAAGACTCCTGAAGCACCGTCTTTATTCTGTGAGTTAATTAGTTGCAAGAAGATATTTTCACATTCGATTATTTGTTTGTTTGTTTGTTTAAATTTCTACCCTACCCTTCACCTAAGGCTCAGGGCAGCTTGCATAATACAAATATACATCATAAATTGTACTCTATGTACCGTCGTGACTTCTGAAGTTGGCCAGGGATGCCCTCTTGTGAGTGTCAACTGCCTGTGAAGTTGTTACAATGAGGCCACACAGGGAAGCGTTTTCATTTGCTGCCCCACAATTTTGGAACTCCATCCACTGGAGATCTGCCTAAGCCCAAGTCTGTTCATCTTCCAGAGGGGATATAAGTCCTTTTTGTTTGGCCAGGCATTTGGTGGGCATGAATAAGGTTGGGTGGACTTGGGTAGAAGGGTTTGCAGAGGAGGATTGGTGGGTGGTAGGTGGGATAAAGGATGAGTAGATGGTTTGGATGATGTAGAGTTTTAGGGGTTTTAAATGTATTTGACTGGATTATATATTTTTTATGTTGTAAGATGCTCTGAGTCATTGGAGAAGAGTGGGGGGGGAATTAAATAAATTAAAAAATAAAAATAAAAATACAATAAAACTCCATAAAAATACCTCATTAAAACCCACTCTCACCCTAAACCCTGCCACCTCAACCCCTAACCCTGTCTGCCAAGTGCTTTGCAAAAAAAAAAAAAAGTTTTGCAAAGCTTCCAGAAAATGCTCAGACCAGGTTCTGACAGACCTCTGGGGGCAAGGGAGTTCCCTAACATAGAGGCAGCAATGCCTTTCTGCCGGTCCTTGTTGTATGAACAAGATTAGCTGATTTTACTCACAAGAGAATGCTCCCAGCTTGACCACAGGTGTCACAGTGGAGCATGGAAGGAAAGGTGGTCTCTGATATGTGGGGTCAAGGTCATTTTGGACTTGAAAGGCCAGAACCAGTCCATTGAATTGTGCCTGGAAAGCTATAGGTAAGGTGGGCTATGCAGATTGTAAAGCGCAAGTGTAATGTGCTTGTGGCGACCCACCCATGAAAGGAGCTGGGTTGCTGCATTCTGCACCAGCTGCAGCTTCCGAACAGTCATGAAGGGTAACCCCACATGGCCATCGACAGAGTAGTTGTCAAGGTTAGTGGGTAAATCGCCCAGAGAGTTCTGGAAACTAATTTGAACCATTAGTCTCTGGATTATATTGTATTATGTGTTACCCAGTTAGGGTGAATACTAGAAGCCATCTAATCTCCTTTTTTTAAAAGGACTCTACAATTCTTAAAATGTAGAATCCTCCCCTTATTTGTCCATTCTTCTCCCTAATAATAGACTCCCTTCAACCATGTGTGTCAACCAACCTAATTTCTTCTAGCCCTACAGCCAAACCACAAACCACAGTTCAATCAGGAGGAATTGTAGCAAGGCGAGAAACCAATTGCCTAGGGTTGCCAAAGGATACTGTTTGCATAGCTCTATGACTGCCCTCTCGGAGCTTTCATGTTTCCTTATTGTATGATTTTCCAACACTTTATAAAAGGACCCTGTTTTCAAACACAGGACACCACTAGAATGTCCAAATCCTACTTTTGGATGGGTTAAATGAGCACGTGGGTGAATGCAATAAACGTATGCACTCCTATGATAGCTGTCAAATCAAACATTCAGTTTGAAAATAGGCTCCCAGGGTCAGAGTATGCACATGTGAGAAGAAGACGGACAATTTAATGATTTAATTTTTGGAGCTCATACAAAGACAGAAAATTCAGAAATACCCTTTCACACTATAAAACATACACAAACATAAAACCAAACATTAGTCTGCTCTGTAGGACCCTGTATCCATTCTAATGGCCTGCTTATAACAGTTTATATTTAAAAGATTCAGAAAAAATCATTAAGGAGGTTGGTTGAGGTTATTAAGCAGAGGACAATAATAGTGGCAAAAAATACGTTAAGATTCTCTTACTTGTAAAAAAGAGCCATTAAAACATTTGAAAATATTAAGAGAAATTGCTAGGGGCAATCACGCATTTTTAATGTATAGACGTTTGGCAGACAGGGATAGGGTTGGGTGGGTTTGGATGGAGGAAAGAGTCACTTATGAACAGAGGGATACTGGTCTGTGGTGGTTAACCAATACATTTGTTTGAATATGCAGAAACACTGATGTAAGTGTCAATTCGGTGCTCTGGCCACTCATCCCATAAATTAAACCTACATTTTTAACAAACAAAGGACCCTTAACATAATTCTCCGGTTAATATATTCCACTCAGTGCATGGCCGATTCAACATCCTTTATAAAAAGGGAATGATATTGCCAGCAGAATAACATTCAGGAAGGGCTGGGAAGAGGGGGAGGAAGAGCCTCTTTGCCACAGTCCTTTCTGACATGACTACACCCCTTTCCGATCATCATGACATCACAATGCTTGGAAGGGGTGGGGCCAGGCAGGAGCCAGGGAGATGCAACTGCACGCCATTGCACACCTCTCCTGATGTCCATGAACAGGATGGACTTTGCAGATTGCTCAGACTGCTAACACATCTGCTCTCTGGCACAGCACAGTAGGGAACAAGTCTCAGTAGAGGACGTCCCTAATTGAAAAAATGCCTTACCCAAAGTTCCCTCTTGTTTTCTGCCTGCTCTGAGATGCAGTCTCTCAGCTACCATGTCTTTAAGAATCCAAAATGGTTTCTAATGTTTTTAGGACAAGAGTGTCATCTGAGCTAAAATGACCAAGAAATGTTCCCAAAGGTTCCTTTTTTTTTTTTTTGCGGCCATTTGCTCAGGTTCACAGATGTTTGGGCAACAAACTTTCACTGGGAGAAATAAAGGCAGCTTCTTTTTCCTCCTGAGACTCACCCTCCATGTGTTGTTGCAGATTTTCTCTGCTTCTATAGTGAAGGCAAAAGAGGGGGAAAAATTAAAAACTTCTTACTGTCTAAACAGTAAGTTGACCACGAGATGTTGTTGACACGACTGCAGGACTCGGCGGGGGTGCACAGGACTGCTTTTGAGTGGTTCTGCTCCCTCCTGTCGGGGAGGTCCCACAGAGTGGAGATAGACAATTGCTCATTGTAGTCTCGGGACCTCACCTGTGGGATCTATTTTTTCTCCCCTCTTGTTCAACTTGTATATGAGGCCACTGGGCGAGGTCATTTGGATGTTTGGGGTGAAGTGCCATCAGTACGCTGATGAAACTCAACTCTACCTCCCTTTTTTATCTGACCCAGACCCTGCAGTCTTGGTGCTTACTCGAAGTCTGGTTGCTATCGGGGACTGTATGAGGATGAGCTGATTGAAGTTGAATCCAGACAAGACTGAGGTGGTGATGGTTGGTTGGCCTTGTGACCTGGAGGGGATTTGGACTCCTGTTATTGATGTAGTCTGCCCGACTCTGGTCTGTCAGGTTCACAGCCTCGGGATGCTTTTGATCCCCTTGTTGTGCCTGGATGGTCAGGTTGCGGCAGTGGCCAGGAGCGATTTTCACCAATTCCATCTGGTGAGGAGACTTCAACATTTTCTTTCTGCAATTGGTGCAGAATGTGGCAGCTCACCTCGTTTCGGGGGACAAGGCATGGGGAACACATTACATCAGTGCTCTGAATTTTGCACTGGTTCCCTATAGCTTTCCAGGCACAATTCAAGGTGTTGGTTTTGACCTTTAAAACCCTAAACAGTCTAGGACCCCATGTTTCAGAGAGACTGCCTGTCTTTCCATGTCCCACTGCGGCCCCTATGATTGAAAGGGATGTGTGAACAGACCGGAGTTCGGATGTTCAGACTAAAAATTTAGTTTGGGTTCATGGGTTTGGTCCCGTGGAGTTCGGAACCTCCCCGAGCGTTTGGAAAGTTAGGTCATGGCCGAGGCTTGGGGTACTCCAGGGGTGCCCGTGGGGGCATGGCAGGCCATCGGAGACACAGAAGCAGCAGCAGCAGAGACCGGGAAGGCTTGAGGCTTGGTACCTCGGGTTGCCCGGGCAGGCAGACCCGGCACTTGACCCCCGGGGGTGCCTTTAGGGGCATGGCTGACCATCTGAGACCCAGCGGTTGCAGCAGCAGCAGCAGAGACCGGGTGTTTCAGACTGCCAGGCATTGGTTGAGCAGCAGCAAAGGCCCGTCCAGGGCTCGGTGGCTGGCACCCCTACTTGGCTGGGTGTTACAGGCTGGCTGGCATTGGTGGAGCATTGGCAGACAGTGAAGTGGAACAACAGCCTTCCCTGCCTGGAACATAGGCCCCAGAACCCTGATGGTGAGTCCTGGAGCTGGAGTGGCTGGCTGTTTCTTGATGTGGTGGAATGACAGCTCCCTGTGAGCAGAATGATGGCCCCAGAACCCTGACAGTGGGTCCTGGGACTAGAGTGGCAGCTTCTGGAGGATGTGGATGGACAGTCCTCCCTGCTTGAAACGTAGGCCCCAGAACCCTGATGGTGGGTCCTGGGACTGGAGTGGCAGCTTCTGGATAAAGTGGAATGACAGCCCTCCCTGCCTGGAACGTAGGCCCCAGAATGCTGATGGTGGGTCCTGGGGCTGGAGTGGCTGGCTGTTTCTTGATGCGGTGGAATGATGGCTCCCCGTGAGCAGAATGATGGCCCCAGAACCCTGAAGGTGGGTCCTGGGACTAGAGTGTAGGGATGTGTGAACAGAACGGGGTTCGGATGTTCAGCTGTTTGGCCTGAAAACCTAGTTTGGGTTTGGGAGTTTGAACGTTTGGTGGAGTTTGGACCTGCTGGGAGGCTTGGGGCACTCCAGGGACCCCCAGGGGTGCCTGTGGTGGCATGGCAGGCCATCAAAGAGCCAGCAGCAGCAGCAGCAGCTGCCGAGCCCAGGAAGGCCTGGTGCTTGGTACCCTAGTTTTCCCAGGCAGGCAGGCTCAGTTCTTAGTCCCTGGGGGTGCCTGTGGTGGCATGGCAGGCCATTAGAGACCCAGCAGCAGAAGAAGAAATTGGGAAGGCTTGACGCTTGGCACCTCAGGTTGCTCAGACAGGCAGGCTCGGCGCTCGGCGCTTGGCCCCTGGGGGTGCCTGTAGAAGGCCGTCGGAGATCCAGCAGCAGCAGCAGCAGCAGCAGCAGCAGTGACCAGGAAGGCTTGGTGCTTTGCCCCTGGTGGTGCCTGTGGCACCAGGGCTGGCCATCTGAGACCCAGCGGCAGTAGCAGCAGCAGAGGCCAGGAAGGCTTGGGGATCAGTGGCTGGCCTGGAACCCCTACTTGGCTGGACATTGCAGGCTGGCAGGCTTCCAGTTCTGCTCTCTGTATGCTGGCTGGGTTCTCCATTTCTAGTTTCCATCACGGCAGGCATTGGCTGGCTTGCTGGCCATGTGAATCACCACCGGGAAAGGGTACTTGACCAATTTGCAGAAGAGTTGGTTGAGCTCGGGCGAGTAGGATGCCAGCCTGCAACACCCGGCCCCGTATGGGTGCCATGCCAGCCACCAAGCCCTGGCTGGGTCCCTTCCCTGCCTGGAACATAGGCCCCAGAACTCTGACAGTGGGTTGTGGGACAGGAGTGGCTGCCTGTTTCTTGATGCCATGGAATGACAGCTCTCTGTGAGCGGAATGACAGGTCCAGAACCCTGATGGTGGGTCCTGGGACTAGAGGGGCAGCTTCTAGATGACATGGATGGACAGCTCCCCATGCCTGTAACGTAGGCCCCAGAACCCTGACGGTGGGTCCTGGGACAGGAGTGGCAGCTTCTGGATGATGTGGATGGACAGCCTCCCATGCCTGTAACGTAGGCCCCAGAACCCTGATGGTGGGTCCTGGGGCTGGAGTGGCTGTCTGCCTCTGAAGTGAGGAGAAATAGGTAATATTTTATGGTGCTGGATACCTCCTCTAAGTCCGAATTGCTGTCTGTGTCCAACAGGAGCAGAGCTGGCTCTCCCTGGTCCATGCTGTAAGAGAATAAGGACCCTCCACGTGGGTTGGCAGAATGATGGTCCCAGAATCCTGGCTGTAGGTTCTGGGACAGGAGTGGCAACTTCTGGATGATGTGGATGGACAGCCCTCCCTGCCTGGAATGTAGACCCCAGAACCCTGAAAGTGGGTCCTGGGGCTGGAGTGGCTGCCTGCCTCTGAAGTGAGGAGACTGAGAGGTAATATTTTATGATGCTGGATACCTCCTCTAAGTCTGAATCTCTGTCTGTGTCCAACAGGAGCAGAGCCGGCTCTCCGTGGGCCATACTGTAAGCGAATAAGGACCCTCCATGTGGGTCGGTGGAATGATGGACCCAGAGCCCTGACGGTGGGTCCTGGGACAGGAGTGGCAGCTTCTGGATGATGTGGATGGACAGCCCCCCATGCCTGTAATGTAGGCCCCAGAACCCTGATGGTGGGTCCTGGGGCTGGAGTGACTGGATGCCTCTGAAGTGAGGAGATACCTCCTCTAAGTCCAAATCGCTGTCTGTGTTGAACAGGAGTAGAGCTGGCTCTCCCTGGGCCATGATGTAAGCAAATAAGGACCCTCCACGTGGGTCGGTGGAATGACGGCCCCAGAACCCTGACGGTGGGTCCTGGGACAGGAGTGTCTGGCTGTTTCTTGATGCCTAAAGAACACCTAAATATATCTAATTGAATCTAAATACATGAAACTGTGGAGGTGAATGTGTGGAAAGAAATGGGTGAAATAGGAGGAGGATGGCATTGGGAGGAACACAAACTGCTGGGAGAGGGAGACTTCTGAAAATGCCTGCTGACTGAATCAGTGGCTAGCTCAGAATAAATTGGAAGGGGGGACGGCAATGACTTTTGCTACGTTACTTGCATTGGTGGAGCAGTGGCAGAGGCCCGGCCAGGGCTTGGTGGCTGGCACCCCCACTTGGCCGGGCATTACAGGCTTGGGTCATACTCAACTGAACTCAAGAAGCTCTACTGCAAAGTGGTCAAGCCTTGCCCGCTGGTGAATCTCGTGTTCACCCAGCCTCCGCCCACCGACACACTCATCCAAGCTATGGCCATCTACAAGATTGAGGAGCAAAAGGTTGACGTGTAGTACCAGCAGCACCAGCAGCAGCAGACATTGGATTGCCAGGGCACAGTAACTGTGGCTGGCACCCCTGCTCGGCCAGGCGATGCAGGCTGACTGGCATTGGTGGAGCAGTGGTAGAGGCCCGGCCAGGGCTTGGTGGCTGGCACCCCCGTTCGACCAGGCATTGCAGGCTTGGGTCGTACACAACAGAACTCAAGAAGCTCTACTGCAAAGTGGTCAAGCCTTGCCTGGTGGTGAATCATGTGGACACCCAGTAGCAGACATTGGATTGCCCAGTCTCAGAACCCGTGGCACAGCAGAGGCAGCAATGGCAGCAGTGGCAGACATTGGATTGCCTGGTAGCAGAACCCATGGCACAGCAGAGGCAGCATTGGGAGCAGCAGACATTGGATTGCCAGGGCACAGAACCCATGGCAGAGCAGAGGTGGCACTGGCAGCAGCAGAAGACGACATTGGATTGCCAGGGCAGAGCACTCGTGGGCCAGCAGATAGAAGCAGTGGGATTACCAGGCCAGTGGGGCAAATCACCCAGGGTTGCCAGGGCAGGCAGACAGGCACCTTGGCATGAGAGGCAGGCAGGCTGAAGCAGGCTTTGAGCTTGGCAACCTGTGCAGGCAGACAGGCACCATGGCATGAGCAGAAGGCAGGCAGACTGAGGCAGGCTTTGAGCTTGGCAACCTGGGCAGGCAGACAGGCAGCGTGGTATGAGCAGGAGGCAGGCAGACTGAGGCAGGCTTTGAGCTTGGCAACCTGGGTGGGCAGACAGGCAGTGTGACATGAGCAGAAGACAGGCAGACTGAGGCAGGCTTTGAGTTTGAGAACCTGGGCAGGCAGACAGGTAGCGTGGTATGAGAGGCAGTAGGGAAGTCAGGCTGGGACCTTGGCAGGGTACTCAGATAGGCTGGAAAAGACTGCATCACACACGAGAGAGAGCCAGTCACATAGGCAGGCTGAGATCGTCTAGCTAGAGGCCGGCTGGCAGGCTTACAGTTTCCCAATGCCACCCTGCATCATGAGGTCAGTCAGATAGGCTGGCTGAGGCCATCTAGTCAAAGAGAGAGAGAGAGAGAGACAGGGTGGGCGCCAGGCACTGGGAGGGAGGGACAGCACCTCAGCACAGTAGCAGCAGCCCAGATTGAGGAGGAGTCCCATCCCAAGACGGCCCCTGGCATGGGATGGCATGTGCCACTCCACCATCAATGTGTGTCCAGGGGCAGCTTGGGGAATCCCAACAGTGGAAGGTTCACCTTTATAAAAAGCAACTGCTCTACCAACCTGGCACCCAGTCTCAGGCAATGAGGTGAGCAAATGTCCCCCGCTATGAAGAACACCCGCTCGCTGGGGACACTAGTTAGTGGGCAGGATAAGAGACCCTTGGCCACTTTGGCCAGGGCTGGCCATACATTGGTCTTGCTGGCCCAGTAGACCAAGGGATTGCTGCTGGGTTGTATGCACAGCTCCTCCTCCAGGTAGGTCTCCACTGCTGCTGAGGCGCCATTGTACTCCCTCTGGTAACTCTGCCTGGGCACCACCTCCACCACTGCCCTCAGCCATGCTGCTTGCCCTGCTGGGCAAGAGCTGATGCTCCCCAGAGTGGCCTGCACATAGGAGCTGCTGCTGCTGGCAATAGGGGTGCTGCTGCTGCTCAGTCTGCTGCTGGTGCTGTTACCGCTAGGGTTGGGTGCAGGGATAGACCCCGCTGGCTAAAAGGGGTGGCTGCTCCCACTCCCACCATCCCCAGAGGCGTCCTGCTGCTGCCACACACTCTTCAGAGCCCGCTCTGCCTGCCGGACCCTCTCCACCAGCTCACCCTTCTAGTGGCCATAGAGTGGTGTCTGGCATGCCACACTGCCCTTGACCCTGGGGTCCAGCATGGTTGCCAACATGTATTCCTCCCGCTGCAGGAGCTTGTTGAACCATGCCTTCAGTCCTGCCTTCAGCTGCTGCACCAGGGCAACTGCCTCATCCTCCAGCTTCCTGCCCTGAGGGCCGCAATCCCACCCCTGGAGAATCTCCACCAGCCTCCTGAGGAGACTTTGGACCAGAGGGGTCACCTGGCTGATGGTGGCCATGGAGGCGCTGATGGTCTCTGTCACGGCCAGGTACAGTCTTAAAACAAAGACTGTGTGTGCCAGGATCTCCCATTCTGCCACATTGTACCCTGGAGGTGCCCCGCTGTCCATCACCAGTTGCACCTGATGCAAGGCGACTTTCTGCTGAAGCTGCTCGAGTATCAGGAATGTCGAATTCCACAGTGTGGACACATCCTGCACCAGCTGGTGCACTGGGGAGCCTTGCTCGGCCTGCTTTGCCCGGAGGAGGTCACTGCCCTTCACGTTCTGGTTAAAGAAATCAGCCAGCTTCCTCCCCTGCTCGATCAGGGAGCTAAGGGTGCCGGCCCCAATCCCCTTCTCCCCCAACCCCAGAGCATCCCTGACCACCAGGTGAAGGGTGTGTGCAGTGCAAGGGATGCTGGTGAAGCCCCCCTTGTGGACTGCCCTCAATATGTTGGCCACATTATCTGTCACAACGCACCCCTTGGTGAAGGGTGCACCAGGTGTGATCCACTCCCTCACCATGGTGGTCAGGGCTGCCTCAATGTTCCAAGACATGTGGGGGCCATCCATTACTTGTGCTTGAAGCAGGACCCACCTATACCCTGCTTCGGGACCCCTTCTGCCACTGCCAAATGCTGCCTCCGTGTCCTGCCACCAGTGAGCCATCACTGCCAGGTAGGCATGCTGAGTGTTCCTGCTCAACCACAGGTCTGTGGTGAAGTGGACGGTGGCACCCCCAGCCCCTGCCAGAGCTCCCTCACCCACTCCTTTAAAGCCCGGTACAAGAAATCGGCTTGACTCAGGGTGGTGCACGACAGCAGCTTAAACTGGTGCGCCAGTAAGCCAATCAGACATCTGAACCCCATGTCCCCAGCCACTGAGAAGGTCTGACCATCCAGGGTGATCATTTCCCCTAACATGCGCGTGGCTTTCACTTGAAAGCCATGCCGCCCTCCACGTCCTGCAGCTGCCAATGGATGGCAGTTGCCCCCACCCCAGCTCCTCCATGGTGGACTGATGCTTCTTCTGCTGTTGCTGCTCCTGCTGCTTCCCCCTAGCAGCAGTACCGCTCCTGCTGCTAGAGGCAGCTGTTAGTGTTTGATGAGCAGGATGCCTGTTCGCTGATGGAGGTGGAGGACTGGCCGCTGCAGTCGGGAACCTACTGGTGTCCACTGCCCCTAGCCCTACCTGTCCGCTCAGCAGCACAGCACTGTGGTATCCCCCCAGGTGCCTCACCATGGTAGTTGTGCCAAGGTTGGTGAGCACCTGCTCACCCTTCACCACCTTCTGGCACAAAGTGCACTTCACATCCCTGGGATTATCCGCCTGCACCAACTTCCAGACGGAGATTTTTTTTGTCCCCTCCTGCCTTCTGCCCCCCACTGGGTGATGATGGGAGGGGCAGGACATGGTGGCAACACAGCTCTCAGAGGGACAGCCATCACCTCAGCTCCAGACATCTCCTCCACAGGACTAGTGTCTGCCTCACTGTCCCCAATCACAGTGATGTCCTGCGAAGGGGAGTACTGGGACCCTGAGGCTGATCGACTGTCCACCATGCTGCTGCCACTCTCCCTGTGCCCCCTATAGCTGCTGCTGCTGCTACTACTGCTGCATTGCCGGGGGATTGGGTCCTGTCTCTAGCAGCCAGGGTGGGATCCACCAGCCCTGGACTGCTGGGGATCACCTCAATAATGGGGGACGATGGTGGCCCATGGTGAACTTTGGACCCTGCCCTGAAGCACCTGCACCTACTCTTGCAGCTGCAGCAGAGACAGCTGCAGCCTCCTGGACTGCAGGCCTTCTAGTGCCCTGCGTGACAGTGGAGGATGCTGGCAGGAGGTGCTGCCGAACCATACCCCTAGTGCCACTGCTGGGAGCCTCGGAAGCATGACTGCCAAAATCAGGCCTGTGGAGTTTGGGGCATAGTGATGGGCTCGGGCTGCTGCCTGCTGCCACCCTGCTGGCATGGCCCCTACCACCTCTGCCACGTGCCCCATTATTTAAAATTCTAAAATCTATGGAACTAAATGGAATATTATATCTGCAAAGGCCTAGTTCTACAAACACACTATAAAATATTAAAACTGAATCACTACACACTATCTCTATCTCTTTAACTAAGCTAACTCATCTATCTATCTATCTATCTATCTATCCACCCACAGGGATGGGGTGGGGAGGAAACACAGACAGCTCACAACAAACAACACAGGGAAGGGTACAAAACTGACATGAACCTAAATCAATCTAAGCCTACTCTAAATAAATCCCAAAAACATGGGAGGGGAATCAGGGTTGGAATATAGTGGGAGGAGGGAAGGATTAAATAGAGGGTAGGGAGAAAGAACACAGGGAGGGGTAAAAAAATAAAAATAACACCTAAATCTAATCTAAATAAATGAAACTATGGAGGTAAATCTGTGGGAATGGGTGAAATAGGAGGAGGATGGCAATGGATTAGGAACACAAACTACTGGGAGAGGGAGACTTCTGAAAACGCCTGCTGACAGGATCAGTGGAATTGGAAGGGAGGAGGGCAATGACTTTTGTTACTTGCTGCACCCGCCTTACCACAAGTCCCATTGGCTCTGTGCAGTCTACCCCCATGCCAATCGCAGACTGCGAAGTCAGTGCTCTGAGGAAAAGAGGGATGGTGATTGGGCAGGCTGACTGCTAGTCCAAGCCTCTCCACCCCTGGCACCAGGAAGTCTGCTCCTCAGCTGCCCCCCCCCCCGGGCCTTCCAACCCTGTTTTTCCCACCCACCCCCACCCACACTCATCCGAATGTGGCCGAACTATTCGGGGCTTTGGGCGTTGGGTTCGGCCGTTCGGTGCGGCTGTCTGAACGGGCTGAGTTTGGGCCGAACACTAAACACACAAACCACATTCGCACATCCCTACTAGAGTGGCAGCTTCTGGATGAAGTGGAACAACAGCCCTCCCTGCCTGTAACGTAGGCCCCAGAACCCGGATGGTGGGTCCTGAGGATGGAGTGGCTAGCTGTTTCTTGATGTGGTGGAATGATGGCTCCCTGTGAGTGGAATGACGGCATCAGAACTCTGATGGTGGGTCTTGGGACTAGAGTGGCAGCTTCTGGATGAAGTGGAATGGCAGCCCTCCCTGCCTGTAATGTAGGTCCCCTGGGGATGGAGTGGCTGGCTGTTTCTTGATGCGGTGGAATGACGGCTCTCTGTGAGGAGAATGACAGTCCCAGAACCCTGATGGTGGGTCCTGGGACTAGAGTGGCTGTTTCTTGATGCTGTGGAATGATGGCTCCCCTTGACTGTAATGTAGACCCCAGAACCCTGATGGTGGATCCTGGGGCTGGAGTGGCTGCTTCTTAATGCCGTGGAATGACAGCTCCCTGTGAGCGGAATGATGGCCCCAGAACCCTGATGGTAGGTCCTGGGACTAGAGTGGCTGTTTCTTGATGCTGTGGAATGACAGCTTCCCGTGAGCAGAATGACGGCTCCAGAACCCTGATGGTGGGTCCTGGGGCTGGAGTGGCAGCTTCTGGATGATGTGGATGGACAGCCCTCCCTGCCTGTAACATAGGCCCCAGAACCCTGATGGTGGGACCTGGGGCTGGAGTGGCTGCTTCTTGATGCCAGGTATGACACCTAAATCTATCTAATCTAATCTAAATAAATGAAACTATGGAGGTAAATGTGTGGAAATGGGTAAAATAGGAGGAGGATGGCAATGGATTGGGAGGAACTCAAACTGCTGGGAGAGGGAGAATTCTGAAAATGCTTGCTGACAGGATCAGTGGCTAGCTCAGAACGATATTGAAGGGGGGGAGGGCAATTGCTTTTGTTACTTGCTGTGCCCACTTTACCACGAGTCCCATTGGCTCTGTGCAGTCTAGCCCGTGGCCATTTGGAGACTGCCAAGCCAGTGGTCTGAGGAAAAGACCACTGAGGTGATTGGGCAGGCTGGCTGCTAGTCCAAGCCTCTCTCCACCCCTGGGGCAAGCAATTCTGCTCCTCAGCTGCCCCTCCCCTCCTTGGGCCTGCCAGCCAGGTTTTTCCTGCCTGAATGCCGCCGAACCCATCCGAACGTTTCCGAACTGTTTGGGGCTTCAGGCATTCGGTTCGGCGATCTGAACTGGCTGAGTTTGGGCCGAACCCCGAACGTCCAAACCGCATTTGCACATCCCTAACGATTGGCCTGGAGAACCTCCCTGTGAATACCATCTGTTATTTTTGTGTATACTGTGAGGACTCGCAGGGGGATGTTCTCAGTGGCTGCCTTTATGCTATGGAACTCCCTTTCCCCCCCCCCCCGCCCCCAGGGATCAACTGAACCTGAACGTGGGCATATTCCGGTTGTGGTGTAAGACCTTTCTCTTTATTAAGACATTTGGCAGACAGGGATAGGAGATGGGAAGTTTGGTGGGTGTTTGTGGAAGGTTTTTTGATGGTGTTGTTGGGGAAGGTTTTTTGTGGGGTTTGCAGTTGGGTTAGGGAGAGGGGAGGGGAAAGGTTGGAGGTTTGTGTTTTTATGTTGCTTTATATGTATTGTTTTCATTTGTTTTTGTAAGCTGCCCTGATGTATCAAGGAAGGGTGGGGGTAGAAATTTAAATAAGTAAATAAATAAATAGACAAGAAAAGAACATGGAAATTTGTCTCTGCTGGCACTTGAAATTGTAGATAAATGTCGCTGAGAAAAAGATGATGTCATGGCAGAGAGTGGAAGGAGTGGGGAACATGGCTGATTGTTGAAGGGTGAGCATTTATTTGTTTATTTTATTTATTTTAGTTTTTACCTCACCCTTCCCAATAAGACTCAGGGCACCTTACATCATATCAAAACCTACAAAAACAGCTAAAAATATCCTAACCCTCCATTCAATCTCACCCAACCCTATCCCTTCATGTCAAACACCTGGCCAAACAAAAAGGTATTGCATCTCTTCCAGAAGATGAGCAGGCTTGGGCTTAGATGGATCAGGGAGAGAGTTCCTTAATAGTGGAGCAGTCTGTGACTTCCTCTGCTCTTGTCCCAGTCTCCCCACCGAAAAGACATCCTGTACTCTGGGACTCAGATCCTCTGGGGCCTAGGGTGGCTTCCACTAGCCTCTCCCAGGGTCCATGCCCCCTCCCCTTTTCCCATTTTTTTTCTGTCCCGGGTACCCGAGTGTTTCCGGGGGTAGGCAAGCTCCCAATGCTCCGTCTTCCTCTCTAGTCTCTCTGCATCTCCAGGCTCACGCCTCTTTCTGTCTGTCTCTACCTAGGGCATCGGCCAGCCCTTCCTCTAACCCGCAGCTCATTCCTGAGCCCCTTTATGCTCCAAGGTCAGGTGGATGCTCCTCCCCCGCACCTTTCCTGGTGCTGCTCCTCCTTCAACATGCTTCAATGACATCAGAGGCGCGATCCTTCGAGTGCCAGGCCCCCACTCTGGCCTGCTGATCCATCCATTGCTTGCTGCCAGTACCGCCTCCTTTCCCATTGGGCGGCCAGCTAGGTGAGTCCCCCCTTGAGCCGGGCCCAGCTGCTCTGCCAGCCCACACAGCCAACAAGAATGCCTCTCTGCATGCCCTTGTGAAAACTTCATGGGCAGATGCTATCCACAAGAACGTTCTCCCAGATGACCTTAGAGGCAGCAAGGGAACATAAGGGAAGAGGCAGCCTTTCAGATACTTGGGCCCAAGTCAGATGGGAGCACCCAGCAGGGACAAAGATTTTGCACAGATATGTTAGTCTTCATCTATGGAAGACTCTGAAGAAGCAAGGTAAATAACACAATGACAGATCAAATCCACTGCAGTGAAATGAAAGGTCATGCACGATGAAAGGAACAATTTGAACGATTCCTACACATTTTTAGGTTCTAAATTTACTGTAACCACTCAAGAAAAGCTCTAGTCATTGCTGTCAGCATCTTAATGAAAAAATATACTGAACATCCAGTGGAAATCAAAGTAGCAACCAAAGTGTGAGGCTGTATTTAAGAGAATAGCCCTGAATTGAAAAAACAAAACATTGATGCTATAGGAATTGACACATTGCACTGAACACTGTGGTTAGCGCTGGTCACACCATCTTGGAGTATTTCTCCTAGGAGAAATAAAAAAGAGTCAGAGAAAGGTGCTGAAAATGATCTGAGATATGGAATGACTGTGGATGGGAGAAATTACAAAGATTAGAACTATATATCTTTGAGGGGGAGCATGTAGCAGCATAGCAAATAATAAACACTTCAGAGAAGTTAAATACAGGACTAGTTTTTAGTAGACAGAGGGGCTTAAAAATAAATTAAAGCCTAAAAGATTTAAATGAAAAAATGGCATATCACTCTTATAAAATACTTGACTAGTCTTTTAAATCTGTAGCCATGTGCGGTATTAGCAATATTCAACAAAGGGTTGGCCCAAGTGGGCATTCTGTACAGGGCAGCAGACTTCTAGGGGTGAATTTAAGGAACCGTTACAACACTGGAAGCTTTTCGGGCACTTGGGATCCCTGAATCCCTGAAAGCATGTGCACTTTGAGAGTGACAAATATCCTCTATTGCCACACCCACAGGACTGGGCCTGGGTCAACCCTGAGATGGTGGCCAAGAATTCCATGTGGGAGTTCCTCAGTTTAGACATGGTTCTAATGTTCTAGACATGGTCCTTGTTCTAGACATGGTTCTAGAAATGGTCCTTGGTCATCACATTACATGCCCATTAGTGGGTGTGTTTATGTAAAAACAACGTGACATTGGCCCACTGTGGCCTGCTAGGGACTCACCTGCATGTGTTGTCCCACGCTGCCAGATGTGGGCCTGCTAGTACTGCCCCATGGCATGTAGGAGGCTGGTCTGGAATGAGTCCTCCTGAAGATCCAGTAGTATAGCTGGATTTAAAAAAGACCTGGATAAGTTCCTGGAGAGTAGGTCCATTAATGGCTATTAACCAAGTAGCTTACAGGATGAACTTCTTACTGTCGGGAGCTGGGAGTGAACAATGGGGAATAGATTGACCATTGTGACTGTTGGTTCTTCTCCCATGTGATCGAGATTGGCCACTGTCGGAGTTCAGGATGCTGGGCTTGATGGACCATTGGTTTGACTTAGTATGGCTCTTATGTTCTTAAGATCCCGGGCTCCCATTCCAGGACAAGGACCACCTACATGGACCAACGCAGGCCGAAGTGGACCAACATATCTGTTCAGCTCCACCATCCCCACCATGGGATGGGGTGGGGGCCGCCATGGCCATGTGCTATGATTGGTCACTATGGCTGTCCATCATGCCAGGGGGTGAGACATTGAGAGCAGAGTAGGACGGGGCTGGGGTTGTCCACCTGCATATTTGCTGTGTTCTCCTGCCCTACCCAGAGCATGGAGGTGGTGGGGTGGCTCTCTGGCTGCCAGGGGTCACAGGCACATCTGTACCATGTTGCTCACCGTCCCAGGGAGGGGTGGCCACTATTTTCCACCCTGGGCTGGAGAGTCACCATGCCACCCACATGTCTGTTTTTACCCTTTGTGTCTGTCTGGACATTTCATGGCATGTGGTAGCAGATGACATCTCAAGCAAGGTTGCATTTCCTGTATTGACTCTTCTGTCTTTTATTATACAAGCAAAGAATCAGATCCTATTCCCACTGAAAACAATTGGAATAAGTTCTGGCCATAACTACATTTTATATTTCAAAGTGCAGAGACCAGGTGGTGCGTCTGTCTTTTCCTTTTAAAGATGGTATCTTTAAAAACACTATTTGTCTTCTTTTGCAATGGAGTTGTCATCGGTGCTTGACTTCTTGCTGGCCTTTCCTCTGTCTCTAGCTTCTTAGCATCACTGTTGCTGTCTGTTGTCTGAGGTTCCTCCTTTCCCAAACCAAACAATCTATCCTCTAACAAAAAGGGGGAGGGGGAATTATTGCCTGGAAGTTACAGCACATGGGCCAAATTCAGAGGTGACATAGATGTGCGGTAAGTTCTTTATTGGAAAACTCATTGTGTTCAAGGTTCTATACTGTGTCACTGGATGGAAAAGGCAGGAGTGAAGTAGGAAAAGCAGCTAATACATGGGTGTTAAATAGTGCTTGTTTATTTTAATTAAAGTTTCTAAGGCCAGCCTTTTTGCTCTTATGGTACCCTTTCTTGTAACTGTACTTTGCACTGTGTCGGTGTGGTGGTAGTCAGGATGAAAAATTTGATTGACCCCAACTTCCAGTGAAAAGGGTGTGTCCACAAAGGACTGTGAAATGGAACTATATAGGGGTGTTTTCAGATGTGACGGGGCCAGTTGGCCCCATCAGGAAATCAATGAAATGATCCCCCACCGGGATGACCCGTCACACCCTAATAGACGTGCCGGGGCATCCCGGCGGTGAATCGGGGAGGGGGCGGGGCCACGCAGTGCAATGTGCGGCTGCAGAGCCCCACCCCTTCACGCTCCCTGCTGCCCTCCCTCTGGGGAGACGGGCGGCCGCCACGGCCAATGCCACCGCAGCGCTCGCCCAGCTATGGCCACGGGCCGGAATCCCTGCGGGGATTCCAGGCTGTGGCCGCCATCCAGACGTGACGGCGCGGGTCACCACGGCGGGGAATTGCCTTCAACACATGACGGCCTCCGGTCCCGCCACTTCGGCCGCTCGCATGATCCCACACCATGGTAACATCTGGGGGGGAACATCAGTTCCCCTCAACAAATGTTATGTGATCCAAGCCACCACAGGGAATTGACTCAGGTGGACATTGACCACGTAACATCTGAAAATACCCAAGGATATATGAGAAAAACCATATATATGATATCAGTAACATCTATACAAGTATAATGATCTAAAGTAGAATAGTATAAGAAATAGATCTGAACTATAAGTATACAAACCCACACAATTAATAAACAAGACTTTTATATGCAATAATCCAATCAAGCATGAATGTGAGAAGGTGCACACTAAATCATCAAAACTGCAAAACATAAACCATAAGCATAAAAAAATCCAGCAATAATCTGATCATACTAATCATAAAAGATCCGAGTCAGTCTGATCCCACAATAATCCAACAAGTCAGTCTATGAGTTCCCAGGTATTGTGCTCATTTCATCGTCCTTTTTCAAGACCATATTCCCATATAGTATGAAAATGATGCTCCAATCTAATGCCAGGGATCTTCACCCTAAACTTGTCTATTAAAAGCCATACACAACATTTATACGCAATCATATATATGTCAAAAATATCTGATATACAGTCATTCTAACAAATAAAAAAGTGGGTGTATATATCATAATATTACTCACAACTGGTCTCAATAATTAAAATGGATGTATCCTCACCAGTAACCATTCTACTGGGTGAAAACACCAAATATCTTGGCCTGTGTATACGAAAAAAAAGTTCCAGTGAACAGGCAAGGCACTTGTGTGTTCAGGGAGCCCCCAAGCTGTATCTCTTGGGGAGGTGGCCAACAGCACTACCCACCCAACCCATTCTGCTCTTTTAGCACCTCTCTTCTTTTTCAGGAGCCACAAACATCACAGCTAGGTGTTGTACAGTCCTACAGGGCTAGTCAGCAAGGAGCATGGGGGGTGACAATAGATGTGCAGCCAATGCACCAGCTATATGCTCCGGAAGGGGGGGGGGGGAGCCCTGGCAGGGTCATATTGGGGCATGGAACTGACGTGCACCTGACAGGACTAGACAGCAAGCATTCCCCCACCCCTGGCAGGGCAGGGGAATAGGACAAATGTGTGGCCGAGGGGCTTTGCTCCTGGTGCGCCCTTCCCCCACCATGATAGACAGCCATGATGGCCAATCACGGGCAGCCATGACAGCTGGCTATGGTGGCCCTCGATCCCTGGTGGTGATGGGGTCACAGATACACATGCTGGCCTGCTATGGCTCATGTTGGCCTAGCTGAGTGGTCCTTGGCCTAGGCTGTGGGCCTGAGATCATCTGGGGGACCAGTTCCGGGCCAGCCACCTACCCAGGCCAGGGCAGGAGTGGGCCCACACCTAGCAACCCAGAATAATAACAAAAACAATCATTTTATTTATATAGCATGCCTCCCTGCCTTACATGGCACTCGGAGTGCTTCACAAAGTATAAAATAATATAAACAGTATAAAACAATTGAAAACAATTCAAGACAATTTAAAACAATAATAAAAGACTTTAAAAAACAGGGAAGGAAAAAGGGAGGACAGAGTACATTGATGGAACCAGCAGTGGATCCTAAAAGCACCTAGAAAATAAATATGTTTTCAGGTGCTTTTTAAAGGTTAGGAGGGAGGAACTGAGGCAGAGATCCGGAGGGAGCGAGTTCCACACTGAGGGGCTTGCCACAGTAAAAGCCCGGAGGCACATGTAAAAATAGATGTCTGGGTGAGTCCGCAGCCCAGGCAGGCCATAGCGGGCATTAGTTGCATTTTTTAATCACCCGTGGTCTCAGATTTGCACGGGCCTGGGTGCTAGTTGGTTGAGCAACCTGTGGTTCTACCGCTGATAGGTTTGTGTGTGCTAATACCTGCACAGGTGCAAATGTTAAAGTTTCCATTTATTTATTATTTATTGATTTAGATTTCTTCAAAAGACTCAGGGAGGTGTACAATATATTTAAAACCCCTCAAGATGATTGCAAAGTAACCCCCGCCCCCCAAATACCCCATAAACATATAAACATCTCTTAGAAATCCCTACCCCAATTCCTATCCCCCGCTTGCCATTTCTCTTTAGCCCAATTAATACAAACACTTTTTAAAAAATGGCCAATTTGCATGGTTATTGGGGCCAATAATTTCTGTAGGGGAAATATTTTAAAACCTATATATATATATATATATATATATACATATATATATATATATATATATATATGCTTAAGAATGTGGTGCAGGGAACCAAAGAGTGTGGAAGCAAATAGGAACTTGTTCTTTTCTTAATGTTGATTCACGGAAGGTTTGTGTGACAGAACAGGCTGTGGCCACTTTAAGGTTAACCTGTCCATCATTCTTGACCCTGCCCTTTCTCGGACTTTAAGAATAGCTGACCTAGAAAACCTGATGAAAAGCTAAGAGAGAGGAAGGATCTGTGGCAGAATAGGCAGGAGCTGGGAGCCTATCGCCAGTGCTGAAAGTGGAGCCAAGGCAGCATGCTCTGCTCTGACACAAGAACTGAACTAATTTCCCTAAACATTGAGGTTGTGGTGCCAACTAGACCTAAAGACAAGAATCTATCTGCTACAGGTTTGGCAGAAAGCTTCTCCAAGTTAGCCCTTTCCTTCTACTACCCCTCACTCTTTAAGTTACTCACTCACACTTATGCCACCCTATTGACATCTAGAGCTGGTTGGAAAATGTGGCGAGAAAAATAAATTCATCCCAGAAAGGTTTTTACTGATCTGAAGTGTTTTTACAATAACTTCTCTCTTCCTTATTTATTTATTTATTTATTTATAAAATAATTTAATACCCTGCCCATCCTGCTGCAAGCAGCCCGGGGCAGCTTACAATGTTAAAACATAATTAACATATAAAATCAATAAAACCATAAAATACAATAAAAAGGAAGGCACAAAACCAAACCCACACCTTCCCCCCCTACACCCAAACTCCCTTGTCAAAAGCCCTCTGACTTTTTCAAACTTAAGTTTTGTGAAAGCAGGAAAGCTTGTGATCCACCCCACTCCCCCACACATTCAAATTTTAAAAATGAAAACGATTTTCATGTCAAGCCAAGTAGAATTAAAATAATAGTTGGGATTTTGAATTTCTTCATTATACCCTCCTCCCCCAATTTCATCTGGTTCCTCAAGTAACCTTGGCATTCAAATTACCAAGGTCATGAGCATTGTATAGCTGGACTGTAGCAATGGGTGACCTTATAAAAACAGATATAGAAACAGAGTGACATCACATTTGCATTTGTCCTCATCTAGCTATTAGGCTTATTACTATATATTCATGAACAGGCCTTCCCGTGTTCCTTGTTATTTATAAAATTTTATTGCACTATAGCAATAATACACTCCAGACTGTATTTCCAGAGAACTGCTGTACTTCTCAGATGGTTAATCACTTGGCCTTTGGCCTCCTGCCTTAGAACTCCATTTGACGTGTCCTATAATTACTACTTGGAGAATTTTATTACTTAATTATGCTATCAGCTACTGCAATTTAACATGCCATCAATCAGTCCCAACCACCCCCTACACCCACAAACAAATCTTTCTTTTCAATCAAGATCCTCTACAAATTTGGGCAAGGAAAAACCCCCCACAAAACTTTGTTTTGATCAATAAGGTGTTTATATCTATCTATCTATCTATCTATCTATCTATCTATCTATCTATCTATCTATCTATCTATCTATCTATCACAAAAAGCTAAGCAATTCCCCACCACCACCACCACCACCAACTTTTCCCACTTTACTATTCTATTTTCCTGATTGTTTAATTTCAGACTTTTCTGAAATATATAGCCACATGTATCAGTGCTGGCATGAAGCAGCTGGATCTCTTCATCCTTTTTAATGTGTCTCCTAAAAACAAATTAGGAGCCTATCAGACAAGCTGTTAGCTTGTTTGAACATCTGCCCGATGCTTCGTGGGCAGCTTACAAATACTCTGAACTGCTCAACTGCTTCCTTCGATAGATGAGTGGCCTAGCCTTCTTTAACCAGCAAACATTTGCTCAACTCTTGGAGAGCATGGGGTACATTCCAAATCTCTTTAGAGACCATGGGTCTGATGTCATTCTGTTAACACTATCTAGGTAAAGAAAACGTTATAATGACATTTGGCATGGGCTGTACTTGGGGGTGGGCCTTAAGCTGTCCCTCATTTCTTACCTTATGTCTCTGAGACCACTTCCAGACCTCTCCCCCCCCCCCCACGCATATGTTGGCTGCGGGAGGGAATGTGCAACCAGGATATGGGTGGGGTGCCGTCGGTCTGAAAGCCCCCCTGTGCGGCTTTGCCGGCAGACTGACATGTGCAGGGATGCAGAGCAGGAGGGGGAGGACTTTCAGACAAGCTGATCCTGACGCATATCCTGACTGTGCATTCCCTCCCGCAGCCAACGTATGCGTAGGGAGGGGGGGAAGGTCTGAAAGTGACCTTAGTCTTGCTCTCGGCAAAGACTTAGGTTTGGATTCTTTGCTATACTTCTAGAAGGTGAAGTGCAAATGGTGCAGTTTTGGGTGGGACTATGGGTGTTTTCAGACTATGGGTGAAAACAGACATGATGCTAACCACCCTTTAACCACCCTTGGTGGTCATTTATGCATGTTTCAGGGCTGCACAGGGCACCAAGACAGCCCTGCAACATGCATAAATAACCACCAAGGGTGGTTAAAGGGTGGTTAGCGTCATGTCGACCCATGATGGTAGCACCATTTAACCTGTTTTAGTGCAGTTTAACCCGGGTGCCAGCGCCATGTCGAAAGGTGCCTGCTAGATGTTAAGCTGGGGTGGATCCTGACTGTGGTGGCAGGGCAGCTAGCCTGGGCTGTGACCCTGAGCTAACCGCCACCACAGTTGGAATCTGGCTGCTGGACCCAGAGTAAAGTGGGCTTTTCACATCTGAAAGCCTGCTTTACTTGGACCCAATCTGGAGTCCCATTGGCTGCCATGGCTGCCTGTCAGCTGAGGGGAGCGGCACTGTGCACAGTGTGGGTGGAGACGCAGATGCACATCCGTGCATCTTCCCACTCCCACCCTGCCTGAGCCGCCGGCACATTAGTTTGGTAGCTGGGCCAGATCCTGATCTAAGTGATGCCACCCACCACTGCACAGGTAAGTCCGTGGTGGCAGTGGGTGCCATCACATCTGAAAACACCCTTTAATTACTGCTGGCTACTACGAGAACCATTATAATCCTTAACATAACCTACAGTAGCTCTGATGGTTGTCTAATTAATGGCAACTGCATGTGAGTCATAGTATAGTCCAGGGATGGGGAAAGTTTCCCAAACATACCAAAGTTTTCATATCGCCAAGACTCTCAAGATACATTATATTGATCACGGCTTACCCCAATTCCAGGGGCAGGACAGCACAGCTGCCTGTGGCAGGATGGGCAGCGTAGTAAATTTTTAAAATAAAATAAAATAAAATAAAATAAATAAATAAATTAAATAAAACTCCCCTCCCATCAAAACTCTGGGTCCTAAGTGGTCTGGCAGGTTTTGGGGAGCAACAATAGCAGTACAGGACATATTCTCCCTGCTCCCACAGCCCCCAGGCGTCTCCAGCAGTAGAAATGGCATCTCAGCTTCTCTTGGTCCTAAGAAAGCCACATGGAAATCACTTCCCCAGGCAGTCACTTCTAGCAAAGAGCTGCAGTACAGGTACCTGAGAACCGCATGTGCTTCCTGAGCCATGGTTTGCCCATCTTTGCTATAATCCAATAAAAATACAACTGAATAGAAACTATGCAGTAAGGAGTACTATAGGCCTGCCTTTTCCCATCATGATATCCATCATAAGGCTTATGGACCATGTAGTTCTCTTTAGTTTGTGCCAGGATAGGGAACAGAATCTCCTTGCTGCTCAGTACTGATCGCTAGGGATGGGACTCTAGGGCAAATTTCAGATTCTTTTTTTTAAAATTTGGTTCTCTTCAAATTTCGGTTTTCAATTTGGTTTCAGATTTGTTTTTTTGCACTGAATTTTTTTGGGGGGATTTTGCATTGAAAAAAAAAATCAATGCAAAAAACTCAAAAATCACCCAAAACTGAATCAAGAACCGAAATTTGAAGAGAACCAAATTGACCATTTTTGGGTTGATTCAATTATAATCGAATCTGAAATTCCCATTCCTACTGATGATTGCTATTTACTGTGTGCTCCATTGGCTTCCCAAGTAACTCCACCAAAGTCAGTGGAGTTTCACTGGTTTTACATTAGTTTTGAGTGGAGATGCAGGCCCACTATCTATATCAACTAAGGCAGGGGTGGGGAATCTTTTCCCTCCCAGGGGCCACTTTGAAAGTTAGTACAAGTTAATAGCTTGTATGCTAACAAACGCAGCATAGAAGTTGTGGATGGGGGTGCTTAAAAGGTGTCCTCAGGAAAGGAGGGTCCAGATCATGACTCTGTGCCATGAATTCATCCCCTATCCTTGTGTGCACACTCTCATCTCTGCTTCCTAAGCTCAGTCTTCCAATGCTTGTGTGAAGGAAGTGATTTCAGGAGCCAGATCCAGGAACTGGAATGAGGCCACATAAAAATTAGCCATGGGCCACATTTGGCACCTCAGCCTGAGGCTCCGCACTGCCCCCCCCCCCCAATCTATTCTAAGGGTTTTTGCTCTCTGCTTGTCCCTTTTATGCAAAGACAATGTGCAGAAACTACACAGACCCAGATAGCTTCTAATCCTTGTGTTAGTTAAATGCAAACAAAAAGATAATGCCCAACTATGTGCATGTGTCATGGCTCCCATTTTGCTAGCTTCCAGCCATAAGTGCAATGAACTACCTAATTCCTGTACTTTGTTGTTATGGTGGCCATTTCTGTAGAATTTAATATCTATGGGCGGAAACAGACAAAATGATACTCACCAACAGGGGTGATTATCTCCCTACGCTGATCTCTTTCTTAAGGTGACATCTAATGGAATAGAAAAATATATAGGAGAAAACGAAGGGCTAAGGTTTGGTTTGCTCATCATCACAGAATATTTGAGAGAAACAGGAATGGCGTCCCCTTTGATTTTTGTATGCTCCATTCCACATTCATCTCCATCACAAAACTCCAGCAACCAAACTCTACCACTTGACTCTGCTGGAGCTGCATCCATGTACCAATGGGGAAAACTGCCCTTGAGATTTTCCCAAGAAAAAATAATAGCATCTTTAATTTAGAAAGCTTTTGGCTTGCCCAAAATAGACCTTTATTTCTCCTGAAACATCCAGCTCCTTGGTAGATGCTGGGGAGGGAAGGGGAGGACATATGGAGAACTGGTCTGCATGCATTATTCCTGTTCATCATCACATCTACTTTGAGAATTCATTGGTCTAAAGGGACCAAATTCTATTCTTACAGAGCTGAAGTCCACTCAAAGTAATAGACCCTGTGTGAAAAATTTATAAATGGAGAAAGCTTCTGTGTAATCCCTTGTTGACTCTCTGCAGCTATCTTAAATTACTGATGTGACGGATGAAAGCAGTAACTGTAACTGAACAAAGGCCATGAGTTGAAAAAGTGCTTTGTAGACAAAATGGGGCCCCTTTAATTATTTCTTGAGAATCTTTGTGCCTCTAGGAGCGAAGGCTGATGGGTAGCTAGCTGGATCCAGGAAAAGTGCTAGAACACACTGAACAAACTTCTTATCCTCCTGTATCTTCCTACCCAGCACTCTCCTGTGCACTGTTTGAAAAGACATGCTCAAGACAGTTTTCAGGGAGACCATGAGAGGGAAAAGTGATCAAATATGTCTTTTAAATTCAGTTTAGCCAATTATGATCCCATGGACGCTAATGCATTAATATTAAATGTGTGATTATTGCATAGCCTTAACATTGTTTGGATGCTTAATTGTGCATTTCTATATTTTAAGCTATTGGATTTATCCTTAACTCTGAATTTCCTATTTTTCTAAGTCTTGCTTTGGGAATTATAGTATTCTTGTTGTGCTTCTTGCATTAAATTACTGATATATACACGCTATCCAACATCATCTTAATGTAGTATGTGTCTGGGAATCTATACTAATCAACACAGTTGAATAAACTTATATGCATGGCGGTAGGCAAGAGTGAAATATGCTTGTCAGTTAGATTGTTTAAAAGTTTTGACTTATTTCATTTGTTTAAAATAAGTTGGAGACAGCTGTGTTGTGGGCTATAAATACATCATAGTTAAGGACTCTTGAATCACAAGACCAGCTTGGATAAGCTGACAACACACCAGTGATGGATACATGGACTAGACACAATGAGTTTGCAATGAGATATTTTAAGAAACCTCGGCTTGTGTAGAAAACAAATAGCAGTTAAATCAATGCCTATCCAATTCTCTCTGTAAACATCACTGGCCCTTTTTTTCGTTGCTCTCATCTCTTAATGACACAACAAAAAGGGAATTGATGAGGAATTGGTTTCTCTAGTTTAGGTATTGATGCACCTCAAGTGACTGGCACGTTATGCATAGTACATTGTGTGCCTTATAGAAAGAACAGAAATCGGTAGTACCTAACAGTGCTTCATTTCTTAGGGTAAATAATAAACGTATATGGTGAAATCCCAAAGAGCTTGTTCAAATTAGTTATAGTCTCTGCTGAGAAACCAATTACGCCAAAGTTTGGAATGCTCTGTTAGATACCGACACTTGCTAGATTGGGTTCATAGTGCATTGTCTGGACAGAAAGGTGCAAGTTTTTATTATTCTGAACCAGAGCACTGGAGTGTACTCAAACAAAAAGGTAGGATAGAAAATGGCAATTCTCTCCAAATGCTGACCTCCATCTTAATGTGACATCAAACAGCATAGAAAGAAATATAGGGAAAAACGAAAGGTTAAGATGTGGTTTGCTTATCACTGAAGGATATTGGGCAGAAATAGGAATGGCTTCACCTTTGATTAAAATGTCCCTGAGGTCACGTATGTAACTGTAATAGTCAATAGCAATTACGTTTATGATGGCGAGTTTGTATAGTGGTTGTGAGGTGGCCTTCATTGTGACAAAATAGTTTTAGAATGCTGCATGGAGCTGACATCCAGCCAAGATATTTGTGCCAAAGTTCTAGCTAAAGTTTTCCCCAACAGCAATTAATATTACGTATTTTTATTGTGTGTCTGGAGACATACACTTAATTGTTCTGTGACTGATTAAGCATTCTTTTTATTTAAAAGAGTTGTTGTCAAGTGGTAATAATAAAATGATAGATAATACTTTACACTTCCATAGCCTCCATCCTTCAAGGACCTAAAGTTCTTTCAAATACCCCCAAGTTAAGTCTCACCATTGGTGGTTTCAGACAGACAACCAAAACAACCAAGGAAAGCAGTCAGTGATAAGGTGGTGGTGGGGTTACAATGTGGTTGTTGCGATGTCTGAACTGCTGTACCACATGGAAAGAAAGCGGTGGTACTATAGTGGAACAGATTGGAACTGAGAAACCTTTCTGCCACCATACTATGAGCTTGTTGTGTGGTTCAATAGTCCACACATCACAACTTCCGTGTTGTAAGTAACTCACTCCCCACATTTTCGTCGGAATTATGATTGGTCACATACATTGGATTACTTACTGGTTACTTTGGTGTTTTTTTGGTGTTTTTTTTTATAAAGAAAAGCATCTGGTGAAATTTATAATGGGTAATTAAATACCATTTTGCCCATCACTGAAAATGTGGCCTCTGAGATAGAACACTCTAGTTTACTGACAGGTAGAGGATACTTTATAGTGGATATTTTATTCAATGGGCAGTTGATAGTTTGTTTGGTAAATTTGTCCGTTTTTCTTTTTAACAAGGTGGGTATTTAAACTGGAGTGTGCTCCCAAGGGATGTGATCAATTCTCTATCACTTGGAGTTTGGATATCTTTCTAAAATATGTGCTATTGTTCAGTCACAAATTACTAAGTAATGAGGAATCAGTGAATGAAAGTCTGTTGTTTGTTATGCAGAAGGTTAGATTAGCTGATCACTAAGGTTTCAAGCTCTCAGACTTTTATCAGCACAGTATGGATTTTCATAGTGGTGTCCCTCTGCATGGCAATATGTTCTGAATGATTTGTGTTTAAATAAATAAATGAATGAATAAATAAATAAATAAGAGCAGCCACCATAGCTGTCTCCAGCCTAGGTGGCTAGCTACCTCTGCTGTCAGATCAGCACTCAATAACTTCTTTGATGTGTCAACTTAATGATTGGTAACAAATGTAGAATTATTAATTTATAATCTCATTTCTTAAGGCAAATAGATTTTTGCATAATAATAAATTAAAAAATTATTAAAGTTGAATTAGAAACAGTTTGTTCCAAATTATAAATGCAGTGATCAATGTTGAATTGAGGGTATGCCTTCCCATTGCACCCAGACAAGCTAATGCTTCCCCACCAATTTTATGGCCATCAGAGAAAAGATATTTTAAATCCTATTCTGTTCCAACACACCTGCTGTTTTCCATAACCTGCTTGTTCTCCCATTTCTCCCCATCAGTGTCCATGAGTTTGACCTTTTTTTTAGAGAGGCACCCACTCATGAACACACACAAATCTGTATGTTTATGAGTGGGCGTGATCCATGTGAAGGACACGGTGCGGCGCATGCGTTGAGTGGGGGTGCATGCGCACTCCCGCCTAACACGCATCCCCACACATGGAGCAGCTGGGGAAAACAGAGGTTGCTCCATGCATGGGAATGAGTGGGGGGTGAGTGGGGATGCATGTGCGGCTGTGTGCATGCCCCCGCCCACCCACGCACCAGCGCACCCACACACCCTCCACCCAGCGGCGCTGTTTTTAAAAACGCCTTTGTCTGGAACTTTATGGTGGGTGTGTTGATGGAATTTGATGGTGGGTGGCAACCTCACTGATAGAAGTCTGTGTCCTTGACATATATTTATCCTTAAAGTAGAACTCAGTTCTGAACAAACTATCCTGGCTGGTGTTAAAAGATATTAATCATTTATTTTATTGAGCACTTTCAGTTTTCACAGTGTTGTACAATCCTTATTTAGTTCACTCTCATGATAACCCTATAGGGTAGATCATTATTATTCCCATTTTACAGACAGGGAACTGAGGCTGACAAACAGTAACCTGACTGAGGTCATCCAGTGAGTTCATGGCTACATTTGGATTTTAAACCTGATCTCCAGGTCCCACTTTAATGATCTGACACCTTATAGCAGTGGAAGTGATGTCTTTCAAGTAGGAGGCAAATGCTAATTCCTGAATGTCAAATACCCTTTATCACTTAGGCATTAACCTCGGTACTTTGGCTAAACCTCAAATTCAATACTTACTTCCACTCTTACTGCAGTTTTAGTTTTACAGAGCATGAATCACTTATCATCATCCTAAGTTGTGGGATGGTGGGACAGTTACTAGATATAGAGCCCTCAAAGTGATTGGTAATTATTTGATCAAGTCACAAAACTGAAATGTTAAGACTAAATGGTGATTTAATTCGGCCAAAGTAAACTTGTTCATTTTGAGTTATCTTAGACTGTATGTGTGATTGACTTGCTAGAGGTTTCCCTGTCTGTGCAATAAAATATAGTCTGAGACAGGCTCAGCAGTCTAGCTGTAATACTCCGAGTCTGCATAATTGCATGAGAGTCAAGAGTATGCACTGCTATAGGAATTGAACCTGAGACTGCAGATTCCCAGGCAGTAGGTCTGACTATTCCCCCACTAGTGAGTGGGACCTGGTATGTAGCCCAAGACTGAAGTATGAATGTGCAGCAAGTCTGTTTCATATTGGCCCAGCTATGCCAGCAGCATCCTCAATCAGCTGTCCTCTGCACACCTTCCCATTGGCTACTAATAATTAAAACGAGCAGGAAGCAATTGCTATCTGGACCTGGGCTGTCACTGTGTGCTGTCAGTCTCTTGCCTAGACTGTGCTCTAGGTCCCTGCCAACTCCGTGCTCTTTTCTCCTGGGTCATCATCAACTTATTTTTCTCTTTGACCATGGCTATGGATTTTCAGTTGTCCTTTGGTTTGATGCACCTCTGATTCCCTGGCCCCAACCCAATATTTACTGACCACAAGTCTGCCTTATCCTCTCATTCTTCTTGGACTCTGTTCTCTCAGCCATGATCATGCACCGGTACTTTACCTCAATTATCGGCTAACCCAGTCCCAGGCCATGTTCCAACAAATAGTTAATTCAATATAGTTAGGCCTTAGTTCTGCTTTACTCCTGAAGAGTTGACATGAACAGAGCACTAAACCAATGTTAATCAGGAGTAAGGAGTATGCACTCCTGAAAAATCAGTCTACTTTGATTTACAATGTCTCAACGCCATCATCGTGGAGTAGTTACTTCATTTAATTAAATCAAAGTAGTTACTTCTCTTCATCAGAACATGGTGCCAGATACCTGACAAGACAACTGGAAATCTGGATATAAAATAAACCTTGAATTCTCAATTTCTGCATCCAAAGGGCCTGAGAGTGCTGCAGAGAGAACATGCAGATTTGGCAGCAGGAAGGAATGTTTTGCATCATCCAAAGGTTTCCTACTCCAGAGAGTTATGCAGGTAAGACAGAGTTCTTCCAGAAAGAAGGATGGTGTCTGCAACAGAGGACTTTGGTGGGGAAGGAGGAATGTTTTTCTGAAAAGGACACCAATTATTTAGAGATGTTAGAAATGTAGATCATGTGAGAGAAATCGCCCATGGAGCTTGTGACTGTGGAACTCTTTAAGGATCAGGCAGCCTGAAAGGGATGATAAATATAAGCAGATCTCAGGCATGCAGGTCAGAATCAAATACCATATTGGTAACATTCCTGGGTTGGATGCAATTTGGAACGAAGAAGCCCCTTCCCTTTTAAAATGAAGGCGTATTGAACCAGTAGTTTTATTAATTTAAAAGAGCAGGCACATCAAACCTTTATAGTGTCTGTTCAGAGTTTGCTCCACGATAAATCATTTTATACAGACTCTCACAAAATCTTGCTTGAAAAACTAATTCAGTTTAATTGGCTTTGATATAAGTTGTCTCCAATGGATTGAAAACTATCTGAAAGGCCATAAACATAGGACAATGGACAGCCAAGTACCATATCTAGTTAGGGAAAGCTGTCTGTGAGGATGCCTCAGGGACTTGCTTGGGTCCAGTCTTATTTAACATCATCATTAACGATCTGGAAAAGAAAGTAAACAGCCCATTAATTAAATTCAAAGATGATGCTAAATTGGGAGGTGTTGCAAGCACTAGTGAGGACAGACATAATAGGGAAAGACTTAGCCCACTTTTACACAGATGCCACCCACCCACAAACACCCGGAAACACCCATCGGATGGGTGGGAGACCGTCGGTGTAAACGTCCATGAGTGGGTAGGAGTGCATGTACAACCCACCTGCCAACACCCACGGAGCAGCTGTGAGGGAGCCGGCACCCTCTGTGGGTGGAGATGGGTGGAGATGGGTGTTCAACACACAAGCGTCCGTGTATAAGCAAAACCACCCACAACCACGTGGACCAGATTGGCAGAGCCCCACTGCGCCAGTGCCATGGGGCATGCACATGCAGGGGTGGCTGGTGGGTTTTTAGTTTGGAGGGGCAGTAAGGCCGTCTGGCCTGCCATTGGCAAAGCCACCGGCGGGCTGGCGAGCTGGTGGGTGGAGCCAGGGCAACAGTAGGCGGAGCCAGGGCAATGGTAGGCCAGTGGCATGGCATAACCCAGCAGCAAGGAGTTCCCAGGGTTAACATTGGATGGAAGAAAACACAGTCTACATGCACATCAAGCTTAAAATAAATAATGTATAAACCCCAAACACAGGGAAACACAGAAAACACTGGCAAAACACAGCAGCAAGGAGTTCCCAGGGTTAACAT
>QEPC01010958.1:2299994-2314076 GCA_003113815.1 Sphenodon punctatus
GGGTTGGGGGGAACAGCCTAGGGGTGGGATGCAGGGTGGGGGTGGGTGCGGGGTGGGGTGGGGAACAGCCTAGGGGTGGGATGCAGGGTGGGGGGAACAGCCTAGGGGTGGGTGCAGGGTGGGGAGGGAAAACAGGCTCAGCGCCTAGGGGGGTGGATGCAGGGGGTGGGGATCAGTCAGTGCTTACCTGCAGGCTGCTCTTCTCAGCTTCTGACTGCTCCTTCACGAGGCAACGGGAGCGGGAACTAGCGCACGGGTGCACTGAGACTCTCGGGGGACTGACTGAGGCAGGGAGGAAGCATGCATGCGCGCTTCCTCCCTTCCTCAGTCCCCCGAGTCAAGCTGTCTCACCAGGGCAGTCAGCGCGACTGCCCTGGTGAGATCTTCCATTGCGCCCGTTGAGCGCAATGGAAAGGCTTTGCCCCTCCGTCCACAGCACGTCCCATGTGTGCTGTGGACAGAGGAGTTCAGCTGCCCAAATAGTGTTTTCCATAGGAAAATGCTTTGAGCGGCTGAGCAGCTGAGCCTTTTTGTCCCTTCAGGGACCAACTCCCTCTCCCAGTGGAGTGGGTGGGTCCCCAAAGGGAGAACAAGTTCAGTGACAGCTACAGCAGCCTCTGCAGCAGCTCAGAGGCTGATGTAGCGGTCATAAACGGTGGTGTGGTTTTGTTTTGTTTTAAAAAAGAGTTTTGCCACGGCGGTGGTCCCCGCAGTGCTTTGGGGGGCACTACCCCAAACTTCCTGCAGGGGGAGCCACCACTGTGCATGTGCCACCTTGCAGACATGCCCACGGGAGGGGGGGGACACCAGATGTCCAGCCGAGAGCCCATAAAGGAGGGCGGAACCAGGGCACATACGTGCAGTCTTCCATGATGGCAACCAGGAAGGCCAACAAGAAGGCCACAGGAGTCGACGCCGCCCACGCGCAGGAAGGGGCCAGGAGAGCATGGGTACCCAGGAGTTCTTGGAGGGGAAGAGCCCCAGCAAGGCGGTGCAGGGGAGGATGCACCCCAGGCAGAAGGCACATGGGAGGGCCCTGGACCACCGGTATGGGGGGGCGCCCAGGCTGGGAGGCACGAGGGGGGCCCCCTGGGGGGGAAGAGGGGGGATGTGCCAGGAGGTAACGCAGTGCATGTGTCCCGGCACAGGACAGAGGGGCCGCACCAACGGCCCCCTCGGTTGAGGACCCCCAGCCCAGCACTTCCCAGGGGCATGGCTCAAGGAGCAGAAGCGAGAGTGAGGTGAGCATGAGGGAACCACCACCCCCAGGATGGGAGGGTCATGCCCCAGGCCCGAAACCATGGGCCGTGGAACACAGGGCAGGGGGCAGCTGCATAACCTGGTCCCCCATCCCCGCAGGACAACTCCCAGACAACGGAGCATCACACCACCAGGACGACGGCTGAGGAGGGCCCCCCAGACAGTCAGGTGAGCAGAAGGGAACCCCAGGGGGGAGAAGGGGGGCAGGCCTCACGGGTGGGCAGAGGGGGGCAGCAGGAGCCATAGTAACCCCTAATGCACTACCCCCAACAGGACACGACCACCACCATGGCTACCACATCCACAGTGTGGGCCCCATGCCACCAAGCCGGTCAGCCCTCCACACGCGGGTCCCAAAAGGGGGAGCCCTGGTCCAGGCAGGAGATCAGGGACATCATACGTGTGTGGGGTCCGAAAGGGTCCAGCACGACCTGGTGCGCAGCTACAAGACCAGACAGGTGAGATGTAACTGTTAGTCTGGTGATCTGCCTGCTTTTAAACCTGGCAGAGGAGGTGAATATAACCTGCCTAACTGAAATTGCTGGATTAAGTAATGTAATGTCCATCCAATGTTAACCGTGGGAACTCCTTGCTGCTGGCTGGATTATGCCCTGGCTCCGCCTACTGTATCCCTGGCTCTGCCTACCGTATCCCTGGCTCCGCCCCTAGGCTAGGCTCTGCCCCTAGGCCTGCCGGCCTGGCGTTACTGCCCCAGTGCCCCTCCAACATTAAAACCCACCAGCCGCCCCTGGCTGGAGGTCCAGGTTGATTTTCCTCTGTATTGTGCTTGTGCAAAATGGTGGCATATTACAGGGCACTTCCATTTTGCACATGTGCAGTACAGGCATCACCATTTTGTGCATGCCCAGTGCAGTCAGAACTTTGGATGGAATTCCGCTATGACTTAAATCTGTGACTGAATTCCATGCAATATTCTGAAAAAGCAGAAAATTCCTGTAAAGAAAAAATGCTTTTTTACTTCAGTCCTACTTCATAGACTAAGGAGATGGCTTCTTTGCCCAAAAGGCACTGGTTAGATTACCCTAGAATGATGGATAATTGAACACCTACCTTCCATTGGTAATGAAGAGGAATTCTGCATGTTGGGATGATTTTTACTCTGGAGAAAATAAAATCTTCCCTGCAGTTCCGACCATTTTCTCCTCAGGTAGACTAATTGGATGGAACTGAAAGAGAAGAAACAATTTCTTAAAGGCCTTTATTTGTGAGGCAAAGCAAGGGTGCCATCTCTGAAGACTTTATCATGTGTTTCATGATTTTAAGGGCTTCTTAAAGCCTAAACCCATAAGGCTTGAGATAAAATCATGTGAATCTCAACTTCCATTTAAAAATGAAATACATTTCAGCCCTTATGGTGGCAGAGAAAAGCTGGAAAATGTGAGTGCAGCGTAACCTAAAAACTCATAAACTGAACAATAGGTGAAAGAGAAACCTAGATCTTAGCATTTTTTTTTTTTTAAAAGTCATGATTTTTAAGTAAATGTCATGAATAGGAGTTTTGAATATTTGAGGCACGCAAATCTGGGAGAGTAAAAACTTAGTCAAAAGATAGCTCAAGTGGGAATAGGGACCATGGGATAATGTAGCCATCAATGAGTATTCGGTGATTGTTATTCGATGTAATACTAGCCACTTGTTTTCAGCATTAAAAATATAGGTTGTTGATAATGCCAGTGCCTCATCTGTTTGTGGAAACATGCATCCTGATACACACTTACCATAGACTGGGGTCCGATAAATCATGGCCACTCCCATAATGCATCTGCCCCTATTACGTAACCACTGTTACGTATAGATAAGTGCACTGCTGCACTTCCAGTTTGGGGGAATTTGAGATCCCATGATACCATCCAGAAGAGTTGGTAAAAGGAGACTCTCAGATAGCTGCTAAAATATGCAACAGCATGAGCATCTGTAGGAGCAGCTATCTTACTGGGGTGGTGACAGCAAGGTCAGCACATGATGGATTTCCACTGATTTAGCATTATGTCTGTAACACTCAACATAAACACAAAGAGAGGCAGAAACTGTTGTTCACTAGCTAGGAGTAATAGAAAAGTGTAGACTGGACATCAAGATAAATATTCCATGTGTGAGATCCATTTATTTTGTGAAATTGTCTTCCAAAGAATGAAGTAGAATCCCCTACCCCCCACACTCTTAGTATCTTGAGTCATGTTAAACTAAAGTAGACAGAAGGGCTAGAGCAGCATTTCCTTGAACTTCAGAGAAAACTCCATCACTGGAAGAGGATAAAGAGCATCCACTATTAGCTAGGTTGTTGATAATGCCTTGTCCCATAATAAAATGCCCTAAAAATTCATTAAATATTATTTTTATTTCACCCATGCTAGGGCATCAATCAGTACAGAGCCAGTGTGGTGTAGTGGTTATGCATGCAATACTTGGACCAGGAAGTAAGGGGGGGCCCTGGTTCAATTCCAACTTTAGCCATGAACTTACTGGGTGACCTTGGCCAGTCACAGATCTCTCAGCCAAACCCACCTAACCACAGGGTTGTTGTGAGGATTAAGACTTGTAAGTCACCCTGAAGGGCTAGGGTAGTATAAAAAACTGAAATAAAGACAGGGGATGATTGCTAAACACACAGGCCACTAATCTTTCTCCACATGCAATACACAAGAAGGCTGATATATGAAGTTTACCCTAGCCCCTTATAAGACAACAGTGCTCATTCCTGTTGTTATACAATGTTGTTATCCTTCAGACAATCATGCTGCCCCATAAGGGATAGTAGGGCATCCAGAAATTATAATGCCATAATCCTTGTTTTCATTTATTTCATTTAATTTATTTGATTTTTATGCCCCCCCCCCCCCTCGCACAGCAGCTCGGGGTGGCTCACAGCATCATAAAAAAACAAAACTATCTATCTATCTATCTATCTATCTATCTATCTATCTATCTATCTAAACACTAAAAACAACATTAAAAACAATAAAACCCAAGGCAGAGCTTAAAAGGAATACCCCCCCCCAACCCCCATCACCCGTCTCCCTCACCAAAGGCCTGGTGGAACAGCCAGGTCTTACATCATCTGCAGAAAGAGGGGAGGTCTAGGGACAGGTGGACCTCCGACGGGAGGGAGTTCCACAACTGCAGTGCCACCACTGAGAATGCCCTCCTTATAGTTGCCACCCAGGATACCCAGGGGACCTCGAGGAGGGCACTCCCAGCCAACTGCAGAGGTCAATCCAGAACTCGGAGGGTGAGGCAGTCCTGCAGATAAGTGGGACTCAGGCCGTTTAGGGCTTTATAGGTCAAAACCAACACTTTGAATCGGGCCTGGAAAACTATAGGCAGCCAGTGCAGAGAACCAAGCACTGTTGTAATGTGTTTGTGGCCACCGCATTCTGCACCAGCTGCAGTTTCCGAGATGTCACGAAGGGTAACCCCACGTAGAGCGCATTGCAGTAGTCTAATCTTGAGGTAATAAAAGCATGGAGGATAGTGGCACGGTCCGAGTCTGAAATGTAGGGCCGAAGCCGCCGCACCAGATGTAATTGGCGAAATGCTCCCTTCACCACAGCCACCACCTGAACATCTAGGTGGAGCTGCGGGTCTAGAAGCACCCCAAGACTATGGACCTGAGGAGCCAACAGACTCATCAGGTCACAATATAGGTCTCTTAACTCATATGGGGCTCTAGGACTGAAACGAGAATCCATTTGATTCTTGCAAGAATTGAAACCGTAGTGATATTGTTGGACGATCTTGCTAAGGGTTTTGAGAATCTTGAGAATTTCGCTTTACAAAAAAATCACTGCACACGTTCAATATGGCCACCAGGACTAGTCTGTGCATGCGTGGCCTTTTTCCAAGATGGCGTGGGCAGCATCGATTCCATTTGGAGAATGGGCAGCTGTTCTGCTCATGTGAAGACTGGCTGTCCTTTTCCAAAATGACACTAGCACTGCCCACACCATCTTGGAAAAGAGCTGTGAATGTGCAGAATGGCCCCAGCGGCCATTTCGCGCATGCACAGTAGGGTTTTTTAAATTGCTTTTATCAAGAAAAAATGTTGATGAGACAAAGTTGAGATTTTTTTATTTCTTGATTCTCATATCTATTTCAATTCTCGTTGAGAAGCCTGATTCTCAGCAAGAATCAAGAAAATATTGAGATCGATTTTTAACCCTAGGGCTATCTGCTCTGTGATGCAGGACAGTGATTTCTAACAGATGAAGTAAAAAGACCATTTTGTTGATTAAAAGAATAACAAACCTACCTAGAAATATGAGGGGCTGGGTCTGACACCCAAAGACCTTTCCTGATGGAGATATTCTTTCACCGATAGAAATACAGATTGAGTTTGCCTGGATAGAGTTTTCCCTCCTCTGGGCTGATGACTAAAATGTCAAGCTATCTATATGCTCAGTTGCTCTCAGAAATGGCACAGTCACCCTAGAATTTTCTGCTATTTCAAGTCTGAGCAGAAGAAATGTTTCCGTTTCAGGAAACCTCTCAATACTGTGCCCATCCTTAACTGAATTTTCTCCATACAGACTAAGGAACATCACTGTGTAGGTGTTAGATATGGAGGCAGACGAACCATTACAAAGAAAAGACTACAGCCTGGGGGCTCCAGATCAGGGGTGCCACTATGCTCAGGTGGTCTTAAGAAACCCTAGAAGCTTTGGTAACCTGTTAAGATGACAGGCATTACAAGATATTGCTTGTACGTTTCTGAGGCTGGAGGACCTCTGAGCTAATCGTCATGTCACTATTTAAATAGTAACTAGATGAAAGAATTTTCATGTTTGACTCCATGAAATCCATTTCTATGGGAACAGGAAGGCAAAGTAAAGCCAGCAGAGATGACAAACAAGTTCTGATAGGAAAAATCAAATCTGAACCTTCACCCTGAGCTGAAAGGAAAGCAGAGCATCTGGCTGAGTACCGTAAGGTAGATAACTCTATTTATTTCCATGTTCCTCTAGCACCTCTAGGTTACAGCTGGTAGTGGAAGTGCCAGGGAAACACAAGAAGGGATTAGCCCATGCTATTCCCTACCCGTGAAGAAGCAGTAAATGTGCCAGCCCTGTAAGAGTCAAGTTTTAGATTTTTGGAGAATCAAGAGGCTGTAGCTCAGTAAGGGGACTGAAGCAGCATCCACATTTTATGGTGCTGCTGCTTGTAACTAAGGTCACTTATGCACAAGGTGGGAGGGAACTGCCATAAGCCAAAATCATGGCAGGGGGATGAAATGAAGCTCTGCTCATGCACACAGGGTTTTTAACGTCATTAGCCAGATTCTGCTGTGATTTCACTCACAGGTGAGAGGACTGGATTTTGAGCCCTGTCACCTGTAAGTGAAATCATGGCACAAATCAACTAATGATGTTTAAAACCCCATGCACATGAGTGAAGCTTCACGTGATCCCCCTGCCATGATTTCTGCTCACGGCAGTTCCCCCACCCCCCATCCCGTCTTGTCTGCAAGTGCCCTCAATCTTAGGAACTTCTGCTGTTCTTCTGTGAAATTCTAGGAGGGTCAGTTTTCAAAGTTGGATGCCAAAAGTTAGTCTACTTGGGTTCTGTGGTAACAGCTAGACTCTGGATTTAGGGTATAACCCAAATGGCCATGGAATATGACCCCAAAGCTCAAGCTGAACTGGTCAATATAGCAGGAAAGATTTTTAAGGTGGGCATCCTCCCTCTACAGTTGCCAGATGTTCCTTATTTTAAGGGCTCATTCCCTATCTCAGAGCCCCACAGCTCCATAGAATATAACGGATGTCCCTTCTTTTAAAACCCCACACCTCCATAGGGTAATTTTAGATGTTACAATACCATGGCCAACCACAATGAACCCCCTGTGGTGGCTGTGGTGCCGTAATGTCTAAAGGGGTTCCCACCAGATGTTCACCCCTGTGAACTCCCGGCGAGAATCCCTTTGACCACGCTTTCGGACCTCCGACCACCCGGAGGTCCAAAAGCATGGTTAGATTGACCACGGGCCAGAATCAGCTAAAAGTAACATCTGTTACCTTCCGCCGATCCCGGGTCACGGTCCTGACCATGGGAAGTAATTGGGTGCAGTGACCAGATTGGCCACTGCGCCCGCTCGACTCACAGAGGGCAGCCGGCCAGGGGTGTGTGGGGGGGCAGGGCTGTGAGGTCACATCGCGCCGCGCAGCCCCTCCCACTCTCTGATCCCTGAGCGGAATCAGCCCGGCACATCTAAAGGATGGCCGACTGATTCCTGACCGGGATCCAGAATGGATCCCGGTGCATGGTTGGACGTGCCTTGTGCATGTCTGAAATTACCCATAGCATCTTATTTTTTAAATTTTGCACTGTCTACCATGTCTCTCGTGCCACACAAGCTACAGAGCACAGTCACTTCACAGAAATGAGTACACAGCTGGGAGGGGGGTTGTGGACAGAAGTGAGGAGAAGAGGCTCCGCATGGCAGATCAATTGGCCCTACCCCACCCCTCCCTATTTATTATTATTATTATTTATTTCATTTCTACAATTTATACCCCACCCCCTCCTGAAAACAGTTCGGGGTGGCTTACAACAATATAAAATACATAAAAACAAGTATAAAACAATTTAAAATAATCAACAAGTTAAATGTTTAAAACAGGGCCCCGGGAATTAAAACAGTAAACAGGATAGGGGAGAAAAAAGAACCCTAACCCACCCTCCCCTCCACCCCAAAGGCCTGGGTGAACAGTCAGGTTTTACAACACTGCCGGAATGACAACAGGCTTGGGGCCAGGCAAGCTTCCTCTGGAAGGGAGTTCCAAAGGCGCGGCCCGGCCACTGAGAATGCCCTCTNGACCTCTAGGAGGACGCCCCCTGCCAACCGCAGGGGCCGATCCAGGACACTAGTGATGAGGAGGTCCTGTAGTTATGCAGGGCCGAGACCATATAGGGCTTTAAAGGTAATAACCAACACCTTAAATCGGGCCCGGAAGACTATAGGCAGCCAGTGCAGAGAGCAGGGCACTGGAGTTATGTGCTCCTGGCAGTCCGCTCCCATCAGGAGGCAGGTCGCGACATTCTGCACCAGCTGCAGTCTCTGGGTCATCACCAAGGGTAGCCCCATGTAGAGTGCATTGCAGTAGTCCAATCTCAAAGTGATGAATGCATGGATGATGGTGGCCAGATCGGAGCCTGAGATATGAGGCCAAGGGCAATGGACCAGATGTAACTTACAGAAAGCACTCCTCGCCACAGCGGCCACCTGGGCATCCAAACGAAGCTGCGCGTCTAGGAGCGCTCCCAGACTCCGAACCGGAGGGACGCATCCCATCAATAATGGGGGCCTCCACTCCCTCGCCTCTTCTCACCAACATCACCTCCATTTTATCGGGGTTGAGCGTCAGTCTGCTCTGCCGCACCCATTCCGCCACGGCCTCCAAACACTGGGATAGCAACAAGACAGCTGGGTCTGGGTCAGTTGAAAAGGAGAGGTACACCTGAGTATCATCAGCATATTGGTGACACTGCACCCCGAACCCTCTCACGACCTCCCACAAGGGCTGCATGTATACATTAAATAATAACAGAGACAGAATAGAACCCTGCGGAACGCCGTATGATAAGGCGCAGGGTCACAGTGTCTCATCCCCCAACACCACCCGCTGGCTTCTCCCCGAGAGGAATGAACGGAACCATTCAAGAACAGTCCTGTCCAGACCCCCCAGGTCATGCAGCCGCCTCAACAGCAGCCCATGGTCCACGGTATCAAAAGCGGCCGAGAGATCTAGCAGGATGAGAAATGTTGAACATCCTGCATCCATCTCCCAGAGGAGGTCGTCTACCAAAGCCACTAACGCTGTCTCAGTGCCATAGCCGGGGCGGAACCCAGATTGAAAAGGGTCTAGGAAACCGATGCTGTCCAGATGCACCTGGAGCTGGAGTGCCACCACCAGCTCAATAACCTTCCCTAAAAAGGGAAGGTTAGAGACAGGTCAGTAACTGGCGAGCGCATCCACGTCCAAAGATGGTTTCTTCAGCAGGGGGCACACCACAGCCTCCTTGAGGCAAGGCGACAAGCTCCCCTGCTGCAAGGACGCATTCACTACCCTCACCAGCACTGTCCCCAATGTCTCCCTGGAGGCTTTCACCAACCAGGATGGGCATGGATCAAGTTCGCAACACGTGGCCTTCACAGACCCCAAGACATCCGCCGCATCGGCTGGCGTCACTTCCTGAAACTCCCCCCACAAAGTTGGACCAGACGGGACCTCCGTCCCCTCGCGCTCTTCCCCTACTGCCCCTAATTCGACGTCAAAGTTGGTCTGAATCAGAGCAATCTTGTCTGTGAAGTAGTTGACAAACTCCTCACAGCGGGCTTGGGACAAATCCCCATCCAGGCGGAGGGAGGCCGGACTAACCAGCCCCTGCACCACCCGAAACAGCTCCACCGGGCGTGACTTCACAGACGCTATGAGGATAGCAAGGAACTCCTTCCTTGCCATCCTCACAGCCTCAACATAGGACCGCAAATGGGCCCTATGGAGAAGATGGTCGGAGTCAGATCGAGTCCGATGCCAATGTTGCTCTAGCCTCCTGCCTGCACGCTTCATACACTGCAGCCCCTCAGTAAACCAAGGGGCCCTGCAGTGATGAGACCGAGGTAGAGGCCGTCTCGGAGCCACCCTGTCAATGGCCTCCTCCAGCAAGCTGTTCCAGTGCTGGACTTGCTCATCCACAGAGTGACCGTCCAAGTCCAAGGTTAACTCCCTCAGGAACTCTTGGAACCGCTGGGGTTCCATCAGCCTCCAAGGGCGGACCATCCTAACTGGTCCTTTATCCTTCTGGAGGGGGTGCGCTAGAAGACTGGCCTGAAGGAGATAATGGTCCGTCCATGACAAGGACACTGTTGTAACCTCCCCCACAACCGGACCCCCCACCTCAAGGCCAGAACCGAAGATCAGGTCGAGGATGTGCCCCCCCACGTGGGTCGGGCAGATAACCTCCTGGGGCAAATTCATGGTTGCCATGGCGGCCATGAATTCTCGCTCCGCCCCGACAAGGCCAGCATCGGCATGGATGTTGAAGTCCCCCAGAACCAAAGTCCTAGAGGAGCCCAACACCACCTCCGAGACCAGCTCTGCTAGAGCGGTAAGGGATGCCGCCGGACAGGAAGGGGCCCGGTATACCAGCAGCACCCCTAGCTTGCCCCCGGAAATTTTACCTCTAGCTTGCCCCTTTGCAGAAGGCTATTTTACTTATAGCCTTCTGCAACAAAGCCAAGGTTTGTGCAATGCAATGTGGAGGTCACTTTCTACACTGTCCCCATATTTCTTGCCCAGTAAAAGTGCTTCAGTTCCCTGGATGTAGGTTGGATCAGTAGATCCGCCCCAGGCATAACAGGGCAAGTAGCTTGTGCTGCACATAACACAGTCATACCTTTTTGCTTACACAAAATTATTGCACTACACAGAAGGATAAAAAGTTTCATTATGATAAAGGTACTAGAGCTGCACTCTGTCCCTCTTGTACCTCGCTTTCATTATTAACTTTACTTTATTTTCTGCTCTGTTGCCGTAGCTTTGTGCCCTTTGCTATGTGTATCAGAATCTTATTGACATTTTAATATTAAATTATTATGACAAGAAGATATTCCATTTGCTAAGTAATTTGTTTTATTCAGAGGAAAATTGGAAGCTGCAAAAAACCATTATGAAAGATTAAGACAGTGGAGTGATACTGACTGGTACAATATGAATTATTATTTTGTCTGCAGTACACCTCAATCTGCTACTGAGTTTTTAAATGATAAAGCAAACAAGTTAGGAAATTAAATCTTTGAGACCAAAAGACTATGAACTACAAAAAAAGAGAGCTTAAGAAAGCTAGAACTTTGAAGAAAGGGGGGAAATGGCTTTAAGAAAAACAGACATGTTAACAATACAGAGCCAAATGTTAAACTGTGAATGCTTTCAGACCTTAAAAATAAAAAACAGCCAGTGGTAACTGGCAGCAGACCTAAAACTAATTAAAGGAAGTACTCTACTCAACGTAACAGTTAACCTATGGAACTAAACTGGCATAGGATATTGTGAAGGCCAGTAGCTTAACTAGGTTAAAAAAAAGATTGAATAAGTACTTAGAGGATAAGCCTATAAATAGTTGTTAGACAAGATGATCGGAGCATGAGAACTCTTAACTGTTGGGGGCTGGGAGTGAAAACCAGGAAATGGATGATTCCATTATAATCTGTTGTGCACTTTTATGAAGCAACCAAAACCAGCCACTGTTGGAGACAGGATGCTGGGTTAATGCATGATTGATCAGACTCAGCATGTCACTACTTGCGTTTTTGTGTTAACCCAGTGGAGGGATTACAACAGGGTTTTTGTAGCTGGAGGGAATTATGAACTACTGTACTATGTGGCAAACCAGTGGTACAGCAGTTAAAAAGTTACCTGGATCTATTCCAATTTACAATGTGATATGACATTTCTGATGTCATAGCAGCCACAATGTAACCTTCACCCTGGCTGCTTTCTGTTTGTTGTTGTTGTTGTTGTTATGAACATACCCTCAGGATACTTCCAGACATCACTTTTTCAAGTGATAAAACCATTAGGGGTGATCGTCTGAAGGGAATTATGAATCCAGATCTGTATTACAGATCTGGATCTTTAATACTGGATTTAATTACAGATCCATATTACAGATAAATATTTAAAGCAATAATAATAAATAAATAATTTAATCATCATTGTGTACACACAAAATGGCCACCACACCATTCTGCGCACATGCGGCCTTTTCCAAATTTTATGTATTTATTTATTTACACATTTTGCACCCTCCTGCTGTCAGCAGCTTGGGGCGGCTCACAATTTATAACTTAAAAACATAAAATAGAATATAAATAAAATATAAAATACAACAATATAAAAATCCATATGGTGGAGATAAAGACCCCTCCTGCACCCCTTACCCTTTACCCACTTCCTCCTCTAAAAGCCTGATGGAACAGCCAGGTCTTGCATAATCATCAAAAGGAGCGGTCTGGGGCCACATGGATCTCTGCTGGGAGGGAGTTCCACAGTCTTGGTGCGACCACCGAGAATGCGGTCTCCATAGTCGCCTCCCGAGATATTTGGGGGACTTTTGAGAAGGGCGTTCCCAGTCAACCGCAGGGGTCAATCTAGAGCCCAGGGAGGGAGGCAATCCCACAGCTAGGTAGGGCCTAGACCGTATAAGGCTTTATAGGTAAGTACCAAAACCTTGAATCGAGCCCAGAAGACTATAGGCAGCCAGTGCAAAAAACGGAGCACTGTTATAATGTGCTCGTGGCAACTCGTCCCTCTAAGGAGACAAAAATGGTGGCAGCAGTGTCGCCGCCACTTTGGAAAAGGGAAGCAGCCACTGTACATGTGCAGAATGGTTGCCCTTTTCAAATACGGTGGCAATGCTGCTGCTGCTTCCATTTTAGAAGAGGTTGTCTCTGTGCAAAATGGTCTGGCAGTCATTTTGCACATGCCCAGTTTTTTTAATTTATAGATTTTAAATTGGTGTGGATTAATATGGATTAATCTGTAACTACCCGTTATGAGTAGGTACAGATTAATCCAAATTCAGAAGGTCCATCCCTAAAAACTGTTGCAAATTATGATAACTGTGATATGCAGTTCCGCATAACTGTGGAAGGGCATTCATAGAATCATAAAATATCAGGACTGGAAGGGAATGAATGAATGAATTTTGATTATGGCATTGGCTTTTGCCATAGCCCTTATAACAATCTTAATAACGTATAACATATCAAATCCTTAATAATGTATAACATATCAAATCCATGTAAAATGTAAAGTATCTGTTCCAAGATACAGAATACAGAATTTACAAATAACTAAACCCTAAACCATTTAATTCAGAGATCAAGTGAGAAAATAGCGCAATGGCATATTGAGACTAACTACCCAACCTTAAGGTTGTAGGCACCCCTTAGGGGTCTGCCTTATGATTCATGAGCGGAAATTGCCGTGAAGCTTGTACATGGGCCAAAACCAGTTGTCTCCTTTTAGTAGCCAAGTTAATCAAAAATTGCTAATGCAGTAAGAGTATCAACTGATGAGAATTTCATTAAAGATTTAAATATACCATCTTTTTCCCCCTCTAGCACAAATTTTATTAGGGGGAGGGTTAACCAAGTATCTCTTATCCTACGGTAATAAGGGCAATATAGAGCAAAACGTTCCACTGTTTCGACTTTACGCATAGAACAAGAACATAGCCGCAATTCATATGGCATGCCCCCAGATTGACCTTCCAGCACCACTGTTTCAATCTGGGCGAATCTAAAAAGAGTAATATTCCTCCTCAAGGTTGCACTAGAGAGAAGGTTCAAATAGGGTTCTAGGGCAAAGCTAATTTTAATTGCCCGAAAGTCAGGAACTACTCTCCATTGTTTTATTGAAGCAAAGTCCTGTTGAATAGCGAGGTCTCTAGACTTCAGAGCAAACTCCTTTTTTATAAGTAGGGATGGGCGAACGTGATTTGGAAGTTCGGAGTTCGGTTCGAACTCGGCCTGTTCGGACGACCGAACCTGAACCTGAACCAACTGAACCGAACTCAATTCCAAACGTCGAACTGACTGAACAATTCGGTCAGTTTGGATCGCGTTCGGGTGAGTTTGGGTGGCTAAAACATGGTGTCACTGTTAGGTCACTGGAAGGCCAAACGTAGCAGGGAGGGGGAGTCATCAGACTCAGCTGAGGAGCAGACTCCCAGGCACCAGGGGTGGAGGGTGGAGACTGGCTTGGAGTAGCAGCCAGCCTGCCGAATCACCATCCCTTTTCT
>QEPC01010958.1:2318221-2331202 GCA_003113815.1 Sphenodon punctatus
CACTCACAGAGAGCCATCTTTCTATCCACTGTCTATCCATCTTTCTATCCACTGTCTATCCATCTTTCTATCCACTGTCTATCCATCTTTCTATCCACTGTCTATCCATCTTTCTATCCACTGTATCTAGAAGCTTGCCTTCAGACGATTTGGAGCTGGCCCAAGATGATCCTGTACCTGACTACCTTTCGATCGACTGCGGTAAATGGAGGTTATCAGCAATCGCCTGTCTCTTCGCAACAATGCTCGCCTATCTCTTAGGATCGACTGTCCGTGTTCACACATCCCTACAGATGACATTCCAAATCCTCTCCACTTCACAGATTTGACTGATGGTGCACGCATATCTGGTGGTGCAACCTGCATTCAATGCTGAGTTCCTTGAGGATTTCCGCAGTGATGATATATGCTTGCCTTCTGATGATTTGGAGCTCTCCCCTGATGATCTTAATCCTAAAAGAATCTTAAACTTCTCCGACAGTTCAGGATCCTTGTTCTGTGGCTTTGCCATGGGTTACCCAAAAAGTGCAAGGGAACTTCAACCCTCTCCAGCCAGCAGGCATCTGCCCCTGCCTAGCCCCCTTACCCCTGTCCCCTCATGAAATGGAGGTTATCAGCAATCACCTGTCCCTTCACAACAACGCTCGCCTATCTCCTAGGATCGACTGTCTAAGAGATCCTTGACCTATATGCTATCCGTGCCAAGGGTTCTGTACCATGGCCACCAATGTCTGCTTCTTCCAGTGCCAATTACCCCCAGGTCAGGCCTATATGCTGTCTGTGCCATGATGCCATGCATAAAGAAACAGCTACTGCTGCCAGGCCTATATGCTGTCTGTGCCAAGGGTTCTGTACCCCAGGTTGCCACCAAGCTCAAAGTCTGCCTCAGCCCGCCCGTCTTCCTGCCTCTCATGCCAAGGTTCCTGTATGCCCACGCAGGTTGCTTCCAAGAGAGAGAGAGAGAAATAAGAGAGAGAAAGAAAGTCCACCCACTGCTTGAAGGAGAGACAGACACGATCCCACCCATGCTGTCACCTGCTCTATATGGCCAGAGAGAGAGAGAGAGAGAGAGAGAGAGGTTCCCAGCTAGAACGAGGGAGATGGGGGAGAGGTAGGTATATCCTTTGGCTGCCACCTGCCAGATCCAGGAAGAACTCCCATCTGTGCTCATGCGCCCCAATGCTCATTGCCCACATCCAGCACACAGCAAACCTACCATAATGAGATGGAATATAACACACAATGTTTTATATGTGCCTGCTTGCCTGTCTGCCTGTGTGCGTTCCTATACCTGCTGCTACCACCATCTTCAGCACATAGGGATAAAAGATTGGACAGGTTACACGAAGCTTATAAAAATAAATACAACAAATTTTATTAAAACTATTTACATAACAATAAAACAAAAACAACAACAACATTCTAAAAAACAAAAGCAAACATTCAAAGGAAACTTATAAATGAAACTAAGAGTCTCTGGGCCTGTCCCCCGGGACTTGGGGGAAAGGCAACAGCCATTGGGGCGCAGCATAGGACTGAGGGCCAGCCACCTGGGACTCTGGAAGCTCGTAGCCATGGAAGACAGCAAAGTTCAGGGCCCCTTCCATGTCCCGATGCCACCTGGAGAGCGCCTGGTGGTACATTTGCAGGCGGTCCATCTCGGCAGAGACATACAGCCAGTACTCCTCTACCTTCTGCCTCTCCACCTGGACCACCTGCAACTGCTCCACCAGGTGTTTCTTCATGGTGGCTGTAGACTGCTGGACCTCAGCCATGAAGTCCCGGGTGGGCCGCTGCAGCTGGGCCCAAAAGGCCTTGGCCTCTGCATTCTCCCGTGGTCCGGGGGTCTCCACATCAGGGCTGGAGGGGGGGGGGAGGGCGTACATGCCTTCATTTATGGGTTGCCTTCCCCCCCTTCTTCTGGTGCTGAGGCTCCATGACCACGGCCACACCACAGTCCTCCACCTGCCACCTCACTCTCAGGACATGGGTGTTCTCAATGTGGCCGATGACCCCTGATGTGGTCCCCTCCCTCTGCTGGCTGAATCTTTTTTTGCAGTTCTAAAAAGAGCATAAAAAGATAGGAACATTAGAAGTGCCATACTGTGTCAGACCAATGGTCTGTCAAGCCCTGCCTGCATTCTGTCTCCACAAGTGGGTGGACTGGGTGGCCAGTCTCTCTCTGCAGGGGACTTCCATACCTAACAGGTCAGGTCACAGGGCAATTCATTCCCTGTTGTTCCAGTCCCCGTGCCGTACCTTGCATGTGGCGATTCTGTCGCCCTTGTCAAAAAACCTCCAGACATCCGACTTCCGGTGCTGAATGTCTGGGGATGTCACTGGCAGTGGCGACCTCTGCCTAGGGGTCCTCCTCCTTGGCCTGTTCCTGGCAGCAGCAGCAGCGCTGGGGACAGCAACCAATTCCTCTCTGAAATGGGAACACATTAAGAACACCAAAGTAATATCACGCATTTATGATGATGATGCCTCTAGTCCTCCCTCCTTGGGGTGCTAGGGATTGTAACTAGAAAGCACGTGCAAATAAATCCTGCCCTCCCAGGGGTGCTAGGGGATGCTAGGGATTGCAACTAGAAAGTCCCTGGCTGTCACATGCAAATCCTGCGCTCCCTGGTGTGCTTGGGAGACCCTGGCTGGCACGTGCAAATCCTGCCTTCCCGGGGGTGATAGGGGATACTAGGGATTGCAACTAGGAAGGCCCTGGCTGGCACGTGCAAATCCTGCCCTTATTTGGGTGTGTGTGTGTAGGGAATGGGATAGCAACTGGAGAGTGGAGACCTTTGCTAGCCTGGCACATGTTTGGGTGGGGGTGCTGCTCGTGCCAGATCCCCCCCACACTACAGTACCCTCTCTCTCTGTGGCAGACATCTGCTGCCACTCGCTGATGTCCACTGTTTGTGCCTGACTGATGCCCACCACCCACGCACCCACCTGCACGCCATTAAACTCGCTCTAATGGATAGAACCTTTCTTGTCCTCAAAGTAAAAAAAAAAGTTTACAAACCTGGCAGCACCTCCTGAGCCCGCTGCTTGCTCCTCATCTGAGGAGCTGGACACCACCACTGGAGGTGTAGTAGGGGCAGTGCCAGCAACCTCTACCTCTTCCTCCTCAAGTGGCAAGTTGGCCCCCAGCTAATGAATAAGAACTGCAGCCTTCTTCATTTTTTTTTTTAAACAATCGCCCCACCCACAGCCAAAACAATCACCCACAGCACACACCAACACTCACCAACCACAACCACAACAACAACACAGCCAAACCCAACCCAAACACAGCCAAACACAGCTCAGCATGCACTCGAATTTCCGGTTTCGGGCGCGATTACAGCTTCACGTGCTCTTGCAATAATTTTTTCCGAATGGCCGAACCCGAACCGAACGGCCGAACCTGAACCCGGCGAATGAACAGAACGGCCGAACTGAATGCAGCCGAACCAAACGGCTGAACCCGAACTGCGATCTGTTCACCCATTCCTATTTATATTGGCTTACCCTGGAAATACACGAAGGAAAGCCCCAAATTCGCTAACTGAGTATCTAAATACTTAGCCTAAGAGTATCTTCTGGCACCAGTATGTGCCAACTCTTCCCTGACACATTGTGCAGTTAAGGTGGACTGTTGATTATTGTTCACTATTTTCTGCCAGAATCGACAGAAAGCCATCCTTCCAAAATGAGCAATAGGAAATGAACCCGTTTCTGCTCTCAAAACAAATCCTGGAATACTATTACTGACTTTGAGGAGCTGTCACAGAAACTGGTTTTGAACTCTTTCCAGAACCGTAGTATCTGGAAAGGGAATAATTTCCAGCCCATAGGTTAACATGGCATGAATTTTCAAATAATAAGTTTTTTAAATTGTGGATATAGTTATGCCCCTTGAGAGGTTAGCAGCCTCCCTAAGGCTGCCAGCTGATCTAGTTGCTAGCAAAGCTCTGTTTTTAATATGAGCTGCCCAGGTCCCTCTAGAAGTGAACATAACTCCAAAATACATAAATGTCTGAACTATATCAAGGTGAGATCCTCAATTTCCCACTTTTTACTAGCTGTTTTACCACCCACAAGCATTATTTTTGACGGCGCGATTGATTGTCAGGCCATTGAGCGGACAATATTTTATTAAGGCTCTTATGGCTCCTTTGAGTCCCTTTTCTGTCTGCGAAAAAAGGACTAAGTCATCCGCGTATTGAAGAGCGTGCAGCGGATAAGATTGAACCCTAGGCAGATGGGGGTTCAAATCTTTAATGGCGTCTACCAGGTCTGCCACATATAAATTGAATAGGGTAGGCGCTATAATGCAGCGCGGCCGTACCCCTCGATTAATTGGAAATGCTGCAGTTGGTTCCTTATCATTCCCTACTCTGACTCTAGTTGTAATGTTGCTATGAAGCTGTATTAAAAGAGATAGCAACCTGTTATTCACACCCATTGAGTTCAACTTAGCCCAAAGTGTATCCCGGGGCACAGAGTCAAAGGCCTTAGTAAAGTCCATGAAGCCTAGATATAGCTTTCCCTGCTTTATTTTCACATATTTAGTTATCAAGTGTGAAACAATGAAACAACAATCCATTATGGATCGGTTAGATCTAAAACCAAATTGTTCTATAGGGATTTTATTATTATATTCTGCCCAGTTTTGCAATAATCGTGCAATCTTAGTAGCATATAACTTACCAATTACAGAAAGTAAACTAATAGGTCGGTAATTGGCCGGATGAGTGTGCTCACCTTTTTTATATATAGGTATGATCCAACTAGTCCGCCCATTAGCTGGAATTATACAAGTTTTTGAAATCGTATTAAACCAGTTTGGTCTCGATCGAAGACCACCAAACTGGGGCGGCTTGTAACAATTCCGCACAGACGTGATCAGGTCCTGCTGCCTTATTTGGCTTCATTTCCTTAATCATAGTTTCCACTTCTCTCTCGGAGAAGTATAGGTCCAAAGGCAGATCTTCAGTTTGAATTTCTAAGTTCCCTATTATATCAGTTCCCTATAATATAATAAAAATTTATATTTTGGAATGTTATACTAGGATGAGAGAGTGGATACCACTCTCTCATCCTTGTATAACATTCCAAAATATTCCTCCCAAGTACTATTTCCTATTGATGTTTCCATATTTGTCTGCCTAGGTCTTATTATTTTATTTAGGAGTTTCCAATAAAGCCCATTATTCCCTGTTCTAATGGCAACTGCCATAGAGGTCCACATCTTATTATAATAACTTGCTTTTTAATTTTTAATTAGACACATATTTCCTTTTTAATTCTGAATAGTGGACTATCAGAGAAGATGATGGACTAATGGGCCAGTTTTTCTTTGTTATTATTAACTGACGTTTTGCCGCCTGGCAGTCCTTATCAAACCAAACATTTGTAATTTTATAATATGGGTGGCTTGGGTCCGAAGATAGGGTCTTAATGAAAAAAGCCACAATATCTTTAAACAGGTCAATGAGAGTGCTTTCGTCATCATTACGTAGAAAGATAGATTTCAGTGCTATTAATTTATTGGAATTGCAAAGCTTGTAGGATCTGCAAACCAATTGTGTCAAATTCCCTTTCTTAAAATATCTAATGCAATGCTTCGACTTTAACCTTGAGACTCCAGGAATAATTTGCATCTTAAGCCGCAAATCCAATAATTTATGATCACTCTCGGGCCGAAGGTCAAGGGTAAGGGAAACTATTCTATCCCAGTAAACTGAATCAGTTAGACAATAATCAATAACACTATGACCCTGTAATCCAGTATAAGTATATTCTCCTACTAAATCACCCTGTGCTCTGTCATTAATGACAGCTAGATCTGTTTTATGCAAAAAAGACAAACATAATTGACCTGTTCTAGTGACACTAGTATCCATGGAGCATTGAAAAAAACTACTAGGGTCTTCATCAGTTTTAAAACATAGCCCCTCATCATTAGACCCGATCCTAACATTCCAGGTGCCCACAAATATTAAACCAGCTCGTGGGAACTGGTCTCTTAACACATTAACCAAATCTTCCAAACTTGGCCATATATTGTCTTTGTAATAGGGGGAGGAGGCCGGCCGTATATAGACATTACATATCACGTACTGGGACTGATCCCTTAATTTCAATAAGGCCAGCTGGTACTCCGCTCTATCTGATGGCAGTTGAGTGAAGGAAAGTACTTTAGATTCTGCCACAAGCATCATCAGGCCTCCCAAAATCCGACCCCTCTTACTCATTTTTTGGCCACCATGAAGTTCTACTCTAAATTTACCTATATTACTATAGGGAGGAGCCTCAGCCCCTAGCCAGGTTTCCCGAAGGCAGACACAGTCAAATCTAACGGATGTGTTGGCGCAATGGCTATACTTTAGCCCGTCAGATTTACCTATTACTAAGACGCAAGGGTGGTTTGATGCCTCTTGTGTAGCGGCAAGGAGAGCTCTGCAGGGGATAATTAGAAGGATGAAACGATGCCCATCTATAACAATTAGAAGGGTGGCCTGTCAAGAAAGGAGACAGTATAAGAAATTCCTGGAGTTGAAGAAAAGAGATTACTACGAGACGCAATGGTCACTACTGAATCAGGCAGTATTGGCCAAAGATGGTAGGAAGTTTTGGACACTAATTGCTGGTACATGGGGTAGGAGTGGTTCAACGCCATTTCACCTCCTTGTTCTCTGGGCCATCTTCGCCTAGTATTTTGGTGGAGGTTCGCCCGGAGAACAGGTTTCAGGAGTGGCCACCAGTTATGGTGGGGGAGGTCAGGGAGCTGATTGGAGCCCTCAAAGAGGGGAAAGCCCCAGGAATTGATTATATCCCTGCTGAGTTGTTAAGATATAACCCTGACTGGTGGGCAGAGTTACTTGCACCGCTTTTTTCAACTCTCAATACCTCAGGCAAGTTTCCTAGGCACTGGCTCCAAAGTATTGTGGTCCCGATATTCAAGAAAGGAGATCATAGGGATCCTACAAATTATAGGCCCATTAGTCTCCTGTCCATAGTTGGGAAATTATACACAAGGTACTTATTGGGTAAACTCTCGCTTTGGATGGACGAGAATGACATCATCTTCCCGGAGCAGGCGGGCTTTAGGGCCGGCCAATCTACACTTGACCATGCATTTGTCCTTAATTTATTGTTTTCTAAATACGCCCGTGAGTCAACAAAATCTCCTTCTCTCTATTGTTTTGTCGACTTGCGGGCTGCCTTTGACTCTATAGATAGGGAGCAGCTGTGGATCAAACTAGGCGGCTCCTCTATTGATGGCCGCCTGTTATTTCTGATAATAAAACTCCACTCGAATAACACTCTTCAGGTGCGGACGGGTAAGAGCGGAGCCCTCTCTAAGGTTATCAGGGTACAAAGGGGTGTCAGACAGGGCTGCCTCCTTGCGCCAGCTCTTTTTAACCTTTATTTAAATAATTTAATTCCCCATATGCGCGAGGTGGACTCCCATGCCCCAAAATTGGGTCCAAGAAAACTGGCATTACTCTTATACGCGGATGACACCGTGCTGCTCTCCTTGACCCAAGTTGGGTTGAGACGGGCGATGCAGCACTTTGCCCTATATTGCGAACAGGAAAAGCTACATATAAATTATGAAAAGACAAAGGTTCTGGTGGCGGGTAGAACAAAACGCCTTTATAGGTGGCATATAAATGGGGTCATAATAGCGCAAGTGCGGGTCTTTAAATATCTTGGGGTCATCTTTGCCTCTTCAGGAAGTTGGACCCCCCATTTCAAGGCCGCCATGCTCCAGGCCCGGACCTCTACAAAGGCGTTGTTAAGATTCTACTTTTCACGGGGAAGGAAACTAGTGGGCCCTGCCCTTTGCCTTTTTAAGGCAAAAGTAATACCTCAGCTTTTATATGCTGTGCCAGTTTGGGGTGGAAACTTGCTAGCTAGTTTGGAACCACCTCAGAATATTTTCTTGCGAGTGATATTGGGGCTATCAAGGTGTGCTCCGCAAGTGATATTAAGAGCGGAGTCAGCCATGCGGTCTATACGAGTTCAGGCTACTCTGGCCGTCCTCAAATTTTGGCTTAAGGTAGTGGCACCCCCGCTCGCTTTGCGATCCCTTCTTGCTGTGATTAGCGAAGACAGGTCCATGGCTAAATGGGCACAAAATCCTGAACGAATTTATACCAACTTGGGGTTGGCCAAAGATGATCTAAGTTCCCTAGGACACTTGCAGATGATTGCAAAAATTAAACAGAGACTTTACGACCAGGAGCTGCAAATAGAGTCAGCAGCACTATCTGTACAAGGGATAGCCCCTGACTATTATCTGTTACATCCAAAAGGTTCCCTTCCTGAGTACCTCTTCTGGGTTAACGATAAGCAGCGAAGAGTGTTAACGCTGCTGAGATGCAACCTCTTCCCCTCAGCTCTTGTGGAAGGTAGATATCGTAATATACCAAAAAACCTAAGGGTATGTAGGAGATGTGATGGGGCGGTGCTTGACTCAATGACACATATTCTAATATACTGCCCAGTCCTTAAGGAATTGAGAAAAGACCTCCTGAAGGTTATCGGGGATTTGGAATATAGGTTTTGCTCGGAGTAAGAGTGGATGCAATACCTTTTGAATGGGAATGACCCCAGTGGGGCAAGAGTAGTGGTAAATTTCCGAGTTAGGGTATTGGCTGAGAACCATTAAAAGCTCATGGTGGGACATTTCTATGAGAAGGGACTGACCCTGGTCTAAGTAGATCTCCCGATCAGTCACTTTATTTTTGATAAGTGATAAGTGATGTTTTCTGAGTGCCGCTCCCTCGCCTAGGGGTGTTTACTGGCGGAGTCTCGGGTTAAACAACTAATTAATTATATAATGTTCTAACTGTAAAGTGGATCGCCTGAAGTTTGTTCACGTTTTGTGATTTTATTTTATCCTATTTCTTTTGTAAGGTACTGTTACTTACATCTTTTATGTAATTTTGTATGTTATCTTGACTATGGCGAAAGCCAGCCGAGAAATAAATAAAACTTTAACTGACAGTCAAATCTAGAGATACATCTTATCCAATCATCATCTAATAATTTATCTTTTAAACCAGAGATGTTCCAGGATGCTACTCTAAATGTAAATGCCGCTAATTTCTTTAGAACAAAGTGTTTGGAACTGTAAAGGGACTCCCACGGGCGGTTTGATGATAACTGCCCTAAAAAGGGGGTTTCTCCCACTTTTATGTCAAAAGCCACTTTGGGAAGATTCTACTGGTGATCGGTCCACCACTAGGGGGAGAGCATGTACACATTGATTGTGTTGCTGTAAAAGCAATGAGGACCCTGCTTCACTAATCTGGGTTGTATCCAACAGCACACTAACTGTAGCCACCGAGGTAACCTTATTTATAGGGGTCCCTTCTTCTAACGAATCCAAAAAACGAAGAGCTGTTAGGGCCTCCAAATTGTATACTGGTTTATATGGAGTGGAAGCGTGTGATTATAAGGACTGGAAGGGACCTTAAGGGTCTTCTGTAGGGCTGGACTGAATAGTAAAACTTTTATTCGCAAGTATTTCTGAGTTTCCAAAGACTAGCTCCGAGTGTTTGGCCCCAGTACGCGGTAAAATACTTGGTAAAATAAAACCAAGTACTGAGTATTTTCTCAGTACCGAATACCCCTATATAGAGATAGGAAAGCCCCATATGTTGCTCATTCGAGGATTTTCTGAGTACAGAGTACCGGGTCGATTCCTCAGTTACTCAGTACTCGTAAAATGAAGTCAAATACTGAGATACTCGGTACAAACTAAGTAATTTCAAACACCAAGTTTCAGCACTAGTCTACTGGTAAAACTCCATGCTTAAATGCAGAATGACTATAACTACAACATCCCTGACAGATGGCTGTCCAGCCTTCTTTTAAAAAAAAACTTCCAGTGACATAGAGCATACAACCTCCCTAGACAACTTGTTCCATTGCCAAGCAGCTCTTACTTATAGGATAATTTTGTGTGATATCTAACCATAATCTGTATTCACATAAATGCCTGATCCACGGTAGACCTATCTCTACCACATAGTACATCCATGCTAGAGTTCTGATATTTTCAGGCATGACTACCATGGAATAACCAAGGGGTAACTGCATGGTAAAAGTATCCACACAAACAAATAAATCCATGGTAACCCTGTGGTGATGGCAGTTGCTGTTCACAAGTGCAATGTCTAAAACTAGAAGATATACAGTAGTAAATTCAGCATAACTCTACTGAAGTTAATGAAGAGATAATGAAGTCTATGGAATTGTTTTAGATTTCCATATACTAGTTAAATTTGGTCCATTCATCTTCTCCCCTCTCCAGACAGAAATGTATATCAGGCTGACAGTTTTGTGGAGCAGATATTAATGCTAAGCAGGAGTGCTGAAAATGGCTGCAGAGATCCTAGCTCAGTCTCCATTTTGGAAGGAAGGAAGGTCTCTGCTTGTCATGTGCTATAGTCCTATCATCACATAACATTAAAAAACAAGGTTCTTGTTAAAACCCAATACCTACATGTATGTGACTGTGTCTGTCTGTGTGTGTATAGGAGACCAAATGTGAATCTTCATATTCAAAATTTTGGAGTACATCAATATTAATTTTGCATACAAAATTTCTTGAGTGGAATTTTTCATTAGGACCATTGAGAGAAAATGTGTAGCCTTGGTTCATTCTGACAGCTGCAGGCCCCCTACCTCAAATCCTTGGTCTTAAAATCAATTTCTAGACATACTAGGCATCTCAGAGACCTGGTAGAATGAGGATAACCAATGGGGCACTGTAATACCAGGGTACACAATATAGCGAAATGACACAGTGGATAGAGTTGTTGTTGTTGGGGTGGCTCTATATGTTAAAGACAGCACTGAGTCAAGTAGGATTAACTTTTACAGGAAGGGAACTGTACTCTGGAATCTCTACGGATAGAAATTCCATGCATAACGGGGAGGTGTATAGCAGTGGGGCTATATTATCGTTCCCCTGACCAGGATGGTGAGACTGACTATGAAATGCTTGCAGAGATTAGACAAACAAAAGTCGGTAACATAATAATAATGGGTCATTTCAATTATCCTTATATTGACTGGGTGAATGTCTCCTCCGGGATGATATGGAGGTAAAGTTTCTAGATGCCCATAAATGACTGCTTCTTGGAGCAGCTGTTCCTGGAAACAACCAGAGGAGGCACTATTTTGGATCTAGTCCTAAGTAGAGCGTAGGACCTGGTGCAAAGGGTAATAATGGTGGTGAAGCTGCCTGACAATAGTTATCCTAATATAATCAAATTTGACATAACTACTGGAGGGAGAGTGGTAAATAAAACGACCACAGTAACATTTAACTTTACAATGGGAGACTGTTAAAATGAAGAAACTAGTTAGAAGGAAACTAAAAGGAGAAGTGGCAAGGGTCAAATGTCTGCAAGAGGCATGGAGACTATTTATTTAAAAACACCATCTTGGAAGCCCAAATTAAATTATTTTACAGGTTTAAAAAGGTAGCAAGGGGACCAACTGCCTCCCAGCATGGCTAAATAGTGACGTGAAGGAGACTATTAGAGCCAAAAGACATCCTTTAAAAAATGGAATGCTAGTACTAATGTGGAAAATAGGAAAGAGCATAAACCCTGGCAAATTACTATTAGATATAAAATGTTGATAAGGCAAGCAGGAGATACTTTGAAGAGAGACTTGCTAAAGAAGCAAAAACTACTAAAACCTTTTAAAAGTACATCAGAAGCAAGAGGCCTTCTAGAGAGTCAGTTAGGTCATTAGATGACCAGAGGGTGAAAGAGGCACTCAGGGAGGATAAGGCCATTGCAGATTAGATTTGATTTATTTATTGGACTTCAGTTTCCACCATAGCCCACAAATAAATTAGAATACAAAAAACATCATATACACAAAAGGATGAAATGTAATAAATATCAATAAAAAACGTAAATTAATAAATCCCAAAGCAGAGGTAATTAAGACACAAAATAGACCAAATTCTCAATACACTCCGGACAGGCAGGGCAACATCGGTCCTGGTATGGGATCTGTTCCCATCGCCCCATTAATACTGCTGAGGGCATTTGGAACCGTAAAACCCCCCCCTGCACAAATTAACATTAAGATCAATCCCCAAATACTTCTCCCTCCTACATGACAATTTAATCAGGGGGTAGAGAGGAGCAAGAGATAAGAATCCCACCATAACAAATTACTCTTGGAGATAAACATCTTGAATCTGATGAACTGGGCTGCCTGAAACTTAAATGCACAGCCACAGTTCATTATAAACAGGGGACTGCTGAAGCCCCGATTTTGAGGAAACCGCTTGACCTAAATTTCTGAAAATTTACCCATGGCTGTAAATTGTGAGGACCATCATATCCACAAAGTTTGAAAAAGATTCATTAGGAAAAAAAAATGTTATAACTGCTTAAACGTTAATTGGTTGTAGTAAAAATGTACACCATCCTCATGTATTTGAATCATCAATATCTCCTCCCCCTGGGTGAATGGAGCCACAAAACTTCACAGGCTTCTAGAAGGAGATCAATAACAAGTGCTTTTGAAATATGATACTGATTGATGCAGCCAAAACTGAGTTATTAGTGATCAAAAGATCAGTTCTGCTGGTTCGCGCATGCGCAGAAGAGCAGCTGCTCACTGGCAAAACACAGCACGGTCCTCCTGGCTCACACGTGCTCAGTAGAGCAGCTGCTGTCCTGCCTCACTACCAGGGGTTGGGGCAGAATGTAAAGCAAACAAAGATGCTGTATGGAACGTTGATAAATATAAAAAATATTTATATAATAAACCAAGAAAAAGCAAATGAATATTGTAAAAACTGCAATACAATCATAAAAACAATCTACAGGGCTGTAGATTGCTTTTATGATTGTATTGCAGTTTTTACAATATTCATTTGCTTTTTCTTGGTTTATTATATAAATATTTTTTATATTTATCAACGTTCCATACAGCATCTTTGTTTGCTTT
>QEPC01010958.1:2331592-2343373 GCA_003113815.1 Sphenodon punctatus
CCCCCAACCCCCGCCCTAGCCTCCCCAACCCCCGCGCAACATTCCCTGACCTGACCTGCCCTCCAACCCCGCTCAAGCCTCCCCAAACCCCAGGTTCTGGTTATAAGAACTGGTTCCATTTGCAACCATTTGCCAAAATAAACGGGCATCCTTATTAATAATTGCTGACCATAGCAGTCCCCACTGCTTGGGCATATTCAGATTTTTAACCTTTAACAAATGTTTATATTCCCTTTGAAGTCCCTGGAACTCAGTACTAATTCCTCAAGTTCGGACAGATCACCTAGGGTTGTGTTAACTGGAAACAGGCCGCCCATTTGTGGCTATGTCTTTACCACGACGCTCACTTAGGGCTCTTGGCCCTCTTACCTCAGGACTCTTTCGTTTCCTCTTGGATGAAGCTTTTGGTCAGCCAGTTGGCAGTGTGTGGGCTCCCGGTGGATCGCCTGAAAAACATCCTGTTGGCCCAAGTGCGTAGGGAGGTGGATAGTAGATTCACCGACATTGCACATCAGGAGGATTGGGCAGAGGTGAGTTTGTTTCCTTTTTTGGCCCACTATAAGTCCATTATCCCACGGGCTGGTATGACGGCAGCCTACCTATCTGCCTTACTCTCAAGGAGGCACTTAGCTCTTCTTTTTGGGGCCCGTTTAAATGTGCTCCCTACTTGTGTACTTGAGGGGCGCTATGCTGGTACCCCGTTTAGTTCCAGACTGTGTCCTTTTGACTTTGGTGAAGTAGAGTCAGTTGCCCATATATTATTTTCATGTCATCTATATGACGTCCCTCGTATACAACTATTGGATGCATATATTCAAAGCTTTCCTGGTAGGACTTTTTCCGAATTACTCTGTATCTTTCTTTCTGACAGTGACACGCCCCGCTTGAGGGCTGTATCAGCCTTTTTGGTTCAAGCATTTGACTACTAACACAGTTTTCTCCATTGTCGGCCTTTGGTTTCTGGTGTTGTGGTCCCTTCTGAGGACGTGGGGGGGCTATGACTTGAGCCTTTATGCTTTGCTATATTGGGTGATTTCAGATGTTACGAGATCACAGTCAACCACGGTCAATTCCCGGTAGTGGCTGTGATCACTGAACGTCTGTTGGGGGAACGAATGTTCCCCCCCAGATGTTACCACGGCGTGGAATTACATTCACCATGTGAGCGGCTGAAGTGGCAGGACCGGAGGCTGTTGCGTATTGAATGTGATTTCACACTGGGGTGAACCCCGCCGTGACGTCTGGTTGGGCGCCACGGCCCGGGATTACCGGCGGGATCCCGGGCCATGGCGAATCCAGCCAGACGCGGCAGCCTCATTGGCCCCGCCGCCTGCCCGTCTCCCCAGAGGGCAGGTGGTGGGGTGCGTGGAGGGGGCGGGGCCATGCGGCCACACGTTGCGCTGCGCGGCCCCACCCCCTCCCAGATTCCCCACCGGGATCCCCCCAGCACGTCTGATATGGCATGACGGGGTCATCCCGGCAGGGGATGGATAGGTTGTTTTCGGTACGGGGCCAACTGGCCCCGTAACGTCTGAAAACACCCATTATCTTAGTTTATTTTGTTAGATTATTATTATTATTATTATTATTATTAACAAACATTTATATAGTGCCAGCAGTGTACCTGGCACTTTACAAAGTAATAAAATAGACACGGTCCCTGCCCCTAGGGCTTACAATCTGAGAGACAGGAGCTGGGGGAGAGACTTAGGAAGGGGAACAGAGGGAGAGACAAGGGGTCTAACATTCATGAAGATGCGAGGTCTCAAGTGCACGTACTTGGCTTGGTTACGATGAGAATGACAGCAGGCAGGTCCATGTTGCAAGGATAAGGGTAAACCGATCGTAGGTATAGGAATAGTGGCTCAGCAGGATAAAGAGTCAGACAGAGCAGAGCGAAAGAGGTGAGTTTTAAGGAGAGATTTGAAGGTATGAAGGGAGGGGGCAAGGCGGATGTGGACAGGGAGGGAGTTCCAGGCATGGGGGGCAGCAAGTGAGAAGGGACGAAGGCGCTTAGGGGAGCAGGGAAGGCGTGGAAGGGTGAGAGAAGGGACAGAGGAGGAGCGAAGTGCACGGGCTGGAGTATGGAGGGCGATAAGTGCAGAGAGGTAGGGGGGAGCAAGGTTGTGAAGAGCTTTATAGGTGAAGACTAGGAGCTTGTGCAGGATTCGTTCAGGAAGGGGAAGCCAGTGAAGCGAAGAGAGGAGGGGCTGCACATGGTCGAAGCGACTGGCGAGGTAGATGACCCTGGCAGCAGAGTTTTGGACAGAGATGAGGGGAGAAAGGTGAGACCGGGGAAGGCCAGTGAGAAGGAGGTTACAGTAATCGAGGCGAGAGATGACCAGAGCATGAACAAGAGTTTTGGCAGACGAGACAGAGAGAAAAGGGCGAATCTTAGCAATGTTATGGAGGGAGAAGCGACAGGATTTAGCAACAGAGTCAATGTAGGGTTTAAAAGAAAGGGGTGAGTCAAAGATGAAGCCTAGGCTACGGGCTTGGGGGACAGGCAGGATGGTGACTCCATCAATAGTTATTGACAGTGAGGAAGGAGAGGAAGGATGAGGGGGGAAGATAAGGAGTTCAGTTTTAGCCATGTTGAGTTTGAGTTGACGTTGAGACATCCAGGTAGAGATGTCAGAGAGACAGTTGATGAGACGAGCTTGAACAGAGGGAGAGAGAGAGGGAGTAGAGAGATAGAGTTGAGTGTCATCAGCATAGAGGTGGTATTGGAAGCCATGGGAGGCAATGAGTTTGCCTAAGGATGAGGTATAGATCGAGAAGAGGAGAGGGCCAAGAACAGAGCCTTGAGGAACACCAACTGAGAGGGGGAAGGAGGAGGAGGCGGAGTTGGAGAGAGACACATTAAAGGAGCGGTCAGAGAGGTAGGAGGAGAACCAGTTATGGACAGAGCCACAAAAGCCAAGGGAGTGAAGGGAATCCAGCAAGAGTGAGTGGTCAACAGTATCGAAGGCAGCAGAGAGATCAAGGAGGACAAGAATGGAATAGAGACGTTTAGATTTAGCCACCAGAAGATCGTTGGTGATCTTAGCGAGAGCAGTTTCAGTAGAATGAAGGGGGCGGAAGCCAGATTGGAGGGGGTCAAGGGAGGAGTTGGAGGATAGGAAGTCAAGGCAGCGGGAGTAGACAACACGTTCAAGCAGCTTGGAAGCAAAAGGAAGGAGTGAGACAGGACGATAGCTAGAAGGGTCAGAGGGGTCAAGAGTGGACTTTTTGAGAATAGGAGAGACTGTGGCATGTTTGAAGGCAGAAGGGAAAGAGCCAGTAGAGAGGGAGAGGTTGATGATGTGCAGGAAGGAAGGGGCGACAGTGGGAGTAATGGAGGTGAGGAGGCGGGAAGGAATGGGATCAAGGGGGCAAGTGGAAGGGTTGGAGGAGGAGAGCAGAGAGGAGATTTCCTTAAGGGAGGCAGGGGAGAAGGAGGACATGAGAGAAGGAGGGGGAGGAGGGAGAGGGGTGGGAGTGGGAAGAGAGGAGTGGGAAGCGATGTCGAGGCGGATCTTGTCTATCTTGGAGGTGAAGAAGGAGGCAAGATCCTGAGCAGAAAGGGAAGAAGGAGGGGGAGGACAGGGAGGCTTGAGGAGGGAGTCAAAGGTAGAGAACAGGCGGCGAGGGTCCCGAGAACAGGACTCAATGCGGGAGGCATAGTAGTGTTGTCTAGCAAGGGAGATAGCAGAAGTAAGGGTGGAGAGACAGAATTTGAAGTGAAGGAAGTCAGCGTGAGAATGGGATTTGCGCCAGAGTCGTTCAGCAGCACGAGTGCAAGAACGGACGTGGCGGATACTAGGGGTGAGCCAAGGACGGGGGTTGTGGGAGAAGTCAGGGCGGGAAGAGAGAGGGGCACAGTGCCTGTGTTTTTGTACTTTTGCATTTGTTGTGTGTTACCTATTTTTGTTGTTGTACTAATTTGCAAGGACCAAATAGTCACGCAATAAAATAAAACTGAATTGGTACTAATTCCTCTGCTCATCCTCCTTAATTCCTTAACCTTTTTGAAATAATCTTTTTCTTTTCCAAGCAGTCTTTATTGAACCATGGAGCCCCTTTTGATACCTTAGGCCGTGGGTTATTTCCCTTGAGTGGCAGAAAAAAATATGACTAAAGGAAATTAAAAAATCGTTGACAATACCTAATAATGAAAACAGGATCACTAGTGTTGCAGATTTGCTTTCTTAACAACTGCAAATCATCACTATGAAAAAGATACTTACATTTCTCAATTAGGGAGCCATCCCATTTCAACTTGTTGTTGACCAATATGGGAGTAAACTCATCCCCTTACACATAACATTGGGGTTCAAATCCCCTCCACTCTTCACATTTCCGGTAGCAAGGGTCAATACGATTGGAAATACAATCACTCTCCGAACGAGGTACTATGGAAAAATCTATCAGGTCCCACCCATAGTCAAGATCTACAAGTATATAATTTATGATACTGGTACCCCTCCCGGTGGAATAGGTCATATCTGAGGCTGTGGGGCTTGTGAAAAAACATTTACTGGCCTAAGGGTCAGTTCCTCTAATAACTGGTAGAGTTTAAGCCCAGCCAAATTAACTCCTGTATCAATAAAAAACGGGGGACTAATCCCATAGATTTCACTAATTAGAGTGAAATCCTCTTCAATCCATAACAATCCCCTCACCCACCCATCAAAATCACCTGCTACTAGTAAACATGAAAAAGGTGAATTTAGTCGTAAGGATTCCAAAAAAGCAACAAACTTGTTCCAATTAAGATTAATCTGGGATTTATTGGAATGTGGTGGCACATATACATTAACCAATATCCAAGGAGGGCATAAGGGAATCCTCAACTCTGCTGTGAGAGAATATGATTCGAAAGTAGCTATCTGCCTAGTCCAGCCTTGGTTGTTAACTATTAGTGTTGTTATATCAGCATGAGGATGCCCCCCTTCCCCCAAGAAAAGGTATTGCAGGAAGACTGAAGCAGGAATAACCCTTCAAAAAACAGGCTTCCTGGCACCATGTCTCCTGCAGAAAAACTATCTCAAATGTATATGTAAACATTTACAAAAATCACCATCTCCCAGCTTGTTGGTAAGTCCTGTAACATTCCAAGATAATAAGAACAATGGAGAAAGGCAATTACAAACAATTCCTGGTACCTGGCTACAAGGTACTGCATGATCCTCATCATTGAGTCAGGGACTAGCATGAGAGATGTTACTCAACAGTCCGGGTGGGACTGTGACATTAGATAAATTACACACACACCCCGGCTGAAACCAGCTTGATTGGGCCAGCAGTCATTCATAACAGATACGACCTGTTCCTCCTTAAGCAATTCTCAACAAGCCAATCACATTTAATCAGTCAATAGGATAAGAGGATTCTCCACTGGGTAATGAAAGTAGCCTTTGACCAGGGTTCCCTCTATGGAGAAAAAACTACCCCTGCCCTGACCTGTGTCTCCAAAAGTATCTCAGGATCTATAGGGGCCACCTTGGCCCTAGTACTTTGACCAAGCGTATCATACAAAGATTTAAGCTGATTTAAAATATTATTTTGCGCCTCAATTGGTAAAGCACCATAAGCTTCTATTAACCTATTCTCCTTGTCCACCAAATAACTTTCAGTTACTAAATTAGGACTTCCTTGGTTCAGAACAAGCTCTCGCATCTGGTATAGTATAGTCTCTTCTTCCATCTGATCTCTCCCCATACTGGATCTCTCCCCACGTCTGAAATCACCCTCTATTACCATCCCTCGAGCCCTGATGGGACCTTCATGGGGAAACAATCCCCATGAGGTTTGACACAGGCCCTTATTACAGCATGGCACTAATACTAGTGGACAAGGAGCACACGAACTGGGGCAGCCTAGAGAGGTATTGGGGAAAACATCATCTACTTCATTAATCATAAAAAAAACCCAAAACTCCATCTTCGAAAGCTCTCCTAATACTAATCCCCAAGCTGGAGAGCCATTATACCCATACACAACTGTCGTGATGTACTCCAGCTTAAAAATAACCAGTGCACATGGCTTAGAGTCACCAAAGGTGAAATACTCCACATTGTAATGTCAGAATCATAGAAAAGCCCCCTCATGGGCTCATCAAGTAAAGTAATTAAATGTCCAATATGAACCTCCTGATTCAAAAAACCATTTGGAGTCAGAAAGCTTGTTAATGTAAGTCTGACCCTAGCCAGCAGAATAAATGTTTTATGTTGGGGTCTCATAAGCTCCCTGCACTGTGAATTATAGATTCCACATCATAGATCTTGATCGCCCATTGCCAAAAGCATCTCAAATTTTAGATCTAGGTCAGCAACTCTTTAAAGATCTAGCGGCAAGTTTGGCCGCCCCCTGATGGCCTTGCCTCTACCTTTCCCAGGTTTATGGGAGCCTTGCCGGCGACTACTCTCTTCTTACTTATTGTCACTACTGAGTCTTTAGAATTCAGGAGACTAAAAAGTCTCCTAAAAAAGCTGATCTATTGGCCCTCGAAATACCCTTGCATCCACGGGTATATTCAGACGTTACGTGATCACGGTCAACAACAGTGAATCCCCACATGGTGATCGCGATCACGGAACGTCTGTTGGGGGGAACAGAAATTCCCCCCCAGATGTTCACCTCTGTGAATCATAGGGGGGATTCACATTCACCACGCGAACGGCAGTCCCAGTGGGAGAGGCGCAGTTTGTGTGATGAATATGATTCCCCCCCATGATGAAGGGGACCATAATGTCTGTCCCCAGACCACGGCCCAGAATCCGCAGCGGGATTCTGGGCTGTGGTCAATATGGGCGGGTGCTGCGGCCGCATTGGCTGCGGTGCCCGCCCATCCCCTGGAGGGCGGCGGCTGGCCGGAGCAGCGTGGGTGGGGTGGGGCTGTGCGGCCACATGTTGCGCTGCACAGCCCCGCCCCCTGGATTCCACACCGGGATTGGCCACCACGTCTGTTGGCCCGTTATGCAGTGGCCCTGGCGGTGAAGCAAAGGGGTGATTCCGTGCCGGGGCCAATTGGCCCCGTCACGTCTGAAAATACCCCACGTCTCCCATTTCACATTTTTGATTTTTTCCCCATGTACTGTAGATTTCCATTTAATTTTGGTGGCCTTTTTTTTTACTGAGGTCCTTGGATCTTGCTTTGGCCACTTTTGGCAGAGATTGCATAGCTACTGGGGTCTCTGAACCCTCTTGGATAATTTTTTTTTAGCAAGAAACAATAATAAATCCAGTGAGTCAAACACCAATGACCTAATCGCGTCGATGTCTCTAAAGATAGCAGATATTAATTGACTGTTAAAAATAATGGTTACCCAGTGATGACTCTGCTGATAAAAAAATCCAGGTCCCTTTGAGCCCCAGGGATAAAAGGCCCCATGCACTTCTGGAGACTCTGTGGATTCCATCTGCTTAGACTTCAGTTCATCAAAATGTAGGGAAGGCAGAACACACGCTTCACCTTCACTTCCTCAGAACCATCCAACAAAGGGGAAGCTACTCCATCCTTCTCCACCCAATCCTTCCAGGTCTCCACAGGAACATTAATCTTATTAGTCAATACACCACTTAATGAATGACATGGACCTGTTAAGGGGGTAGTTGACTCAGGCCCTCTAAGTGCTGCAAAGAAATTTGTAATTTTAAGTTGATCCACAACAATCTCCTGTTCCTTCTGCTGTTGCTTCTGTGCCACTTTAAGCACATTCCTTGTAAAAACCATGTTGGTAATACTAAATCAACAGTTTAGTATTCTCTAACCCTGAGACCTAGGAAAACCTAGATGCCTCGTCACTACACAAAAATCTGTGTGGTAAAAAAACAAAAACAAAAAACCTGCGTGCACTAAACTCTAACTCCCAGAACTGGCAATAAACAAATCTGCCAGACAACAAAGACACTGGTTATTTAGTGGTGACACCTAGCATGTTCATCCACTCCGACCAGCGATCACGGGTGTGTGTGTGTGTGTTTCCCTTGAGGGCAACACCTTGGGGAATCAGCCACCCAGGGTGTTCTTCCCCTACAATCACCCACTATTGCACTCACAGATCCCAATCATTTCTGTTGGAGCGTTGAGATAAATACAAATAGTTCAAACTTCTTGAGTGCTCAACAGACTAATAAATGGTGTTTCCAGAGCTCTAAGCACCTGGTACAAATTACCAGGTGTAATGAAGCTTTAAGCTTCAATTCTTCCAAAACATGAGACCCAAACCCCCAGGCTGTGCTCCTATTCACAGTCCCTAGATCTTAACTCACAAACATAGAATTTCTAGTCTCCACCTCCAAATCCTCCAGAAGGACCTCCTCCGCGTGACCTGTGCTCGCAGCGCAGTTGCTGGTCCCACGGCAAAATGTCCAACTCCTGGCCAGAAACAGCAATAGCTCCACACCTCTTGGGCCGGTTCCAAAGCAAAGTCCCATTTCCAATTCCTGGGTCCTTTGGATTACGAAGTCTCCAGGCACGCCGTGGGGCGGGGGCACTTCCAGTGTTGATGTAGGGGTACCACCGCTGCTGAAAACTGCCTGAAAATGGCCCCAACAACAGGTGACACCCTTGAGTGTTGCCCTTCAGCTGTCACCCAAAGGACCCCAGTCCCTGCAAATATACCTGGGAAGGGAGGAGGGTACAGGAATGATTGACACAGGGCAGCTCTCCCTTCACAAGCCTCACAGCAGCAATCCTTCCCCCAACAGCCAAACACACAGGTGAAGGCCCCAGCCCCTGAAAATATACCTCCATCCAGTTTGATGATGATCCACTGATGATTGTAGTAGGGTGTTGGTAATTCTCCTGGAGAACTGATGCTCCAGTACTTGGGGAAATAGCTTGCTGTCACTGCTACATACTATTCTAATGTTAGCCCCTAGTCCTGGGGTGAAGTTTTTTGGGAAAGCTGGGAATCTGGCCTCCTCCTCCTCCTCTACAGCCAGTTCTTTGCCAACCAGAGTTCCACACAGTCTCTTCAACATAGGGTATTTTCACAAGTTACAAGATCACGCACAACCACAGTGAATCCCCACATGGTGATCGTGATCCCGTAACGTCTGTTGGGGGGAATGGCAGCTCCCCCCCAGATGTTCACCCCCGTAAATCCCGGGGGGGAATCACATTCAACATACAAACGGAGGTCCTGGCCGGGCCATCTCCATTTGCGTGTTGAATGTGATTCCCCACCGTGATCAAGGGGACCGTAATGTCTGTCCCCCTACCATAGCCTGGAATCAGCAGCAGGATTCCGGGCCGTGGTCAATGTGGGCGGGCGCTGTGGCCGCATTGGCCATGGCGCCCGCCCATCTCCCAAGAGGGCGGGCGGCCTAGGGAGCGTGGGGGGGACGGTGCCGTGCAGTCGCACGTTGTACCGCGTGGCCCCTCCTTGATTCCCCGTCAGGATCAGCCAGCACGTCTGTTGGATGTGCTGGTTTGATCCCGGTGGGGGATCAATGGGTGATTCCATGATGGGGCCAATACAGGCCCCATCACATCTGAAAATACCCATAAATAGGGTTTGGTCTCATCTGGAAATCCTGAAGTCCAGTGGGAGCTTGCAGTCTTTCAAACCCTTTCTGGGTCTCAGGGTTAAGGAGTGTAGTGTTTTGTCCTGCCTACAAGCAGCTCAGTCCTGCTGCCCCTCTGGAGAGCCTGAAGAACCCTCATTTCCCAGCAATTCCCCCAGGCCATTGCAGAGAAGCTGAATGAATTATTTGCTTCGCTTTTCACTGCAGAGGATGTTGGGGAGATACCTATGCCGGAACCTTTCTTTGTAGGTGATGAATCGGAAGAGCTGTCACAGATCAACATGATACTGAAAGAAGTTCTAGAGCAAATTGACATACTAAATAGTTACAAATTACTGGGACCAGATAGTATACACCCCAGAGTTCTGAAATAACTCAAATATGAAATTGCAGACCTACTATTGGTAATTTGTAACCTATCACTAGAATCTGCCAATGTACCTGAAGACTGGAGGGTGGCGAATGTAATGCTGATATTTTAAAAGGGCTCCAGCGGCGATCCTGGAAATGACAGACCGTCCAGCATGAAATCTGTGCTGGGCAAAATGGTGGAAACTATTATTACAAACAGAATTACAGGGCATATTGATAATGGTTTAATGGGGAAGAGTCAACATGGATTTAGCAAAGGGAAGTCATGCCTCGCTAATTTATTGAAATTTTTTGAGGCTGTGATTAAGCATGTGGATAAGGGGAGGCAGTCAATATAGTGTAGCTGGATTTTCAGAAAGTGCTTGATAAGGTCCCTCATGATAGACTCTTGAGGAAATTAAAAAGTTATGGGATAGGAGGCAGTGTCCTATTCTGCACTGGTATCTGGCTAAAGAATAGGAAACAAAGGACTAAATTGTCAGTTTTCACAATGGAGAGAAGTACATAGTGGAGTGCCACAGGGACCTGTACTGGGATTGATGTTGTTTATTTAATGTATTCATTAATGATCTGGAAAGGGGAGTAAGAAGTGAGGTGATCAAACTTGCAGACGACACCAAGTTATTCAAAGTAGTTAAAACACAAGTGGACTGTGAAGAACTGAAGGGGGATTTTGCAAGACTGGGTGAATGGGAATTTAAATGACAGATAAAATTTAATGTGGACAAGTGCAAAGTGATGCACATAGGGAAAAACAATCCAAACTTTATGTACACAATGCTGAGTTCTAAATTAGGAGTTACCACTCAGGAAAAGGACCTTGGAGTTATTATGGACAATACACTGAAATCCTCAGCTCATTGTCTGGTGGCTGTCAAAAAAGAAAACAGAATGTTAGGAATTATTCATAAAGGGATAGAGAATAAAACTGAAAATACCATAATGCCACTATATAAATGGATGGTGTGACTGCACCTTGAGTATCGTGTGCAGTTCTGGTTGCATCATCTCAAAAAAATATATAGTAGAAATAGAAAAGGTACAGAGAAAGGCAACAAAAATGATAAGGGGTATGGAACAGCTCCTCTATGAAGAGAAGCTGGATAGGTTGGAGCTCTTCAGCTTGGAGAAGAGATGACTGAGGAGGGAATGGGATATGATAGAAGTTTATAAAATCATGAGTTTCTAAAATCATAAAGTTTATAAAAATTATAAAGCAAATAAAAGAAAGTGGTTTTTTTCCCACTCAGTGCATAATTAAGTTGTGGAATTTGTTGCCAGAAGATGTGGTTAAGACCAGTAGTATAACTGGGTTTAAGAAAGGGTTGGACAAGTTTTTGGAGGATAGGTCCATTATCAGCTCATAGCCAGGTAAGTTAGGGGAATATAACTTCTTACTGTCAGGAGCTGGGAATGAACAGGGAGTGGATCGCTCCATTGTGACCTGTTGGGTACTTCTTCCAAGTGACCAAGATTGGCCACAGTTGGAGACAGGTGCTGGGCTCAACTGACCATTGGTCTGACCTAGTATGGTACTACTTATTTTCAGGCAGTGGCAGCTGCCTGAATACTTAAATGTACAGCCACTCTTCGTTATAAACAGGCGACTTCTGAAGCCCCAATTTTGCAAAAACCGCTTGACCTACGTTTCTGAAAATTTCATCATGGCTGTAAATTGTGAGGACCATCATCTCCACAAAGTTTGAAAAATATCCATCGGGAAAATAAAAAGTTATTGCAGCTTAAACGTTAATTGCTTGTGGTCAAAATTCATACTGGCCTCGTGCATTTGAATAATCAATATCTCCTCCCCGTGGAGGAGTTGAGCCCCCAAACTTCACAGGCTTTGAGAATGGGATCAACAAAAAGTGCTTCTAAAATATTATATTGATT
>QEPC01010958.1:2345751-2361847 GCA_003113815.1 Sphenodon punctatus
TATGAAGTGGAAGGTGTTTTGAATTGTAATTGTACTGAATTTTGTTTTTGTGTGTATTTTAAGAAAACTCTTGTACATTTAAGTGTCTTTTTAAACTGTTAAGTTTTTTGTTTTAGTGAATATTCTAGAGATCACACTAGGACTTTATTTGCATGTGTTTTATTTGCTATTATTTTATTCATCATATTTTAATTTATATTAAGAAAGCAAATTCTTGGTTTTTTTTTGTTTTCTTTTACCTGCTTAGGTACCCCTCAAATTTCTCTCTCATCAGGCCTGATGGTCACTTTTGGCAAGCTTCAGTTCAGGTATGTTGGCAACGCAATGCAGAGAATCTTATGCTGTGATCCACTGCCATGGATCACAAGCACTGAATTCTCATTAGTAAGGATAAATTAGTTAGAAAAATGGTCTCCCTTTATGTTCTCTACTGGAAGAGAGAGGTGGAGAACCTTTGACTCCCGAGTCTCACTTTTTCTTTACATGAGCCTGGTGTTGTTTAATCATGTTTTAAATAAGATGGTTCTATACCAAGATAAAAGCTATTTTTAATATCAGATTCTATTAATTAACAGGGAATAGAAATGACAGGCTGAAGGAACTCTGCAAATGGCATTTCACTAATACACTTAACTTTGAACTTAAGGCCAACTACTGTGGTGCTTATGCAAAGCTCTAACTGCTGGCATGGCATTTAACCAGAAATAAAGACTGTATGTTTTACTCATTTTAAGATTACATTTTTGTGCCCTTGAAATGAATGACTTTAATGCAAGGTATATATTTTGGTAGACGTTGCAGCAGTATTTGTGTATGCAAAGAGATTTTCAGTGTACTGTTTATTGGCAATCCATCAATACACCACAATGGCATTGCTTCTACCAGAGTCTATGAATGCTCTTCTCATGCATAACCAAGGCATAACAAGGGTTCCATTTAGGGCTGTGTATTTGGGATCTGATTGAACCTGAAAACAGCTGGAAATGGCCCTTCAGGTTTCCAAATTGGAAACCCAGAAGTAGGAACACCTTCGGGATCAGGTTTCCTGTGTGTGTGGGGAGGGGGGGGAGGGGAGGGGGGAACAATTTTGAATAAAACATTCATAGGCATGCTTTTCAAATCACTCCTGCCTGCCAGAGTGATTTGAAAAGTGTCTTATTAGCACGCCTGACCAAATGTCCCCTACTGCAAACATGAAAGAAGTGCTGGGACAAGGAGAGGAGTGGAAATGGCAGACAACAGGAGAGGAGGGAGGAAGAGTGGCTGGGAAGAGGGAGCATGGAACGGGCCAATCCTGGAAGAGGCCTCCTTAACCCCTGATGCCAATCAAGAATGGAAAGAAGAAGTCTGGAAAGGAAATGGTTTAATTTGGTTGTGTGGGTTTGTGGGGTTTTTCTTTCTTTCCCCTCCATTTTTGGCCATTTTCACATGGCACTGCTGGGTGGGGGGATGGGTGTGTGCCAGCGGTGGGTGGAGGTGGGCACACACCCACCTCCACCCACGGAACCTCTTTTGTTTTGTCGGATGGCTCCATGGGTGGGTGATGGGTGTAGATTGGTGTGCACTGGGAAACTCACATGCACCCCCACCCACCACCCGTGTTGTTTCCATGGACACACACCCATCTCCCCCCTCCACCGCCACAGCATGTGCACAGATGCTCCCCCCCCACTGCACATCTGCTCACACACCCAGCTGGGGGTGGGGGCCATCCGTGTGAAAAAGGCCTTTGTTTCAGTGTGTAGTGCAGGGCTGGGGAACCTCTGGTTTGAGGGACCCGTGGTTCTCAAACTGGGGGGCTTTGCTACCAGCCTCTAGCTAGCCTCCACTGCTGCCTTGCTCCCAGGGGTGGGGGTGAAGGGAGCCCTAGAAGGACAGAGAGAGAATAGGAACATTTCACCCATAGACTCCTGTCTGATTTAAAGTAAAATATTTTTATAGAGGTGGAAAACAAGGGTTCCATTAATTCATCTGAGGAGATGTTCCCCCCATCAGTTTTTTGCAATAATTGATTTTTGTGGGGCATTTTTGAGGGGAAGAAGGTTTTGCATTGATATGGGGATAAGCAGAGTATGTGTCTTCCTCTAGGGATTTTGCATGAATATACTTTTGAGGGTGTTTTTTACTGTGGAGTGTGCTTATTCCCAGGTGTTTCCTTTATTAAGTTGTGTGGCATTTTTTCCAGACGACAAAGGCTTGTACATTGGTCTGGGCAGTGGGGGACTTTTTTGGGAGGAGGAGAGCTGTGTTTTGCTTTGTGAAGATGTGAGAAAGGGGCTTTTTGTTTGAAAGGAGTTAAAGTAAAATAATATGTAATATACACATTTAAAAATCTTTTTTTTATTTTGTCTTGGCCTACTGGACAATTAAACCGCCAATGTGGCCACTAGACATAAAAAGGTTCCTCATCCTTGGTTTAGTGTATGTACTGTAGCGTCAGATGTGCTCCACTCTGTGCTATTCTGACGGATTCGTCTCTGGGCTTAGGTGGTTTTGGTTAAGCAAGGCTAAGCACTAGGCAGTGATTGATGAGCTGAAGGTGTGACTGACTGTTTTGTTTTTATTTAATGTGCGTTCTGTATAGCTTCAGAAGGATTACTGCAGTGCAGTACTTGTGCCCAGAGTTCTGGGACATGGCTCCTACCACTTCTTTCTGCCAAGGCATTGGCAACTATCAGGATCCAAAGCTGGGACATGAAGAGTAGGTGCAGCATCAGGTCCAGGTGAGTTGGTGCAGGATTAGAGCCAAATAATTAGTGCAGGATAAGGAACAACCACCTGGACCACAGAACAGGACAGACAGGCAGAGAAACAGATTGGTTATTCAGACAGACTAAGCAGAACAGGATTGGACAAACCGGGCAGACAGAGATAGCATGTAGACTGTTAGGAGTCAGCCCTGAACCCATGGCTTCGGGATGGGGTTAATAATTGCTCTTTGCCTTGTGCCACTATGTGGCTTATGCTGGAGCAGTTCCCCCCGCCCCTTTCATTTGTATGTTATGCCCTCTCTTTCCTTTTTGCACCTGATGGTGGGTGTGGACACACCCACCGGCTTCCTGATTCACTCCCTGCCTTATATAAGGCATGCTGGAAGCTGCAGGAAGTTGGTGGAGTTTCTGTTGTTATTAGGGGTGGGAATTTCAGATCTCCCGGTATCCGATACTGCCGGTATTTGGCAGTATTGGGGATACCAATTCCCCGTACTGGTGCCGGTTCCTGCACCAGATTTTTTTTACATTGTGATGTAAATGTAAAAAACCCAACCAAACCCCCATTTTCCCCCCACTTCCGGGCTGCGTGGGTGGAAGGGGGGACACCCACCCACCCACCCTGCCCAGCCTGTTTTTTTTTTTTTTTAAAGTAAACCAACCAGACCCGGGCTCCGGGCTGCCGCCGGCTGCCCGGTGGCAGCCAGCCAGGGCTATGGAAGCAGCAGCAGCTGAGCTCTCCACCGGGAGCCCAGGCTGGCTGGCTGCTGGCACTCCGGTAGGTAACCTAAACCCCCCCCACCACAGAACACCTTTTTTACCTGTGTTGTGCTCCCTCTGGGTGGTGGTGGCAGCAGCGGTGGCTGTAGCGCGGGCCACTGCTGCCGCCACCGCCACCCAGAGGGAGCACAACACAGGTAAAAAAGGTGATCTACGGTGGGGGGTTAGGTTACCTACCAGAGTGGCAGCAGCCAGTCAGTCTGGACTCCCAGAGGAGAGCTCAGCTGCCGCTGCCTCCATAGCCCTGGATGACTGCCGCCGGGCAGCTGGTGGTGGCCCGGAACCCGGGTCCGGTTAGTTTTTAACTTTTTTAAAAAACTTTTTTTAAAACAACAAAAAAAAACACAGGCTGGACAGGGTGGGAGGGGGGTGTCCCCCTTCCACCCACACAGTCTGGGAGGCGGATGGGGGAGCTATTGGGGTTTTTTTCCCATTGATTTCAATGGGGAAAGTTCCCCATTCAAATCAATGAAAAAAACGGGTACAGGTATACCAGCTTTAATCTGGTAAACCGATTTTTTGGAAACCGGTAACCGGTAAAACTGGTAACCGTTTTTTTGCTCCAAGTTCCACCCCTAGTTGTTATACTACTCTAGTTTGTGCACTGCTTGCACTTTGTGTCAGTGTACTTCCTTGTAATTCTGTGTCAATTGTATTGGTGAGTCTTAAGTGTTCTGTTCACCTCTTTGTGTCCCTTGTTTGTGTAGCACTTCCCCTCCTTGTTGTTGCTTGTCATTCTTGTTCCCTCTGTGTGTTGAGGCACTTCTCTTCCAGTTCTCTTGTCCCCTAGCCTTCCCTCACTGTGTATTTTCCTTTGTATCTTCCTTTGCATTTCTTCACTTCTCCATGTTGGTTTTGTCTGCCTTCATATCCTGAGTTCCTCACATTGTGCCTTGTGTTTGTGTGTGTGTGTGTGTGTGCCCTTGTCATCCACTGCTGCCCTTTTCCTAGCCCTGTCTTGTGCCTTCTTCCCTATTGACCTATCCTTCTATAGGGATGTGCAAACAGAACGGGGTTCAGATGTTCGGCCGTTCGGTCTGAAAACTTAGTTCAGGTTCATGGGTTCGGTCTTGCGGAGTTCGGACACCCCCCACCGGATGTTCAGAAAGTTCAGCCACGGCAGAGGCTTGGGGAACTCCAGGGGTGCCCATGGGAGCATGGCAGGCCATCAGAGACACAGAGGCAGCAGCAGAGACTTGAAAGGCTTGGGGTTTGGCACCCCGGGTTGCCTGGGCAGGCAGGCTTGGCACTTGGCCCCTGGGGATGGCTGTGGCACCATGGTTGGCCATCTGAGACCTAGCAGCAGCAGCAGCAGAGGCTGGGGCTTGGTGGCTGGCCTGGCACCCCTACTTGGCTTGGTATTGCAGACTGCCAGGCATCCATGGAGCAGCAGCAGACATTGGATTGCCCGGTAGCAGAACCCATGGCACAGCAGAGGCGGCAGCAGCAGCCAACATTGGATTGCCGGGGCACAGAACCCATGGCACAGCAGAGGCAGCAGAAGTGGACAATGGATTGCTGGGGCACAGAACCCATGGCACAGCAGAGGCAACGGAAACAGATATTGGATTGCCAGGGCACAGAACCCATGTCATGCCATGGAATGATGACTCCCCTTGACTGTAACGGAGACCCCAGAACCCTGATGGTGGGTCCTGGGACTGAAGTGGCTGATTCTTGATGCGGTGGAATGAGAGCTCCCAGTGAGCGGAATGACGGTCCCAGAACCCTGATGGTGGTTCCACTGGGGCTGGAGTGGCTGGCTGTTTCTTGATGCAGTGGAATGACAGTCCCAGTACCCTGATGGTGGGTCCTGGGACTGGAGTGGCAGCTTCTGGATGACATGGAATGATGGCTCCCCTTGACTGTAATGTAGGTCCTAGAACCCTGATGGTGGGTCCTGAGGTTAGAGTGGCTGGCTGTTCCTTGATGCGGTGCAATGACAGCTCCCCGTGAGCGGAATGACGGACCCAGAACCCTGATGGTAGGTCCTGGGACTAGAGTGGCAGCTTCTGGATGAAGTGAAACAACAGCCCTCCATGCCTGTAATGTAGGCCCCAGAACCCTGATGATGGGTCTTGGGACTGGAATGGCTGGCTGTTTCTTGATGCGGTGGAATGATGGCTCCCTGTGAGTGAAATGACGGCCCCAGAACCCTGATGGTGGGTCCTGGGGCTGGAGTGGCAGCTTCTGGATGATGTGGATGGACGCCCTCCCTGCCTGTAACATAGGCCCCAGAACCCTGATGGTGGGACCTGGGGCTGGAGTGGCTACTTCTTGATGCCGGGTATAACACCTAAATCTATCAAATCTAAATAAATGAAACTATTGAGGTAAATGTGTGGAAATGAGTGAAATAGGAGGAGGATGGCAATGGATTGGGAGGAACACAAACTGCTGGGAGAGGGAGAGTTCTGAAAACGCCTGCTGACAGGATNGAGGAGGATGGCAATGGATTGGGAGGAACACAAACTGCTGGGAGAGGGAGAGTTCTGAAAACGCCTGCTGACAGGATCAGTGGCTAGCTCAGAACGCTATGGAAGGGGGGAGGGCAATTACTTTTGTTACTTGCTGTGCCTGCCTTACCACAAGCCCCATTGGCTCTGTGCAGCCTAGTCCGTGGCCAATCGCAGACTGCAAAGCCAGTGGTCTGAGGAAAAGAGGCATTTGGCGAGGGAGAGAGGTAGGGGTGGGATGGGTGGGGTGGTGGTGGAGGAGGTCATGTTTTCCCCCTGCTTTTGCTTATTATGTTTTAAAATCTTTTATATTATATTTTTATATTGTATTTATATAATTGTTAGCCGCTCTGGGCTGCCATGTGGCGGGAAGAGTGGGTATAAGTGTGTTTAATAATATTAATAATAATAATAATAATAATAATAATAATGGTGATTGGGCAGGCTGGCTGCTAATCTAAGCCTCTGCACCCCTCCTCAGCTGACCAGCTAGGTTTTTCCCACCCAAACTCATCCAAACGTGGCCAAAATGTTCGGGGCTTCGGGCGTTTGGTTTGGCCATTCGAACTGGCTGAATTCAGGCCAAACGTCTGAACCGCGTTCACACATCCCTATCCTTCTATCACCCATGTTAAGTCCTGCATTTGCTCCCCATTACACAGTGCACTATAATTCTTCATGCTATGTCTTGTCAAGCCCTGGGTCACTGTTCTATTATGCCCTAACTTATCCAACATCTGTGCCCTGTTAACTCCAGTCTTGATTCTTATTCTCTCTTGCTAATCATCCTATAAACCTGTATTCTCTTAAATCCTGTGTTTCTTTCCTTGGTTCCCCAGATCCTTGTCCCTTCAAGCTCTGGTTCCCCAGCTCCTTGTCCCTTGACCTCGATGAGCCATAAGCTCTCTTAGGCCCACTTGTCTGGTTCTCATGCTAAGCATTAAGTCTCCCTGATAACAGAGAATGGCTGAGAGGTTTTCTTGTTTGATCAGTGGGAAATCCCCTATTCCCTTCAGCCTTTCCCCTCCTACCTGCCCTTCTCTCTGCCCTCTTCCTTGGCTCCTTGCCCTGAAGCCCAAGACAGACAGAAGGGTGGGTTTGCGAGCAGGTGAGCAGGCATTATAACAGGTGCCAGGGCAGGCTCCCCAAATCACAAGAGCACAACCAACAAGCAGGGTCTGAAGAAAGAGTGTGAGGGCAAGGGTCAGAAGGGCGAGCCAGCCCGCCTGCCCAAGGCACACACGAGATCCAAGAGGGTGCAGAGCTGGTTCAAAGTGCAAGGAGATGGGAGGTAAGACACAGATAGACAAGCAAAACAGGAACTAGGATGCCAACTGATGACTTACCCAGCTTCCTGTGGCTGCAGGCCTGCATTTTATATGTCAGGAAGCAGGGGGAGTGGAGCAAGGGTGAGGATGGTGTTGGCTGACGAGCCCTGGGAGGGCCTTTAGCTAAGCCCCAGAGTTGGGCCAGAGCACCTTGGTGGTGTTGAGGTGCCAGCTGTTGTGCTCAGGGCCCCAGAGTGCAGGTTTGAGTCTGGGTCTTACAAAATCAAAACTAAATCTGCTGACACCCCAAATTAGGAATTAATCTGGGGGACTGCTCTTCTTTTGGTGGGCTTAAATTTTTGACGCCAGCTTCCCTCTCTGCCAAATAGTCAGTTCGTGTGCCTTCACCCCTCTACCCTGTCTCTGACTGCTACCATCCAGATTAGGCGCTGTTTCTGGGTGTCACATGGGGGTAAGGGTAAGAGCACAGGAGAGCTGAGGGGAAGTCCCTGAAGGCTCTTCAGCTTGGAGAAGAGACGACAGAGAGGCTATGATAGACATTTATAAAATCATGAGTGGTGTGGAATATGTAAATAGGGAGTGGTTATTTATTTATTTAAAAATTTTATACCCTGCCCCTCCTGCCACAGGCAGCCCAGAGCGGCTAACAACATTGATAAAATATACAATATATTTCAAATCGTATAAAACAGAATAAAACAGAGTAGAACATCAATAACAATAGCCATAAAAAGAAACCCCACCCAAACCAATATCCCCACCACCTCCCAACCCTTACCCCTCTCCCTCGCCAAATGCCTGACGGAACAGCCAGGTCTTACAGTTCCTACAAAAGGCTGGGAGCTTTGGGGCCAAGCGGGCCCCCGCCCAGAGGGGGTTCCAAAGGTGCGGTGCAGCCCTACACTGTGCGGCCCTACCGCGAACGCCCTACACTGTGTGGCCCCCTGGAAAACCCAGGGGACCTCCAACAAGGCGCCCCCGGATGACTGCAAGGGCTGGTCTAGAACCCAGGGAGTGAGGCAATCTTGCAGGTAGGCAGGGCCCAGGTCATGTAAAGCTTTATAGGTCAAAACTAACACTTTGAATCAAGCCCAGAAGACTATTGGCAGCCAGTGCAGAGATCGGAGCACTGGTGTAATATGCTCCCGGTGGTCCAGTCAAGAGCCTGGCCGCTGCATTCTGCACCAGCTGCAGCTTCCGAGTTGTCACCATAGGTAGCCCCATGTAGAGCGCGTTACAGTAGTCTAGCCGAGAGGTAATAAAAGCATGGATGATCGTGGCTGGGTCAGGAACTGAGACCAGCTGCCGAAGCCGCCACATCAGATGTAACTGGCGGAAGGCACTCCTCGCCACAGCCTCCACCTGGAGATCCAGGCGGAGCTGCACATTGATAAGCACTCACAGGTTCCATACCTGGGAAGTCAGTGGGGGGCAGACCCCATCTACTGAGGGAGCTGTCACCTCCACTGACTTCCCCACTAACATCACTTCCATCTTTTCAGGATTCAGTCACAGTCGATTAGCCCTCATCCAGCCCCCCACAGCTGCCAGACATTGGGTAAGCACCGAGTCAGCTGGGCCTGGGTCGATCGAAAGGGAGAGATACAGTTGGGTGTCATCCGCATACTGATGACACCTCACCCTGAACCCTCTGATCACCTCGGCTGCATATACATGTTGAACAGGAGAGGGGACAGGACAGAACCCTGCAGAACCCCACACGAGAGGTCTCGGTAAGATGAAAAACAATCACTGAGCACCACCCACTGAGTTGTCCTGGTCAGGAATGAGCGGAACCATTCAAGAATGATCCCACCCACCCCCGCACTGTCCCACAGGCATGTCACCAACATCTCATGGTCAACGGTATCAAATGCTGCTGACAGATCTAACAGGACCAAAAGGGTCGATTGAACCCAATCCTTTTCACGGTGGAGATCATCCACCAGAGCCACAAGTGCTGTCCCAGTGCCATGACCCAGATGAAAGCCAGACTGAGAGGGATCAATATAACTGACGTGGTCAAGATGCCCCTGGAGCTGCTGAGCCACTACCCGTTCAATAACCTTCCCTAAAAAGGGAAGGTTAGAGACAGGCAGATAGCTGGCAGGGGAGTCAACATCAAGTGATGGTTTCTTGATCAGAGGCTGCATGACCGCCTCCTTGAGGCATCCCAGCACTCTGCCCTCCCGTAAGGAGGCGTTAACCACCCTGGGAAGCAACGGCCCCATTGTCTCCCAGCAGCTCTTAACCAGCCACAACGGGCATGGATCTAATTCACAGGAGGTGGCTCGAACGGCCCCAAGCACACCCATCATGTCAGTGGGTGTCACTGAATGAAAGTGATCCCACAAAATTGGACAAGCCAGGGCTTCTACAACCTCTACCTCCCCCACTGTATTAAGTGAGGTCCCGGTGAATATGAGCGATTTTCTCTGCAAAATAATCCACAAAAAGGTCACAGCGGGCAGGAGATGACTGAACCCCAGGGTTGAGGGAGGCTGGACTGACCAGCGCCTGAACAACCTGGAACAGCTCCGCCGGATGGGATTTAGCAGATGCTATGAGGGCAGCAAAGAACTCCTTCTTTGCTGCCCACATAGCCATGGCATAGGCTCATAAACTGGCTCTATGCCATAATCAGTCAGCTTCAGCACAAGAACAACGCCACTGTCGCTCCAACCATCGCCCCTCCAGCTTCAGCATCTGCAGCTCCTTGGAAAACCAAGGAGGTCTGCGGAGCCTCCACCTGGGCAATGGACGCCTGGACGTTTGATCAATGACCTCCATCAGCAAGGTGTTCCATAGCTTGAGGAGGTCATCAATGAGATGGTCGTCAAGGTCAGAGGGTAACTCCCCCAGAGTGCCTAGAAACCATGTTGGGTCCAACAGCCTCCGGGGGCGGACTATCCTAATAGGTTTCACACCCTTCCGGGGGCAGACATGTGCTAGAAGGGAGGTCTTCAGGAGGTAATGATCCATCCATAACAAGGGCACAGCTGATATTTCCCCCATTAATTGAGTACCCGCCTCAAGGCCAGTGCAAAACATGAGATCCAAGGTATGTCCTCCAAGGTGTGTCGAGACGTTGACCCTCTGGGACAGGCCCATGGTTGCCATGGCGGCCATGAGCTTGTGTTCAGCTCATCAGAGAACCGCATCAGCGTGAATGTTGAGGTCCCCCAGGACTATCATCCTTGAGGACCGCAACACCACCTCCGACACAGCCTCTGCCAGAACACACAGGGAGGCTGCCGTACTGGTACGTGCATGGTATACCAGCAGCACTCCCAAACTGTCCCCCTCCAAATCAAACACAAGATGAAGACCTTCAATACCCATCATGGATCACACTGGATACCTCCTCACAGGCCAACCCTCCTTAAAAATCACTGCTACATCACCACGCACCCCGCCATCCCCCCAACCGCAGCTGGTGCTGCACGTAATACCTGGCTGGAACAAGATCAGTCAGAACATATTTATTTTATTTATTTATTTTTGTAATTTATACCCCGCAGCTTCCTGTAATCAGCTCGGGGCGGCTTCCAACAATTCAAATAATATATAATAATACATAAAAACACTATAAAAACAATTTTAAAACAATCAACAATATTTAAATAGGCAACAGAAGTTTAAAACAATAAAACAGGATGGGGGCGAAAAACCGTAACCCCTAACCCACCCCCCCACCCCCAAAGGCCTGGGTGAACAGCCAGGTTTTACAACACCGCCGGAATGACAATAGGCTTGGGGCCCCGATTAATTGTCCAGCCAGGTTTCCGTGATACATGTGAGATCGGCGGCATAGTCCAGGACTACCTCCTGGACCGTTGTTGCCTTATTCGCCACCAACCTCATGTTCAACAGCACCAAAACCGGGTTAAGGGCCTTCTGACCGAGTTCCACCTGCTCACCTGCTGGGGAAGGGGTAAGTGGGACATTCACTAAGCACCTATCCTGCCTCACCGCTCCCACTCCCCTCCCCCTGAGACCATATCTCCCCCGGCCTGTCACAACCCCAATAGCCACGCCGCCCACCCCACAGATGTCTCCCCACCCTCCCCAGCTGTCCTGCCCAGACTGCAAGGGAGATCCTCCCCCATCCCCCCATCTCCTTTCCCAATATATCCCTCCCCACTCCCCCCTCCCACTCCCTGTGGCTCCTTCTCTCACAGGGAGTCCCCTTTCCCTATCATTCGGACAGTGCCTCCACATCTCACTGGGGGGCACAGCCCACTCCCCCACCTCCCAACCCCCTGACCCTCCTCTGCCAATGGAGGGTCATTTACCACTCCCCTTGGGCTCCCCCCTCACAGAGGGAGGTAGCCCTATCCTTCCTATCCCCACCCCACCTCCTCACCCTGTATCCCCTACCCCCCCTACTACAGAGGGGTATCCCAAACATCAATCCCCACCCACTCCCCAAACAAATCCATGTTCTCCACCCCCTCCCCTCCCCTTCCTGTCCCCACCCCCTCTAAAGCAAATACATTCCTATCCCCCATAACCTTTTTTCCTTTTTAGCCCTCCCTCCACAATTACCCACCCTGCCCCTGTCCCCACTAAGGGCCACACCTAAGGGCCTTTGGGTGCGGCCCTTAGGCGCTCTGCCTGCGGCATGTGCCTGTGATGCAGCTGGCCCACCGGTTGCCTTTGGTCCTAGTGGGTTGGAAGTCGCCGGTGGAGCGCCGGCCCCTCCCGCTCCTCCAACCGGGGGAGGGGGAGATGGAACCGTGGGCTGGTTACTCACAGTCCTGGTGGGGCCCAGTCTGGCCCTGCCACTCTCGCTGCTGCCGCGGCCACTGTCTGCCATCAGGTCTTACCCTCTCTAAGAGTATTAGAACAAGAGGACACTGTTATGAACTGAAACTCTTCTCTATCTTTCCTAACTAGGAGCAGGACTTAAACCCCTAGTAGGCAGTTCCCAATTCCAGGAAGCACAATAAAACAGACCACAATCCTCTTAAATAGACATATGCTTATTACTATATCATATAGAAAGAACTGGGAATAAAGTACCAATACACTTACATTTAGCAATAGCCTTCACCTATTCTAATAGCAAGCACACACACAAAAATACATATACATGTGTTCTTATGCATCAGAGGTCTCAGGTCTGGTCTTGAGAGGAGAGGCAGGGTGGGGGCCCGATCGAGGTCTATCTAGGAACCTAGCTGCTGGAGTCTTGGCTTTTCACAGCCTTTGAGAGCATTGGAAAGGGTCAAGCACCGATCAACCGGCAGCTACCTAAGTAACTGGTCAAAGGTACCGTGCAGGACATCTTTCCTGTCTAGGGCTGGCCTTTTTATCCAGTGACTGTCTTATGATTATCCAGAGTATGAGGTTGTCAGTGCTAAGTCTGGAAAGTTCTCCCATTGGCTAGTCAGACTTGGGGTACTTTCTGCTTAGTCACTGTTATTATGGGCTGTCCTGACCCACTGGATCTTGCCTACCCCTCCCTCCAGATGGGAGGCCTGATCCTTGGTCATGATTTGCCCATACCCCTTTCTCTGAGGCATCTTGATGTCTGACCAGGCCATCTTTCCTCATTGCATTGCTTAGTCCTTATCTGCAACCTTCTCTCTTGTTTATTATTTACTTTAATGTACAGTCATGTTCTGGGAACGGACAGTTCTTGCTAGTTCTGCAATGCAATGCATTATCATCACAGGCCAATCTAGCGTTAAAATTAACCAAAGCAAAAAACTTAACAGTTTAAAAATAAACTTAAATGTACAAGAGTTTTCTTAAAATACACACAAAAAAAACAATTCAGTACAATTACAATTCAAAACACCTTCCATTCTATACATTGCAACAAAACATAAACGCCAAAAAACATAGAAATTAATTCACAATTAGAGCAATATTTAATATTTTATCATCAACATACATTTAATATATGTACTAAATTCCTTACCATACATACTTCATTTTTATCAATAACTAAACATGCACATTTTACAATTATGAAAATAATGTATTATCATAATTTGACAAGGAACAATTGTGTCAGAGTAATTTAAGTCTGTTATTTACATGTAAACAAATTGTGCACAGTTCATACAATGAAGTAAAGAATGTGAGTGTAGACATTATACATTTCGTTGTACACAATGAAGTTATGTAGAAACAGACTTAAATTATTATGACACAATTGTTCCTTGTCAAATTATGATAATACATTATTTTTCATATTTTCATAATTTGCAGACTTTTCACTCAGTATGAAAAGTTGTTTTGACTGTACTTTTGACTGTATGAAAAGTCTGCAACTTTTCATAGGAGTGAAAAGTCCGCAACTTTTGAAAAGTTGCAGACTTTTAAAAGTACGGAGTCAAAAGTGACTTTAAAATTACGGAGCCAAAAGTTTGCAAGTTTTCATACCAAGTGAAAAGTCTGTAACTTTTGTAAAGGTGCAGACATTTCACTTGGTTTGAAAGGTTGCAGACTTTTGACTCTGAAAAGTCTGCAACTTTCCATAGGAGTGAAAAATCTGCAACTTTCCATAGAAGTGAAAAGTCTGCAACTTTCCATAGGAGTGAAAAGTCTGCAACTTTTCATAGAAGTGAAAAGTCTGCAACTTTCCATAGGAGTGAAAAGTCCACAACTTTTCCAAAGTCACGTAACTTTTCCAAAGTCACGTAACTTTCCTTATGCTGTGTTTTGCCGGTCAGCAACTTGGGTTGCTACCTTGTAAACAAGGTTCTTTGAGATGACTCTAAACATTCTCACAAATACCCACCCTTCCAGCCCGCATGAAATTTTTTTCTTATATTTCTAGAAAGGGTTGAAAGGAACTGTCATTCTGAGGGGGAGAGTGCTTTTTATACTAGATGTGCTCGAGACCATCATGCAGTCTATTACTTGGATAGGATGAGCATGCACAACCCATTTGTGAGAATGTCAGGAGCCATCTCAAAGAACCTTCTTTACAAGGCAACAACCTTCTGATCAGCACATGGGGAGAAGCTGTTTGTGAACAAACAGCCTTATCTATCAGCCCGATCTGTGTCCCTGTGTTCCACTGCTGCTGCTGCTGCTGGAGCTACTAGGAGGGACAGGAAGGTGAGGGATGGGGACAGGAGCCAGGGAGGGGAGGCAGAACAACTTATTTTGGGAGAATCTGGCTGCAGCCTGCCCCCCAGCCATGCAACTGCAGGGCCCTAGCTAGCCGTGGCTGTGCTGTGCCGACTCCACTTTGCCTGGGGGGGAGGGGGGCAAGGCAAGCGAGGGCAGGGCTGGAGGGGCGAGTATGCTTGCCTTCCAGCACAGTGCACAAGACAGGGGGAGACTACAATAGTCAGCGTTTACAGAGTTCTGCTCCTCAGCACGTCACTAATTACAGAGCTCACAGGGGGACAGATGCAGGCGCTTCCAGGCTCTCCGACAGGAGAGAGGAGCTCAAGTGCGCATGCGTGAACCAGTAGAACAGATTGTTTATCACTAATAACTCGGTTTTGGCTGCATCAATAAGTATCATATTTCAGAAGCACTTGTTATTGATGTCATTGATCACTTGTTATTGATCTCATGTAGCAGCACAAATGAGCTCATATCAAGAAAGAGAAGGAAGAGGTATTGGCTGGGTGGCCCTTACCTCAGCTGCTGCTGGCTCTGGGTCTTCTGGGAGGACTGGAGGCTGGCAGGCTTAGGTTGCTAAGTAGGAGGGGACAGCAGGAACATTCTGCTGGGCCTCTTCTTGGGCAGGGGGTGGCTCCCTTTCCCCCTCCAGGAGTCATGGGGGCAGTCATCAGGGGGTGAGGGGGGACAACCATGGGAGGGGGAGCGGGGTAGAGGGAGCAACTCCCCTTTCCACGCACACACTCACCCACACATATACCCTTCTCTATCTTACACACATCTCTCACACACATTCATTCTCTCATACACATTCATTCATTCACTCTCTCTCACACACCCATTCAAACTCACACACACACACTTTCACCTCTCTCTCTCTTTCACACACACCACCATTCAAGCTCACACACACCCACACGCTTTCACCTCTTTCTCTTTTCACTCACACACCCATTCAAGCTTGCACACACACTTCCATCTCTCGCTCTTTCACACACACACACACACACGCACACCCATTCATACTCACACAATGCTCTCACCTCTCTCTCTCTCAGACACACACCCATTCATACTCACACATGCTTTCACCTCTCTCTCTTTAACACACACACCCCCATTCAAGCTTACACATGCTTTCATCTCTCTCTTTCACACACACACACACACACACACTCAAGCTTAAAAAGCATGCTTTCATCTCTTTCATACACACACACACACACACACACACACACACACATTCATACTCACACACATGTTCTCACCTCTCTCTTTCACACACCCACCCAAACCCATTCAACCTTACACACACTTTCATATCTCTCTCTCTCTCTCTCTCTCTCTCTCTCTCTCTCTCTCTCTCTCACACACACACACACACACACACACACACACACACACACACACACACTCAAGCTTAAAAACACACTTTCATCTCTTTCACACCCACCCACCCATTCATACTCACACACATGCTCTCACCTCTTTCTCTTACACACACACACACACACACCCATTCAAGCTTACACACATGCTTTCATCTCTCTCACGCACACCCCCAATCCCCATTCATACTCACACACATGCTCTCACCTCTCGCTCTCTTTCACACACACACACCCATTCAAGCTTACACACACGCTTTCATTTCTCTCACTCACGCACACACCCAACTCCCATTCATACTCACACACATGCTCTCACCTCTCTCTCTTTCACACACACACACACACACACACACACACACACACACACACACACACAC
>QEPC01010958.1:2364471-2378190 GCA_003113815.1 Sphenodon punctatus
TCTCTCTTTCACACACACACACACACACACACACACACACACACACACACACACACACACACACACCATTCAAGCTTACACACACACTTTCATCTCTCTCACACACCCCGATCCTCATTCATACTCACACACATGCTCTCACCTCTCTCTCTCTTTCACACACATACACACACGACCCATTCAAACTCACACACATGCACGCTGCACTGCCTCCTCCGGTCCCATCCTGACCCAGCCACAGGTCCGCCAGCGCCTCTTACTCTTCTCGGCCACTCCCACAGCACCTCCAGATCCCCGCTGCCACCAGCCGCTGGCTGCTACTCCGACCGTCCCGCTGGGCCCAGCTCCTCATCTGCCTGCCTGACTCTGGTCCATGGGCGCCACTGATACAACTGGAACCAGAACCGCCTGTGGCGTGACCCCCACGCCAGCTGCAAAGTGTCCCAAATCCTGTGCCAGGAAGTTGCATAAAGCAACTTCCTGTGAGGGGAGGGGGGATGTGAGGGAGGAGGAGGTGGAGCCAGCAGGTCAGTGGGCAAGGTCCAGAATAGCTGGTGAAAACATGTGGGGCCCAGTGCTACGGGAGGGACAGGGAGCACTCCGGGGGAGCAGTGCGGTGGGTGGATCAAGTGGCGGCAGTGGTGGGGCCCCGCGTCTCTGCACTACAACTCTGACAAGCATGCTGCCTGAAGGCTGCAGCCTCCCCCCAATTTTTTTTTTTTAAAAAAACAGCCCAATCGCAGGGCCATCGCGGGGCCCCCTAAGGGGCGGGGTCCTGGGCAGCCACCCCTAGCGGCCCCGTGGTAAGGCCGGCCCTGGACGTGACTGAAAGCACAGTCACCTGTGGGGAAAATCAAACAAAGGACCCTGGAAAGGTACTTAAGGGGGGGGGGAGACAAGACAAAGAAGGCTATCTTTCTATCTCTCTCACTTGGTTGAGATCAGCTTGCTGAGCTTCATCTGCATCATCAGATCTTACCAGCCAGAGAAGGGCTGCACCAAAGGAACTATGAAGTAAGACTTTTTGGAAACTCTAAAGACTGATATCCAGCCAAGCGTTCCATCGCTGGCTGTGACATGAACTGAAATACCCTTGGACCTGGATTAGGGTAAGCCTAAATTAGGAGAATCCAAGTACAGATAGGAATGTGTTATTGGTTATGTTATCTTGATTTCTGCTCTCGAGTATAATCTTGTACAGCATGCTTATTCATGATTTATTCATTAAACTACTCTTTACTGAACTTCATATGGTCCAGTGGAATTGATAATCCTAATATTGGCGAGACACAGTTTGGGGTTAATTCTGTATTTACAAACACAGACGAACCTAGAGAGAAAGAGTCTGCTGGGAAACTCTGTGGCTGAAAAGGTAACAAGAAGGTTCCCCGGTTACAGGCTCAGTCAGTTCTAGAGAGAGAGCTGATCCAGTGAGAGCTGAAAGCCAGGGAAACTGAGTCATGACAGACTAGAGTGGGGTAGTGAGCACCCAATCCCATGACAGTGTTTCTTGCCAACTCACCTCCTCCTCCCTTCACCTCTTGGTTGGTGTTGCCCAAGGCTCTGTCCTTGGTCCTCTCCTCTTCTCTTTCTATACCCTGTCCCTAGGCAAACTCATTGCCTCCCATGGCTTCCAATATCACCTCTACGCTGATGACACTCAACTCTCTCTCTCTACTTCCTCTCTTTCTCCATCTATCCAAGCTCGCCTCACCAGCTGTCTCTCTGACATCTCTACCTGGATGTCTCAACGTCAACTCAAACTCAACATGGCTAAAACTGAACTCCTTATCTTCCTCCCTCATCCTTCCTCTCCCTCTTCCCTGTTGATCCTCATCGATGAGGTCACCATCCTTCCCTTCCCCCAAGCCCCTAGCTTAGGCTTCATCTTTGACTTACCCCTTTCTTTTAAACCCTACATCGACTGTGTTGCCAAATCCTGTCGCTTCTCCCTCCATAACGTTGCTAAGATTCGCCTTTTTCTCTTTTTTTTCTTCTCTGTCAAAACCCTTGTTCATTCCTTGGTCATCTCTCGCCTCAATAACTGTAACCTCCTTCTCACTGGCCTCCCCCACTCTCACATTTCTCTCCTTATCGCCATCCACCTTCTGCTGCCAGGGTCATCCACCTTGCCCGTCGCTTCGACCATGTGCAGCCCCTCCTCTCCTCTCTTCATTGGCTTCCCCTTCCTGAACAAATCCTGCACAAGCTCCTAGTCTTCACCTATATAGTTCTTCACAACCTTGCTCCCGCCTACCTCTCTGCGCTAATTTCCCTCCGTACTCCAGTCCGTGAACTCTGCTCCTCCTCTGTCCCCTCTCTCGCCTTCCCTCGCCTCCCCTGCTCCCCTAACCACCTTCATCCCTTCTTCCTATCTGCCCCCCATGCCTGGAACTCCCTCCCTGCCCACATACGCCTTGCCCCCTCCTTTCGTACCTTCAAATCCCTCCTCAAGACCCACCTCTTCCGCTCTGCCTTTCCTGACTCCTCGCTCCCCTCACCTGACTCCTGCTGATACCCTCCATCCAGTTCAATCTGTTACCTGAGGTCTGTGTACCATACCTGAGGTCACCACATGGACCAACCAGCTATCATTCCCAATGTAACCAAGCCAAGCGCGTGCACCTGAGACCTGGCATCTTCATGACTGTTACTCTCCTTGTCTCTCCCTCTATTCCCCTTCTTTCATCTCCCCTCCCCCCGTCTCTCAGATTGTAAGCCCTAGGGCAGGGACCATGTCTATTCAATTAATTTGTAAAGTGCCAGGTACATTGCTTGCGCTATATAAATGCTTGCTATTAATAATAATAATAAATAATAATAAATTGGCCTATTTTGGCTGAGAAAGTATTTTCTAATATATTTTCTCTGCCTCTCACATCTGGTCCCTCTCTCCGCAGACCAAAGCTTGTCTGGGCCTTTTAAAAGGAACAATATAAATAAAAAGCCAGATACCCTATAGTGGTCCCAATTACTGTGGGTTTCAGTACCAGACAGCTGTTATGCATCTTTGTCCACTGCTATCCTAAAGCAGCCAGAGGAAAAGCATAATGGCTGGTGGTGGAGTCTGCATTTGTGGTGTGGGTGGTTGGGCTATGATGAGTGATCATCTATGCTTTTTATATTAAATATTTGTATTTCTTAGTTAACCCTTTAAAAATTGGTAGCACACTTGGCAATAGTTTTAACTGTATTTTCTACTCCTAATAGGTGTGTCAAACTGGGGAGTCTTGCTGCTCCTATGTCAAAACCCCCATATGACAAGACACAAATAGAAATACAAATAAAATCAAATACTAAAAACAACAAATACTTGACCCCATGTAAAGCCCTAGTTCCATGAAAAGGAACTTCCCAACTCGAGGTTCCACCCTCTGATCACTAGAGGTGCCTGGGTCCATAAGTCCTGCTACCATCCAGCCAGTCTGCCTCCAAGTCCACCATCACCAGCTTCCCACTGGCTGGCTTGCTCTCTTACCACCTCCCACTGCAATCTCTTTGTCCCCGCTTTCCCTTGTTCTCCATGTCGCTTTTCCTAGACAATCTCTTCTGCCCCAGTCAGCCCTCACTCACGCTGGCCAATGGCGAGGGTCTGAGTTGGCTACCTGGAACTCATCCCCTGGCTCTAGGCCACTCACCTCCACCTTTCTGTTGCTGCCTCTCTCACAGCTATTGCATCTGTGCTGTTCCATCCTTGAGCTGAAGGCATGAAGGTAAGGGGTTTCAACTACCATGAATCTCCCAAATTTGAGGTGAATTACTCCCCCTGAAAAAGATTTTTGGGGAAAGAGATGTCTCCCTGCTCGCCCTTATTGATACTTCCTGGGCATAAAAATAGCCCCATCCACTTCCATTTATACAATCCCCTGCAACATTGGTTGTAGGGATCTGCAGGGCATGTTATAAAAGACTGTTGTCTTTTTTCTGTGCATCATCACCTGAACTTAGATATGGTCCAAAGGGGAGGTGTGTTCCATCAGTGAGGAGGGAGCGGTGCCTTGTGCCCATTCCCCTCTCAACCTCCCATGCAGGTAGGTTTATATCCTTGTTTTGGGGAATCAGATGGCACAAGAGTATCCCACTCTACTACTGTCCAGAACAGCCTGCATAATGAACAGTAGCTACAGCAGTTCTTAAGTTTTCATTCAAACACGGGTAAATAGAAAGTCAGCTATACAGTATGATCCGATGTACAGTTGGTTAGCACTGATGCTAGCTTTTAGCACCAGCACAAGAGCTATTGCCCTGAGATAGCATTGTCACTAAACATCTGGGGGACTGCACCCTGAGGGTGGTGGCAATACTGCTAATACATTGGATATACTCTACTTTTATCTGAGATCTCCAAGCTTTCTACAAAGAGTAAATACAATGTAATCCGCTTAAGCTGAATTTCTCTGGCCATGTAAACAAGTTTCACTGGTTAAAAATTCTGCTTAAGTAGACTTTAAGAGAATGGGTCTGTAGATGGAGAAAACTGACAGCACCAGGTTTCTCCAGACGCCTACCATTCCCTCAGAAGCAGAGAGCAGGGCAGAGCTCACTCGCTCTGTAAAAACAGAGGTGATGGTGGTCCACTGTGGCCCACAAGCCAGAAGCATGTCTGTGAGAAGCTGCCAGATGTTGGTTCAGGATTACCCCATGTCATGTCAGAGGCTAACGTAGGCTCTAACCCCTGGATTAGCTCCAGGTGACAGCCTGGGCCAGCCTCTGCCCAAATGGGGTAAAGTGGGCCATAGTGGGCTATCACGCGGGGTGTGGCCCGCTATGACTCAGTCCAGATCAGGTCATTGGCCACCATGGCTGCCCATCATGGCAGGTGGCACAACGCAGGGGCAGGCACAGCCATCCATACATTCATTCCTGCCTCTCTCTGCCTGCCCCGGTGGCTTGTCTGTGGGAATATGTGGTGAACGTCCTGACCCGGTCCAGACCGTGTCCGCTGTGGCTTCTGATGCCATGGTGTGGTCACTTCTGTTTCCACCCTGTGTATATTTTATTTATTTCATTTATTTATTTCATAGATTTTTATCCCGCCCCATCCTGCAATGCAGCTCGGGGCAGCTAACAGCAATAAAACCATTAAAACAGACATGCTTCTGTTTTAATGGTTACACCCATATATGGGTGTAATTCTGTCAGTTCTGACTGGACTGGGGCTGTTTTTACACAGACATGCCCCCCCCTGATGGGTGTGCAGGAGGGTGTTCCGCCGGTGGGGGCATCCATGTAAATGGACAGCAGTGGGTGGAAGGAAGGGTGTGTGGTTGGTGTCCACCTGTGTGAACACCACGGGTGATGGATGGGTGCGTGTGCATGCTCCTGCACAACACCCACCCACAGAGCCGGGAGGTCCCGTCGGTGGAAGTGAGTTGAGGTGGGTGTGTGTCCATGTAAAGGGACACCCACTCACCTCCCCGCACTGCGCCAGAACACCCATCCCCCACCCCCACCCCCATCCATGTAAAAATGGCCTGGGAGTCTTGGGCAAGCTGGAGACAGGAAAGCCTGGTGCTTGATTCCCTTACGAACTGTTTGAGAATGACAGATTTTACACATATGTGACACTGCATGTCTGGAGAGAACTGATGTTCTCTAACACCCACCTCCAGCCTGCTCAACATAGGCATTTTTTACATGGACGCCCCTCGGTGTTCCGGCAGATGCTGGGGGAGGTGGGGCGTCTGTGTAAATGGCCGCTCTTGATCCCCAATCAGATAATGGGGCCATGAGCTTGGCAGGAACCTGTAGAACAGTCAGAGAAGGAAAGATAAGAGGGAAATAAAATCCTGGTCTAAATAGTTACCAAAAGGAGTGTAGCAAGAAAGCTGTACTACAAAGAAATGATTCGCACAAGCATTTTTTGAGGGGATTAACTACCACAGCAGGAGGCCCTCCTGGAAGTCATCTGGGCACTGGGTTTCCGTCTTTTCATCCTCCCTCCTTCGCGCGCCGGCGCCTGTTTCCACCTGGCACCCACAGCATCTGGCAGAGGAGAACCGAGCCGAGCCTGTGGGCGGGCGGCGCTGACACTTGGACCCTGGGACCGGCGGGAGCAGGGATCCCCAGCAGCAACGGAGCAAAGTCTGACAACACAATTTGGCTGTTTCAGAGACACCGGACCATATGGACTCAGCTTTGCCCAGCAGGAGACAGTTGGGTGCTAGTTGGTGCTAGTGCCTCGTGACTCTCCCCTCCCTTTCCGCATGGCTTGCACGCCGCGGAGAGCAACAGTAAGGAGAGACCGCGTGAGAGAGCCCGAAGGTGGCTGCCTCCTGGTGGGGGCCATGGTGTCTCTCCCCCCTCACCGCTTGTTTAGCTCGTAGAAGGCTGACAAAGATTGTGAGTGTAGCAGGGGTCTGGAACCTGCAACATAAGGAAATTGGTGAGCTGGGTATTTTACAGTTACCTTTCCTGTTTTATATGATTTTTACTTTTCCTTCTTAAAACAACTTTGCTTCTGGCCGGGGCCTCATTTGAAGCTGTTTTTCTAGGACTTTTCTGAACTTTAGCTCCTCTTAAAATGGAACTTAGATCTAGAGTTTTGTCTGCTCCTACTTCTGTTGCAGAGGAACTATTTCAGGCAGAGGTTGACACCGGGGAAATGAGGGTCCCGATGTGGAGCCAAACAAAACTTATGCACTTTTTTCAGCCACATGCCAACAAGGGCCAGACTAAGGAGAGTGTGTTGGAGCCTGTGCAAGTTGACCATGAGGCCCCATTGCAGGATTTACGGCAAGACACTAATGTATCAAGTCAACAGACTTTTTTGGCAAATTTGGAATACCAGTTAAATTTGTTGAATCATAAGTTTGATGATTTAAATGTCAGGATAGAGCTAGACATGGATACTCAATTCAAAGAGTTGGAAGAGAAACTGCGACAATCAAATGAAATGTTATTTGCTTTGAAGGTTTTGGTGGGGGGATTGTGGCTGGAATTTTCCACATGGACCGGTAAAATGAACTTACAAGAAGTCCCAGGTCTGTTACAGAGAGATGCAGTTGTTCAGACCTGCCTAATCTCCCAGTCAGATAATGGTACAAAAATTGACCCACCCGAGTCCAGACCAGCTAAGGACTATAATAGAAAAACTGTAAGAGATAATACTCAAGGATTTAGTGGTGGGTGTGCCCTGAACCCCCCTGAGAAGGAGGAGCTGGAGGGTGGTTCCTCCTCTCTTGGCCTCTCATACTTCTAGCAGATCTTCAAGGCTAAGAGCCCCTTTTGCTGGGAAGGGGGAGTGCCCTGCCTTGAAGATCTGGCCACAGGATACTCAAGTTCGATGGTCACCAGCATTCATGTTTCATTTCAGTAGGAAGAGAAAATATAGATTTCTTAGACATGGGGTGTTAGACATCCAGTGTTTTCTTGATTTCCTCCAGGGGAAACTGGCTCGGAAGATTCCCATAGAAGAACTGGGAGAGGTTAGAGCATTATTAGATAAAGGAGGATTTTCCAGATGGGAAGTTAATTTTACATCAGTGAGAACCCAAGATATAGTATGGAAAAGTAAGACTCTTCTTAAATCAACATGGCTCTTTCTTAAAAAGGTTGAAAACACTCTCGCTAGATCCCTAATTCTGGAACAGGTGGGATCACGTCAACGGTCAGAAGGATGGGACAATGCCCCAGAAAATACCTCGAATAGAGGTAATTGGGTGCTGATGGATGAAATTGACTTCTGGGACGCTATAGAGCTGTCTCCTGTGGTTTCCCTGGAGGCAAGAATACTAGGAAATCAGGATAGGGAAATCATAGAGGAAGGAAAGTTTCAAACAAGTCAAATATGTTCTGACTGTTTAATGTTAGAAGATACTGTCCTCCATAGACCTGATACCCCCCATGCCAGAACAGCTGCAGTATTAGATGCTCTTCCTGAAAGGAAAGGGGAGTTGGAAATAGGACCTGGGAGAGTGGGGTCTCAACCTCCGCAATGACGATCTCAGCGGGCAACTCTGACTTGTCTAACATGGAACATAGAAGGGCTTAAGTCCAAGATGGGGGATAAAGAATGGAGGGAATTCATAGGAGCTTTTGACGTAATTTGTCTTCAAGAGACCTGGCTGATGGCCGCAGATACTGCCTCCTTTAATCTTAGAGGTTTTACAGCATATGGCAGACCGGGGACAGCCAGGGTCAAAAAGGAAAGATTGTCAGGAGGTGTTATCAATCTTATATCCTCCAAAAAGACCATGGATGTGAAGGTTATTCAGTCATCAATTAGAAACTGTTTAGCTATGTCAATTAAGATCCCAAATCAAGGCAATTATGTTTTGATAAATGTATATATTCCACCAGAGACTTCGCCCTTTTATGAGGAAAGCTGTTGGGAACAGCTATGTGAGTTGCTCGCTGACATCGGTCCTAAGTATATACGAAGTATCATAATTTTGCTGGGGGATTTCAATGCCAGGACGGCGAATTTAGATATAGAAGTTTTCACTTGGGAGGGGAATTCTGTGGGTGGATTCCCTAATAGGGGTTCCCTAGATGGGAGACTTAACAAACATGGAGAGAAGCTCATGTATTTGTTAGCAGAACAAGGTTTTATAATAATTAATGGACGTACGTCCTCCGATCCATGGGGGGAATATATGTATGATTCGAGCCAGGGAGCAAGTCTGATAGACTATGTATGTCTCCCGGTGCTAGCATTCCCTTTAGTGAGGGATCTAGCCATAATCCAAAGACCTGAGGGGTCACACTTCCCTTTGCGGCTGGAGCTAATTCAGAATGAGGGACGTGTCTCTCTAGAAGAACCCCAACCCCCCCAAACTAAGTCCTAGGCTGAAATGGATGTCCGCTATAGGAATTAGGATCTCTCAGTTTTTCCTGTCCCCAGAAGGTCTGGCGATTTGAACTGCCATACTGAAGACAAGTGATCATGATGCCATGTGCAATAGCCTGCAAGCTGTTTTTGTTTATGCTTTGTCGTATTCCAGAAAGGTATCTTCAAGTACTAACTATAAGACGGTACTTAATTCAAGAGGTTGGTATGATGCCCAATGTAGGATTGAAAAGAAGAAAGTGATTAGGGCAAGAAAAAGGTGGATGAGATATAGGGTGAATGTATATTGGCAGGAATTCATCCTCCTAAGAAGAAGTTACTACAAACTTTTGAGAGAGAAGAAAAAATTGAGAGCAGCACAAACGTGGGCAGAGTTACAAGTGGCCGCGCAGATCAAGGATTCCTCCAAATTCTGGAATATAATCAATACCTGGTGTGCAAACAAAGGGAGGGCTGAAGAACCCCTGATACCCGAGGAGACCTGGATATCATACTATTCTCACATTTTTGAGAAAGTGGACATGTCAGGCCCTCTCTTAGACAACACCATGGAGTACGTAGTTTCGGGAGGAGACAAATTCCTCTTTACCCCATTGGTTACTGAATATGATGTATCACAGGCTATTAACAAACTTGCAATAGGCAAAGCTTCAGGGGCAGATGGAACCCCACCAGAGCTTTTTAAGAGTTTAGTGTCCTGGTGGGTTCCGGTGTTAGCCAGATTCTTTACCTCAATTAACCATGCTGGAGTGCCTCCGAACACCTGGACCAAAGCTATTATAGTCTCTATTTTTAAATGAGGAAGTTTAGCAGACCCAGCGTGTTTCAGGCCAATTAGCCTTCTCCCCATAATTGGCAAATTATATGCGAGGACCCTATTGAGAGCCCTTGAAAAATGGGTGGAGGTGGATCACCCCTTACATGAGGAGCAAACAGGTTTTTGCAGATTTAAATCAACCACACATAACTGTTTTATTCTAAAACATCTCATAGACAAGTATGTGGTGGTGAAGCAAGGAAACCTTTTTGTCGCTTACATTGACCTTACAAGAGCCTTTGATTCGGTCTGTAGAGAACTTCTTTGGAGTAAATTAAAGAAAATGGGGGTGCCTATAAAGCTGTTGGAACTCATTATGAGTATGCATGAAGCAACTAAAGCAGTGGTGAGAATAAGTGTCAGAGGGGAGGTTACTAAGGAATTCCCCCTATCTAAGGCGGTACGGCAAGGATGTCTGCTGGCCCCCCTTCTTTTCAATTTATACATGGATGATTTGGTCCCCACTGTCTCAGAAGTTAATCCAACTCCTCCACGAATAAGAGATAGGGCAATATCTACAATGCTATATGCAGACGATATTGTTCTTCTCTCACAGACAAGGAAAGGGCTCCAACAGATGTTAAGGACATTATATAGTTACTGTCAGCAGAATGCGCTGACAATTAATATGAGGAAATCAAATGTTATGGCTTTGGGTAAATCACGCTCTAAGTATAGATGGTATATTGGGGAACAAGAGCTATCCCTGACCCCGCACTATTTGTATTTGGGAGTGCTCTTTTCCTCTAATAATCTATGGAACAAACATAATTCTGGGCAGATAATAAAGGCAAAGCAAACAATTGGAGGATTATTAAAATTACACCATGCTGCTCTAGTGGCCCCTCCTGGTCAGATGCTTGAGATTTTTAGAGTAAAAGTTATCTCCAGTTTAACTTATGGAGGGGAAATTACCGCAGTATCTTACTGTAGTAGGATGGAAGTTCCGCAGAATCTTTTTCTTCGTAGCATTTTGGGGGCCCCTAAAGCAACCCCTCTTGTTATGCTCAGGTTAGAAACAGGAATGTTATCGGTTGCTGTTCAATTTAATCTTAGAGTATTTTCCTTTTGGAAGAGGATTATGAAGGGGAGTTCTAGACTAGTAACTGATTGTTATATAGAGGAAAAGGAGCATGTGGGATTCCCACAATACCCATGGCGTAAGCATTTAAAGCATTTGACCAGTGTTATAGGCCTTCTAAAGGGAGAAGAGGGTCTACCCGACAGCAGACTTTCTAAACGGGAGCTGAAAGTAAGAATAAAAGAATGGGCTAATAAGAAAGACCTGGAATTTTTACAACAAAATAAATTTTCAGTATATTATCCTAGAGTCAAGATTCCAGCCAAACTAGAGTTTTATCTGGAAAAGATTCAGGACCCCAGACTAAGAAGAATGTTTATGCTATTGCGTTTTAATTTGTCTGAGAGAGCTGAGGTTAGAGGTAGGAGGGAGGGCATACCACGAGCAAGAAGAACTTGTACGACTTGTCCATCGGTGGTGGAAACCCTCCCCCATATTATGCTAGAATGTCCTAAGTATGCGATCTCAAGGGAAATTTGGATTCGACCGGTGCTGGAAGACAGTACCTTAGATCAGCCAAAGACTTTTGAGGAGATGTTAACTCTATCAGATGAAGCACAAATTAAAGCAGTGGCAATGTTTTTATTAATTGTGGAGAGGGAAAACAAAACAATGAACTGAATAGCTCAAGTCACTTAACCAAATATGATTCTTTGGATCTGCTGCTTAATTTACCCCTCAGCTTTTTATGTTTTAGAAATATGAATAGTAAAATTATTTATGTTTTATGTATTGTGAATAGAAAAATTTGCTAAACCAATAAAATGTTTTGAGTGTAAATGGTCGGTATGGGTGGGGGGGATGGGTGTGCGCCCGTGTAAACACCACAGGTGGTCGGTGTTTGTGCATGCGCACTCACCTCCACCAACCGTGGCCGAACACCCATCTGCCACCCACCTCTATCCGTGTAAAAACGGCCATAAAGACTTACCCCTAAGAGAGTATATACAACAGTATTTTAACCACATGCTGCCAAGAAATCATTAATTCAGTCAAAGGTCCTGATATTTTTAGCTGAATGGGTATACTCTATACACCTTAATAATAAGTTATCAGGGTTCAGAATTCTACTTATCCAGATAAAGAAGCAATACATCCCCATTGAACTGGGGCTGGAGAAAATAAAGCAATTTGACTTATCCAGAAATTCAAGTTATGAAAGTTCTGCTTAAGTGGATTCTACTGTGTAGCTTCAATGAGCCCCTCTTAGGTGGCAATAAACGTCTTTTCACAGATGGTAGAACTGCTCCAAATAATTTTAAAAAACCTTACAAGTTCTCTGAGTAGTGCTCCGAATGGCTGTGTACACACAGGGTTGGAGTATCACATGTGTGTGAGGGTTGGAGTAATTAACGAAGAGCGGGGGTAGTGGTGGTGGAATCTAGCAGGGGGGTCAGGGTGGGTTAATTACCTTCCGGTGGGGTCCAGCACCAATGCATGGCCTCTTCCTGGCTGGTAAGTTTGAAAATAAAAATAAAAACCCACTGAGCATGCTCAGAAGGGCCTTGATGTTCCTTTCTGAGCATGCTCAGCCCTTTTCAAAGATGGCGTTGGCCTGCTGATGCTGCCAGCACCATCTTTCAAAAGGGCCAAACATGCTCAGAAAGGGTCATTCAGGAACTTCTGAGCATGCTCAATGTTTTTTTTTTGTTATTTTCAAACTTACCAACAGGGAAGAGGATACACATTGGCAAGGGACCCCCCCCCTGCTATGCCCCCCCACTCCTGCTCCCCCTAAGCACGCCACCCCCGATCCCCTGCTATGACCCCATCCTCTCTTCCCTGCCCCCTGCTGACCTAGTCCCTCCCCAGTCAGCGTGGGGGAGGGGGAGCAGGGGTCAAGTGCTGAGGATTGACTGAGGATGTTCTGAGTTCCAAAGTTTCAGGGGCCCTTCCTTCAGAACTCAGTAAATTGAGTCAAATGCCTTGATCTTTGATGTTTTCTGAGGAAAACTGAGGACAGATTTCAGCACGAATATATGGGTAAGAGCATTGCTAGTACCAACTGTTCAACAAATAAATGTCAGGTATGTTGGTTTTATCTTTGGATTCTCTGCATTTTCTGTCTAGTAGGGATGGGCGAACAGATCGCGGTTTGGGTTCGGCGGTTCGGTTCAGTTGCGTTCGGTTCATCTGTTCGGTTCGGCTGTTCAGTTTGTTCACCGGGTTTGGGTTTGGCAGTTCGGTTCGGGTTCGGCTGTTTGGGAAATGTTTTTATATGGGTTGTGTTTTTTTTGTTTTGTTTTTTATATGGGTTTTTGGTTTTTTATTTGGTTTTATATGGTTTTTTGGTTTTTTATTTGTTTTTTGTTTTTATATGGGGTTTTTTAATTTAATTTTTTTATCTAATATTATATCTATCTATCTACACTAAATCTAACTACTATTATCTATTCTAAATACTATGAACTAAATGGATTATCTAATAAGTACACAGGCCTACTCCTACAAACACTAAAACTAAATCACTAACGCTATCTCTATCACTAAGCTAACTCCTACAACTGTATACTTTCTATCTATCTATCTATCTATCTATCTATCTATCTATCTATCTATCTATCTGGGATGGGGGGGGAATCACAAACAACACAAGGAGGGGTACAAAACTGAAATGAAACTTAAATCAATCTAATAATCCTACTCTAAATGAAAAAAAACAGGGGAAGGGAAGGGAATCTGGGATGGAATATATGGGAGAGGGAAAGGATTCAATGGAGGGGGGAGGGAGGAAGGAAGATTGAACACAGGGAAGACAGGGAGGGGTAAAAACAAAAAAGAACCACTAAATCTATCTAAACTAAGGTAAATAAATGAATGAGAATATGGGGGTAGATAGGTTGGATGGGTGAAATGGGAGGAGGATTGAAATGGATTGGGGAGCTGGGAAATGCTGGGAGAGGGAGCCTTCTGAAACGCCTGCTGTTCAGGAACAGTGACTAGCTCAGAAGGTGTTGGGAAGGGGGGAGGCAGATAGTTTTGTTTCTTGCAAGCCTCTCCACCCCTGGTGCCTGGAAGTCTGCTCCTCAG
>QEPC01010958.1:2378388-2394691 GCA_003113815.1 Sphenodon punctatus
AGTAAGTTTATTGATTACATAAACAAGATAGTTAAACAGAGTGGTAACTAGAAATCAAAGGTAAATATACTGCATTCCTAACTTATACTGGTTGAGTTCCTAAGTTATTCATCTTACCCTAGAGTCCAAAAGTTCTGGTTTCTCAGCCATAAGGTGACTGGCTGGGCTCTTTGGCTTAGAGAGCGGAATCTGTCTCTCACTTCATGCTGTCCCCAGCCTGCTGTGGTCAGGCTGCTCATTCATATGTAGATGTCCTCTCGAAGCAGCTTTGCAAGCAAAAGTATCTTTTTTCCCTCTGGGATCTCTCTCCTTATATCTCCTGGAGGAAACTCCCTGTAAGTTCTCCAGGCTTCTAGAATTCCCTTTGTTCTCTCCTCAGGTCTCTCTGTCTTTCTGCACGTAGTCAATGGCTACCTCCATTAGCATTGTTAATGACTCTGGCCATTGTACACATGTTGGTATCTCTTTGTATTTTCTGTAGGCCGGTGACGTGTAAGAGCCCTAATTCAAGTTGTACAGTTCTCAGCGTCAACGTTACAAACATGTGGAACCTTTGACATTACATAGTGTACATGTATAGTACCATTACATACATGTGAAACCCTTGGCACCACACATTTACCAAACATGTAGTCCTGTGTTACACGTGTGTGACCCCATGTTTCTCCGTGACACCCTCCCTGTCAATTTTGACCTTCCAGTGACCCTTTTTTTGCCACCTGAACTTACACGAACGTGATCAGAACTGAACGAACTGTTCGGTCATTTCGACGTTCAGAATTGAGTTCGGTTCGGTCAGTTCGGATTCTGATTCGGGTTCTGGTTCGGTCGTCCGAACAGGCCGAGTTCGGGCCGAACTCTGAACTTCCGAACCGCGTTCACCCGTCCCTACTGTCTAGTCCCTGAGAGTTTAGGGTAGCTTAAAGTCACATTTTCACATTATTATTTTTCTGCTACCATAAAGGGCTACATTTTTTTTCCCAACAGAGATTGTTGAGATTTTTACGTTCATGTGACCCCAGGAGCTAGATCTTTTAGAGAGAAGAACACCAATCATTGCAAAACTAACAAAAATAGTAGGAGAGCCCGTTAGCAATCCTGTGGTAGTTTAGATACCAGACTTGTAAGAGATGATCCCAGAGTCAAATGGATAATGGCAGAATCAAAAATGCAAACCAATACCATTCCCACCTAGACTCCCACATTAAGCACATCCCTTCCTCCAGCACAGAAAGTGTCTCTGCCCCCTGGGAGTGAGTAAAACTCTTGCTTTCTGTAATATTTTATCTGTTTCTAGAGCAAATACAAGCTCATAGCTATTTGAGTAATAAAGTGTTAGTGAACATGGTTGTTAAAGAAAGGATTACTTTACAGGGAGCTTATGCTCCTGCTTTGCCACTGTCAATACCTGCAGTTACATTTTTATTTGAAAAATAAAATACACTCTACCTTTTATGTGATGAACAATTAGAAAAATATTGTTTTCTTCTCTGCAGATTAACCTAAATGACTACAGGTACTGACTTCATCAAATTTAACTTCCTCTCTGTTGCTATATTATATCTTTTGCATTGGCTTTTTAGAAGGAGGTGAGCACCAGAACTAATCTGTCTCAATTTCACAGAACCTTTGGGCATTATTTTGGGAGATACAACATTTTTTGTTCTCCTGGATTTAAGGGTGCACAAAATCAGTGGCTATTTTATACCACTTTGTAAAAGCAATTTCATGGCCAATATAGGTCTGGATCACACGGGAGATTGGAAATAGAAAACTGGAGGCCTTCTTTTTTTACCCATATCACTAGTTTAAATCCATACAGGTTGATGGAAACAAAAGGCCCAGATCAATTTTAGAGCTTTGCAAATAGGTGTGACTCCATGTTAATGAAGCAGTGACAATTTGCACAACCTTGAGGTTATGGCTCCAAGGTCAAGCTATTTATGGACTTCTTGGTGACTTGAAAAGAATACAACTAGTCATCTCGCTATTTTGATATGGACACAGTAGTACTCATAAGGATAATGAATGAGTAAGAAGTCAAAATTACTTCCCTAATATTCCATATTCACAATTCCCTGAGACCCTGGGTGTTTTCAGACATGACATCCTGGCCCGTGGTCACGCTTACCTCAGCGTGACCACAGGCCGGGGTGTCACATCTGATCCAGCACTGCCAGATGTTCACCACAGGCCAGGGCAGACGTTAACCCGGACCGTGTCAGGGTTACCATGGGATGTTCACTGGGCTCCTGGCCAGCGCACATCTCATGATAAGCCCTGACACTGTCCGGGGTAGGTGACCCCATATCGTGGAAGAGTGGGCCATCACGTCTCATGGCCCACTCCACCTAACCCAGGCCCATGGCCAGAGTGGTTCTGGGCAGGTGCAGCGACCTGATAGGCCACCACACCCGCCCGTCAGGGAGGAGGCAAGGCCACACTGAGGAGCGCGGGGGCCGTGGCCGTGTGGACCCATGTCTGCACATTCCCCTCCCTCTCCCCAGCCCCAGCCACTTGAATGTTTGTTCGGCAGTGGAGCTTACCTCACCCCGAGGTGAGGATTCTCACCCCGGGGGTGGGTTTAGGCATGGTGGACGAAAAGTCCATCTTATCTGAAAATACCCCCCTTTTCTCCCTGCTCTTCCACCAAATATTTTAGCTTCCCAATAAGTTAATGAGTGAATTTAAAATATAATTTGTATGCTTAAGAATGTAATCCTCCACACATTGAAGTCACTGGCAAAACTCCCATTGACATTAATGGTAGATGATTGTCTTGTCAGTTTGATGTGTTTATTTTGAGTTAATGTTGTGTGCAAAGGAAAAGATATCTCTCTATCTATATATAAAATATCTATATGCATATCAGTTAATATATTGTTAAATATCGTTAATTATGTACCTTTACATTATTGAAGGGTAGTTGTGACCCTCCTAAAGTTAAGGATAGGGTGGTTTCATTGCTCCTCTATGCAGATGATATTGTTATGATCTCCCAAACCAGGAGAGGTCTTCAAAAACAACTGGGAAACCTCCTCGATTATTGCAGGGAAAATAAATTAACAGTGAACACTGAAAAATCCAAAATCGTGGTTGCGGGAAGGAGGACTCAGAAATACTACTGGCTAATTCAAGGGGTAGAATTTAGACAAGTGGACTCTTATGTCTACTTGGGAATGGCTTTTGCGAGTTCTTGTAAATGGGAAAGGCATGGAAAGCTGTTAGCCTTAAAGGTCAGCATTGCCGCTAAAGCTATACTCAGACTGGCCACTAGAACTCTGCGTGTCCAAGTAGCCACAGTTCTTAAGGTCTATAGGGCCAAGAATCGATCCAACAACTTATGGCCTATGGAACTGAGGTTTTACCACCAGAAGCTCTGATGGATTTGGAAATTGTTCCGAACAAATTCCTACGCAGTTTACTACAGGTTGCCCAAAGAGTCCCCACCCCTGTAGTTAGAGCAGAGACTGGGATATTATCAATGGCCTGCTATGGGAAATAATCTTGCCTTTGATACTGGTCTAAGATCTGTATTGGAGGGAGTTCCCACCTTGTTACGTTCTGTCTCAGAGAAAAACTGGAGAGCGAAAGTGTATCCTCATATTCTTGCCTGTTATTGGTCAAGGACCATTTAAGGAGCCTTGGCCTATCGTTCTCCCATGCATGGGGTCAGAGAGGCTTGGTCAATCAGAGGTCATCAGATGTGGCCAAGCAGGAGGACTTGGCCCTCTATCTGAATGAAAAGTCGCTCCTTGTTATTATGGGTTCAAGGTTTTGCATAACTTTGAGATGTATTTGGATAGACTGCAGGTTAAGAGACTGCGTAGGTCCTATACATTTCTGCGGTTCCAATTGTTTGATTCCGCTGTTACACAGGGTCGTTATGCGAACAAGCCGTATTTGTCTCGGATGTGTCCCTGCTCGCAGTCATCGGTAGAGGATTTGCAACATATCCTTTTTCAGTGCCTGCTATACGAGATCATTAGGACTCAATGGCTGGATCCGTTGAGTCAACTAAACAATCACTTCTCCGTGGCCTCCAAGATTACATTTTTGTTAGCTACACAGGACACGAGTATTATGAATTCGGTAGCCTCTTATGCTCTACTGGGAGCAAGAATACACCAGGATTTTATCACTTAAGTCCTTGATTGATGGGGAGATCTGGATTTTCTCTTGTTCGCCTCGTTTGGGATCTAGGTAAGGCGATTCTGTTCACTTTAGTCCTTACTGTTAAGTACTGTTAAGTATTGGAGGTTGGACATTTTAATTAGGAATTTGTGTATATTTGATATTTGAATTTGTTTTTGTATGTATATATATTGTCTTTGTGTTTATTCTTCTGGCCATGGCGAAAGCTTGTGCCGTAATAAATTCAATTCAATGTACCTATACATGCTGAATTTTTTTAAAATGGAATATTCTATTATTGACCTGGTCTATGAATAAATAAATAACTTAAACAAACAAACAAAAACCCAACAACCTAGTTATCTCACTTCAGTTACTGACCACGTTAAAAATACCATCACAATTGTCATATGAAGCCATATCTATATCACATTACTGGAGCCTGTAATAGTTTTGCTTGAATATGGTATACAAGTATATTATACTGTTTTTGACACAAGCTTCTCTCTTTTTTTGCCATAAGACTGTGTAAGGTTCCTCGGGGGCCGGAGACGTAGGGGGCTGCGCGGCAAGCGAAAGCGCTGCCTGTCAGTTCCACGGCACAGGGGTCACGTGGGGAATCCTAGGGTAGGCATGGGTAGACAAAGACACTATGTCATACACGTAGAGGGAACTCCGGCGGCACGACGGTGTGGAGAGGCAGGGCCTGTGGACGTTGTACGTCGCTCCTCTCGCATCCGGGCATTGCAGGGGGCGGAGCCAGGGCTTCAAAAGGACGGGGCAGGCATGGTAGCGGCGCTGGTGATCAGCGCTGCTGAGAGACTGGCCCCTTACGACGGAGTGAAGGAGAGACTTGTAGGAAACTTGTGAGAAAGATTGAGAGCGTGGATGTGAGTGAAAGGTGAAGGGTGATTGATAGAGAGAGCAAGGTGAGTGCACGGAGTGTGGGTGTTGTACTAGTGTGATGGTGTGAGAGTGTGCGTGAATCCCCAACCACTACCCCCCCCTTGTCTAACCCTTCTTCCCCATGTCCCCCCTCCTCGAAGTACCCAGGTACTGCCTTAGTTCCCTCAAACCTTAGCCCTGGTTCTATCTTCCCGGTTACCCCCACAAGTAGGGCACTTGCGGTCTTATTCCCCTGCACTCCTTTCAGAGAATGTGTGGGGTGTGGGGTAAGGGTGGCGTGAAATACGCCACCTGGGTGCACGAGTGGGGGCTGAGCTCTGGGCCGTGCTATCTCCACCCCAATGATGAAACGGCCTACCTTCTACCTAAGATACTAGGGCCAACCGTTATCCTGAGGGGTAGTTTTCTCCTACAAGAGCATATAGCCCGAGCGTTTGGGGTACTGTGTGTCTGGCGGAGTGTTTTCCACGTAAGGATTGTAGGATCTGCTGTTCCCCTCTGGGTTCCTTCCCCATCGTATCACCCCTCCCATAACAGTATCACCGGCATGGATCTAGAGGGAAAATTAGAGGAAATGAATAGGGCTATTCAGTCCCTGGCCTTTGAGATTAAGGATATTAAGGAGCAACAGGCCCAGGTTAAAATGGAGATGACAGGGGTAGATGAGGATCTTCCAGAGCAGCCTTCCATGGAAGAGCAGGAAGAAATAAGTGGTGCAGGGGTTGCTCAGGGAAAAGAACCAAAGCACCCCCCTATTGCCCGTTTTAATAGGGAACGAAAAATATTTCAAGGGTTTCTAGCCCTATGTAAATTAGCCTTCCAAGTACAGCCATGCACCTATGCTACAGATGCCCTGAAGGTGGCATTTATTATAGGGCACTTAGAAGGGATAGCACTAGAATGGGCTACACCCTTGTTAATAAAAGACAGTCCACTCCTAAAAAATTATAAAAAGTTTATCGACGAGTTTCAATTTTTGTTTGATTACCCTCATAGGGTCAAAGATGCCGAGATGGCAATTATGACCTTGAAACAAGGTAAGGGGCCCTTGTTAGAATATATCACGCAATTCCAGCATTTGGCTGTAGAACTGGAGTGGCCTGATGCAGTATTAAAGGTCCATTTTCGAAAGGGTCTGAATGAGGAGTTGAAAGATCAGTTATCTTTAACCTCTACCCCGGCAATGTGGTCCGAATTAGTGAATCTGACCTGCCAAATCGAAGACCGATTAATGGAAAGGAGAAGAGAACGGTGAGCGGAAGCTCCCCGTCCATGGCCCCCCCGGATGGCACACTTCCCTGTGGCACTCCGACCGGATGAAAAGAAAACCGAAGAGCCAGAACCGATGCAATTAGGTGCATTGCGGGGACCTTTAACCCCCCAGGAAAAAGAACGAAGAAGGGCACACCTCCTTTGCCTATACTGTGGAAACCCAGGACATTTTGTCTCCGAGTGTCCACAACTCCCCCCCGAACGGAGAAGAAAGGGAAACGTGAAAGGCCGAGGCGCACAGGGGGGGGTCTCGGCAGGATCCATAAAGGCCCCTACACAAGGGTTACGCCATGCCTATCCTCCTCACCTGAGCCGGGGGCATTTTCGTATCCCTATCACGTTGACTTTTTCTCCTCACCAGAGCATTGTCGTCTGGGCGCTTATTGATTCAGGGGCTTCGGGGAATTTTCTTGACGAAGTTATAGTGTCTACACATCATATTCCAACACAACAGAAGGACTATCCTGAAGCAGTTGTTACCATTGACGGGATACCCTTGAAGTCCGGCCCAGTAAAACAACAAACACAGTCCCTACGAGGCACCATTGGGGATCACCAGGAGAACCTCTCGTTCTATATCGTGAGTACCCCTCTTTTTCCTGTAGTTCTAGGCCTTCCTTGGCTTCAACTACATAATCCTTCCATAAATTGGCAGGCGAGGACCCTTTTATTTTCATCTAGCCATTGTAGCGCCCATTGCCGAGTCCTGAAGCTCCCGAGGTTATCACGGACTGTAGCCGGCACTAACGTTGTTCCCCCCAACATTTCTATCCCACCCGAATATCATGATTTATTAGCGGTCTTCCGAAAACAAGAAGCCTTAGTTTTGCCACCCCACCGGAGCTACGACTGTCCCATAGATCTATTTCCTAATACGATGCCCCCATGTGGAAGAATTTACTCCCTTTCGGAACCAGAGTTGAAGACCTTAAAAAGGTACATTGACGAAAATCTAGAAAAAGGGTTCATCCGCCCTTCCACCTCCCCGGCAGGAGCACCCTTATTTTTCGTCCCAAAAAAGGATGGGGGCTTACGCCCCTGCATAGATTACAGGGGGCTTAATGCCATCACTATAAAAAACCGGTATCCCTTGCCCCTTATTCCAGAACTCTTAAATAGATTACAGGGGGCCTCCATTTTCACTAAATTAGACTTGAGGGGTGCTTATAATCTTCTACGCATCCGACACGGAGACGAGTGGAAGACGGCCTTTCGCACAAAATATGGGTTATACGAGTACTTAGTCATGCCCTATGGACTCGCTAATGCCCCGGCCACATTTCAGTACCTGATCAATGATATATTCCATGATATTTTGGACGTTTATGTCATCGCGTACTTAGATGACATTCTTATCTACTCCAAGAATAAGGCAGATCATATACAACATGTTCGTATAGTCCTGCAACGTTTACAACAAAATAAATTGTATTGTAAGGTCGAAAAATGCGCCTTTCATCAACATGTGATCCATTTTCTAGGATTTATTGTCTCCCCCATAGGAATAAGGATGGATCCTGCCAAAACTCATGCTATCATCGCCTGGCCAGCGCCCCAGAACATAAAGGCCTTACAACGTTTTCTTGGTACGGCAAACTACTACCACCAATACATTTCCAACTACGCCGAGAAGACAGCCCCACTTACACGCCTACTAAAAAAGCACCAATCATATATGTGGACTGGCAACCAATAACAGGCCTTCGATTACTTGAAGGCGGCTTTTAGCCAAGCCCCTATTCTGCAACACCCTGATTTCACCTTACCTTTTATCATCGAGACCGATGCGTCTAGTACTGCCATTGGGGCAGTCTTGTCGCAAGTAAAAGGAAAAACAACCCACCCATTACCATGTGCCTTTTACTCGCGCCAGCTTAAACCTGCAGAACAGAATTATACCATCTTGGACCGAGAACTCCTTGCCATAAAGATGGCTTTTGAAAACTGGCGTCACTACCTTGAGGGTGCCATCCACCCCGTACAAGTAATAACTGATCACAAAAACCTAACCTTCCTTCAAACTGTACGTATCATGAATGCACGTCATGCTCGATGGGCGCTGTTTTTTGCGTGTTTTTCATTTCAGATACAATACCATCCAGGGAAGGCTAACATTGTCGCAGATGCCCTTTCCCGTTACACCGAGACTGTAAGAACCCCGGCCTCGCAAAATGAGACAGTGTTATCTCCAGCCATATTTGCAGCCACGGGAACAACAGTCTCCTCCATAAAAAGGTCAGTAAACAATCTTTCACCCTTTTTACATACCAAGGCACCTCTCAAAATACTCAATTCAAAAACCCCAGGCCAAACTGGAGTCATTGTCGTTCCTGAGTCTGCGCGACAAGAGGTATTACAAGCCCACCATAATGCGCCCCTAGCAGGACATCCCGGACAACAACGCACCTTTTCCCTCCTGCAGCGGCATTTTTGGTGGCCATCAATGCGGCAAGATGTACGAGCATATGTTCGAGGGTGTCACGTATGTAATGGCACCAAGGTCCCTCGCCAGAAACCCCAAGGTCTCTTGCAATTAAGACCCCTACCTACAGGACCCTGGCAAAAAATTAACATGGACTTTATCATAGAACTCCCCCCATCGCAGGGATATACCACTATATATGTGGTGGTCGACCAGTTTACTAAAATGGCCCATTTCATCCCTTGTAAAGGGCTGCCCTCTGCACCTCAAACAGCGCTTTTGTTTTTACAGCAGGTTGTTAAATTACACGGTCTCCCTCATACGATTGTATCAGACCGAGGATCTCAATTTATCGCTCGTTTTTGGCGAAGTCTATTTAAACTGGTAGGTGTCCGTCTAACCCCTACTACTGCATACCATCCACAAGCTAACGGGCAGGCTGAACGTACTAACCAATCATTGGAACAGTATTTACGATGTTATATTGATTATTTACAAAATGATTGGGCCGATTATTTAGCACTTGCAGAGTTCGCACATAACAACGCTCCCAATGCTTCCCTTGGATTTTCTCCATTCTACGTTTCCTATGGCTTCCACCCACGACTTCTTTTCCCTGAGTTGCCTACAACGAATGTTCCTGCTGCCGGAGCATTGATCCGAAAACTCCACTCCTACCATGCGATGGCCCGCACAGCCTTGCACTCCGCACGCCTCCGTTATAAAACAACGGCGGATCGTCATCGTCGCACAGCCCCATCCTTCAACACCGGGGACCTTGTATGGGTGGATTGACGCCATTATCCTTCCGGTCGTCCAACTTGTAAACTAGCTGACAGGTACTTTGGCCCCTGTAGCATTCAACGCCAACTAAATCCTGTTACGTACCAGGTTCATCTTCCCCCCCAGATACATTGCCACCCGATATTCCATGTCTCCCTATTGAAGCCCTACTCTCCCCCTCTGTTCGCACCTCCCACTCCTCCCCACCCTGTCCCTTCCTTAGACCATGATCCAGAATACGAAGTTCAAGGCATCCTTGATTCTCGGCGTCAATATGGCGCCCTGCAATATCTTGTGGACTGGAAGGGTTATGATGTTTCTAGTCGTTCCTGGGAGCCGGCTTCATCTGTCCATGCCCCTCGTTTAGTTCGCTCCTTTCATGCCCACCACCCTTGTAAACCCGGCCCATCCCATCGGGGGAGGGGATGGGGCCCTTGGGGGGGGGTACTGTAAGGTTCCTCTGGGGCCGGAGATGTAGGGGACTGCGCGGCAAGCGAAAGCGCTGCCTGTCAGTTCCACTGCACAGGGGTCACGTGGGGAATCCTAGGGTAGGCACGGGTAGACAAAGACACTATGTCATACACGTAGAGGTAACTCCGGCGGCACGACGGTGTGGAGAGGCGGGGCCTGTGGACATTGTACGTTGCTCCACTCGCATCCGGGCATTGCAGGGGGCGGAGCCAGGGCTTCAAAAGGACGGGGCAGGCATGGTAGCGGCGCCGGTGATCAGCGCTGCTGAGAGACTGGCCCCTTGCGACGGAGTGAAGGAGAGACTTGTAGGAAACTTGTGAGAAAGATTGAGAGCGTGGCTGTGAGTGAAAGGTGAAGGGTGATCGATAGAGAGAGCAAGGTGAGTGCACGGAGTGTGGGTGTCGTACTAGTGTGAGGGTGTGAGAGTGTGCGTGAATCCCCAACCACTACCCCCCCTTGTCTAACCCTTCTTCCCCATGTCCCCCCTCCTCGAAGTACCCAGGTACTGCCTTAGTTCCCTCAAACCTTAGCCCTGGTTCTATCTTCCCGGTTACCCCCACAAGTAGGGCACTTGCGGTCTTATTCCCCTGCACTCCTTTCAGAGAACGTGTGGGGTGTGGGGTAAGGGTGGCGTGAAATACGCCACCTGGGTGCACGAGTGGGGGCTGAGCTCTGGGCCGTGCTATCTCCACCCCAATGATGAAACGGCCTACCTTCTACCTAAGATACTAGGGCCAACCGTTATCCTGAGGGGTAGTTTTCCCCTACAAGAGCATATAGCCCGAGCGTTTGGGGTACTGTGTGTCTGGCGGGGTGTTTTCCACATAAGGATTGTAGGATCTGCTGTTCCCCTCTGGGTTCCTTCCCCATCGTATCACCCCTCCCATAACAGACTGTACAAAACAGCCAATCCCCTGGGACATAATGATGTTACCACTTACCTGATATGATGTCAAGTCTACACTGAAAAACAGAAATTAGTTTGAATAGCAAAGCTTAGTTCTTGGGCTAAATATGAAATTCCCCCAACAGCTGCTTAATTTATTATTATGATTATTATTATTATTATTATTGGGGCCAATTCCGTGGCCCACAGAAACCGTGTGTAACCCATGCGCACACACATGTGCGCAAACTGCATGCAAGTCCATAGCAGAGACACTGTGCTGCGTGGAATCCATGTGGCTCCTTTGCAGATCCCACATGAAGGGGTTTGGGATTGTGGCCATTGTTTATTATTATTATTATTATTATTATTATTATTATTATTAGTTAGCATTATACCTGGTGCTGTACAATCATTAATTAGACACATTACCTAAGGGGCTTGCCATGTAGGAAAAACAATGCGGGGTGACAATGTGAGGGGAACAAAGGAAGAGGCAGGGATACATTCACAACGTTGAGAAGTCACAAGTGGCCACTGAGTGTCACAGCTGCGGAGAAGCCGCTCAGGTGGAGTGTTGGGGGAAGGATTCTAATGGGCAGCTCCCAGCATGACTACTGTGGCAGCCACCTTGTACTCCGCCTGCCACGGACTATGGAGAAGGGGGAAGGACACCTGGCTGGCCTTTGAAATTGACATGTCCCAATGTGAGCACTGGGGAACCAGGCTCCACAGTGCTCGCAGCCAGTTCCTGTGACTTTCAAAGGCCATGTCCCCCACCCACAGTGCCTATGAGCGGTGAACTGCTCTGCTAGCATGGGTGGCCATGCAAGTTCATACTGGCATGGGATGCATGCCATGCACTTTTTGGGCTTGTCCCGCAGGGCATACTCCGGATTTCTCAGCAGTGTGCTATGAGTGGCCATGAGTGGGTGCTAAGTGGCTCATGGGAGTGCTCATTCCCCACTCCACCTTCAGACAGGTAGTCGGAAAAGTGGCTCCTGGGTCACCATGCATCATGGTAGCATCTTATTTAAAAACACCCTTTATGTGCCTATGCCATACAAACTAGGTGCAATGATGGAACGTTCAAGAGGTTGTCCTTGGCTGACCTTAGGAATCATGATGAAACATAGGGAAGGAGATGTTTTTTCTTTTAAATGGTTGGAATTAGAAGAGAATGTCAATGTTCCATAGTTCTTTGAAATGTGCACTGATATTATCCTCTTTCTCTTTAGTTTGAGTAAATGTTTTATAGTGGATGATCTTGAAAGTTGCTGGGTTTTATTTATTTGTTTATTTTATTATTTATTTTATTTTTATTTATACCTTGACCTTCCCCAAAGGCTCAAAGTGGCTTACAGCATAAAAATATAAAACCAGTAAAAGTATAAAATTCTACAACAATGCCACTTAAAACCACTCCCACTCCAATCCCCAACTTCTGTTCCTGCCCACTAAAAGTCTGGCCAAATAAGTAGGTTACATTGCCTCTGGAAAATGCTCAGGCTTGGGCTTTGACAAACCTATAGGTGAAGGGCAAGGGAGTTCCATACCTGTGGAGCAGCCACCAAGAATGCCTCTCTCCATACCGTAGTATATGTGGACCTATGCAATGGTGAAACTTGCAAGAGGGCTCCCATGACTGACCTGAGGGAGTGCAATGGAACATAAAGGATAAGGCAAGCCTTTAGATATGTAGGGTCCAAATTATTTAGGGCTTTATAGGTCAAAACAAGCACCTTAAATTGTTCCCAGAACACTGTTGGTAGCCAGTGCAGATAATAACAAGCATACCTCTCCCCAAGTTACAGGGTGGGCCAACCAGTCTTGACTGGATTGAGCTTCAGGGTGATTTCAGACATTACGCGGTCCCGATTCACCACAGTGGATTCCCAGCGGGGGTGAACAGATTAACCACCCCCCATGGTCAAGGAAAGCCCTGAACAGACATGACGGGACCGGGACCACGGCAGGGAATCGGACCACCGGACCACGACCCGGGGCAGCGCAACAGACATTATGCCGATCCCGGGCCAGGCCGTGGTCAAAGCACCCGGAAGGCGCCGGGGCGGATCATCCCAGCTGCAGTCGTGTGCCCTTTAAATCTCCCTCCCTGGTCTGTGTTGTTGCTAGTTGCCTGGCAGCGACGCTGCGTGCTTTGTCCCCGGCTGGGAATCATTGTCTATGGTTCCGGTTGGTGGTTGCCGTTCAGACATTACTTTTGTTTGTTTCCCGTTGGGAATCTCTTTGACCACGCTTTCGGAGATGGTCCGGGACTGTCAGGCCTTGCCCTCNTCTCCACCCCAATGATGAAACAGCCTACCTTCTACCTAAGATACTAGGGCCAACCGTTATCCTGAGGGGTAGTTTTCCCCTACAAGAGCATATAGCCCGAGCGTTTGGGGTACTGTGTGTCTGGCGGGGTGTTTTCCACATAAGGATTGTAGGATCTGCTGTTCCCCTCTGGGTTCCTTCCCCATCGTATCACCCCTCCCATAACAGACTGTACAAAACAGCCAATCCCCCGGGACATAATGATGTTACCACTTACCTGATATGATGTCAAGTCTACACTGAAAAACAGAAATTAGTTTGAATAGCAAAGCTTAGTTCTTGGGCTAAATATGAAATTCCCCCAACAGCTGCTTAATTTATTATTATGATTATTATTATTATTATTATTGGGGCCAATTCCGTGGCCCACAGAAACCGTGTGTAACCCATGCGCACACACATGTGCGCAAACTGCATGCAAGTCCATAGCAGAGACACTGTGCTGCGTGGAATCCATGTGGCTCCTTTGCAGATCCCACATGAAGGGGTTTGGGATTGTGGCCATTGTTTATTATTATTATTATTATTATTATTATTATTATTATTAGTTAGCATTATACCTGGTGCTGTACAATCATTAATTAGACACATTACCTAAGGGGCTTGCCATGTAGGAAAAACAATGCGGGGTGACAATGTGAGGGGAACAAAGGAAGAGGCAGGGATACATTCACAACGTTGAGAAGTCACAAGTGGCCACTGAGTGTCACAGCTGCGGAGAAGCCGCTCAGGTGGAGTGTTGGGGGAAGGATTCTAATGGGCAGCTCCCAGCATGACTACTGTGGCAGCCACCTTGTACTCCGCCTGCCACGGACTATGGAGAAGGGGGAAGGACACCTGGCTGGCCTTTGAAATTGACATGTCCCAATGTGAGCACTGGGGAACCAGGCTCCACAGTGCTCGCAGCCAGTTCCTGTGACTTTCAAAGGCCATGTCCCCCACCCACAGTGCCTATGAGCGGTGAACTGCTCTGCTAGCATGGGTGGCCATGCAAGTTCATACTGGCATGGGATGCATGCCATGCACTTTTTGGGCTTGTCCCGCAGGGCATACTCCGGATTTCTCAGCAGTGTGCTATGAGTGGCCATGAGTGGGTGCTAAGTGGCTCATGGGAGTGCTCATTCCCCACTCCACCTTCAGACAGGTAGTCGGAAAAGTGGCTCCTGGGTCACCATGCATCATGGTAGCATCTTATTTAAAAACACCCTTTATGTGCCTATGCCATACAAACTAGGTGCAATGATGGAACGTTCAAGAGGTTGTCCTTGGCTGACCTTAGGAATCATGATGAAACATAGGGAAGGAGATGTTTTTTCTTTTAAATGGTTGGAATTAGAAGAGAATGTCAATGTTCCATAGTTCTTTGAAATGTGCACTGATATTATCCTCTTTCTCTTTAGTTTGAGTAAATGTTTTATAGTGGATGATCTTGAAAGTTGCTGGGTTTTATTTATTTGTTTATTTTATTATTTATTTTATTTTTATTTATACCTTGACCTTCCCCAAAGGCTCAAAGTGGCTTACAGCATAAAAATATAAAACCAGTAAAAGTATAAAATTCTACAACAATGCCACTTAAAACCACTCCCACTCCAATCCCCAACTTCTGTTCCTGCCCACTAAAAGTCTGGCCAAATAAGTAGGTTACATTGCCTCTGGAAAATGCTCAGGCTTGGGCTTTGACAAACCTATAGGTGAAGGGCAAGGGAGTTCCATACCTGTGGAGCAGCCACCAAGAATGCCTCTCTCCATACCGTAGTATATGTGGACCTATGCAATGGTGAAACTTGCAAGAGGGCTCCCATGACTGACCTGAGGGAGTGCAATGGAACATAAAGGATAAGGCAAGCCTTTAGATATGTAGGGTCCAAATTATTTAGGGCTTTATAGGTCAAAACAAGCACCTTAAATTGTTCCCAGAACACTGTTGGTAGCCAGTGCAGATAATAACAAGCATACCTCTCCCCAAGTTACAGGGTGGGCCAACCAGTCTTGACTGGATTGAGCTTCAGGGTGATTTCAGACATTACGCGGTCCCGATTCACCACAGTGGATTCCCAGCGGGGGTGAACAGATTAACCACCCCCCATGGTCAAGGAAAGCCCTGAACAGACATGACGGGACCGGGACCACGGCAGGGAATCGGACCACCGGACCACGACCCGGGGCAGCGCAACAGACATTATGCCGATCCCGGGCCAGGCCGTGGTCAAAGCACCCGGAAGGCGCCGGGGCGGATCATCCCAGCTGCAGTCGTGTGCCCTTTAAATCTCCCTCCCTGGTCTGTGTTGTTGCTAGTTGCCTGGCAGCGACGCTGCGTGCTTTGTCCCCGGCTGGGAATCATTGTCTATGGTTCCGGTTGGTGGTTGCCGTTCAGACATTACTTTTGTTTGTTTCCCGTTGGGAATCTCTTTGACCACGCTTTCGGAGATGGTCCGGGACTGTCAGGCCTTGCCCTCCAGGGCCCCAAAGGCATGCCGCAGGGCCGACCCCGGAACCCCGGACAGCAGGACCCTCCCCGGCGCAACAAGTACCTGAGCCTCCGGCGGTGCCGGCGCCCGTGGCAACAGCAGCGAGACCCGGAAGTGCGGGAGAAGCCGAGCCCCCGCACGCTCAACCTGGGCTAGCCCTGCCCCCTACAACAATGAGGAACACCGAGATTAGGGCGGCGCCAGTCCGCACAGCTGAGGCACCTGAACCATCCCCACAGGGAGGGCCCCGACGCTCGGAGCGTCTCCGGCTCCACCCCCCTTCGCTCGTAGGGCTTATAAGCTGGGCAGAGACAGGCTCACCTTGCTGGTGAACAGTGCTCTGCCTGTGAGACCGGCCCCTGGTGACTGTATGGTGCGCTATAGTTATTGTGAGAGAGAGAGAGAGAGAGAGAGAGTTATTGTGGGAGAGAGAGAGAGAGAGAGAGTTATTGAGAGAGAGAGAGAGAGAGAGAGAGATTGGGTGTCTTCAGACGTTACGCGAACACGGTGAACCACGGTGAATACCCACCTGGGGTCACCGTGTCCCGTACGTCTGTTCACGGCGCGCCAGATGTTGGCCACGGTCAATCGGCACATGGGGTTCGTTTGAACCACGCTTCC
>QEPC01010958.1:2403975-2432041 GCA_003113815.1 Sphenodon punctatus
CGCAGCCTGGGAGGGGGAGGGAATTTATTTTAATTTATTGCATTGGTTTCAATGGGGACACAGCGCCCCATTGAAACCAATGCAATAAATCCGGCACCGGTATACCGGATTTAATCCGGGAATCCGGTTTTTGTGAAACCGGTAACCGGTAAATCTGGTACCCGGTAATGGGTCCGGTGTCCCGCCCCTACTATCTATAGGATAAAATGGGGACTTCAAACCCTTATAAAATAAAAATACACCATGGGTTTTCAAACTATAAATGAAAAGGCGAAGTACAATGCAGAAATTAATTTTCTAAAAACTACAGACAGTTTTTGAAAAATAAAAAAAGTAGGCACCGGAAGGAACCCTTAAATTTTATAACAGCACTACACCTCATGAAAATTTGCTTAAAATACACTGTGGACACTTTTACACGAACGCCACCCACCCACGAACACCCGGAAACACCAATCGGATGGGTGGGAGAGCATCCGAGTAAATGTCCACATGTAGGTGGGGGCGCGTGAGAGACCCACCCGCCAACACCCATGGAGCAGCAGCGAGGGAGCTGGCACGCTCCGTGGGTGGAGATGGGTGGAGATGGGTGTTCAACACCCAAGCGTCCGTGTAAAAGTGAAAACACCCACACGGACCGGACCGGCGGAGCCCCACTGTGCCGGCACCATGGGTCGCACACGCACCGCCATGCAGACACACCCACAGGGGGGGACGTCGGATGTCCGACCGAGAACCCTAAAAGGAGGGCGGAACCATGGCACACGCGCGTGGGCTCCCACGATGGGGACCAGGAAGGCTGACGAGAAGGCTACAGAAGCTGAAGCTGCCCCACGCACGGGAAGAGCCCGGGTGAGCCCGGGGACCCAGGAGTGCCCGGGGAGGGAGAACCCCGACAAGGCGGTGCAGGGGGGGATGCACCTCAGCCAGAAGGCACAAGGGGCGGTGAGCCACCGGTGCAGGGGGGTCCGAATGCAAGGTACAAGGGGGGGGCAGCGGGGAAGCACCCAGGCCGGGAGGCACAAAGGGGGTGCCTTGGTGGGGGGGAAAGGGGGGGAATGCACCAGGATGTAACACAGCACACGTGTCCCAGCACAGGGCAGAGGGGCCACACACTCCCCCCCCGGTCGAGGACCCCGAGCCCGCCACTTTCCAGGGACATGGCCTGAGGACCAGCAGCGAGAGTGAGGTGAGCACAAGGGAACTGCCTCCCCAGGATAGGAGGACCACGCCCCAGGCCTGGCACCATGTGCCGGGGAACACAGGGCAGGGGGCAGCCACATAACCCGGTCCCCTGTCACCCCCCGGCCCCGCTGGGGTGATCGTACCTGGATCTAGTTCCTCCGCTTCCTGGGGGCCATCCTGGGTCTCCGCTTGCTTTGCGTGTGTCCCCTGTCCCTGTGGCCGGTGGTCCTGTAGGTGTTGGGGGTGCATGCAGAGTGTGGTGGTCCGGCGCTCGGATCCCTGGGGCACCTCCTCCCCCTGTGGGACGGGGCTGTCGGGGGGTTTGTGTGTTGGCCCTGCGCCTGCCCCTGGTGAAGGTGGTGCCGTGTGTGTGGGAGGCCACAATGTCCCCGTCCATGCAGAGGAACTTGTCCAGCTCCTTCTGGAACTCGGCTGTGCACATGACCCGGCCGGACTTGAGATTGTTGTCCTTGATATGTTTATATCTGGACCTCAAGTCCTTTGCTTTCTGCATGCACTGGATGACATCCCTATTGTACCCCTGCCACTGCATCTCCTGGGTGATGACTTCATAGACCTGTCTGGTCTTGTAGCTGTGCACCAGGTTGTGCTGGACCCTTTCGGACCCCCACATGTGTATGTAGTCCCTGATCTCCTGCCTGGACCAGGGCTTCCCCTTTTGGGACCCACATGTGAGGGGTTGACCAGCTTGGAAGCATGCGGCCCACCCTGTGGATGTGGTAGCCATGGTGGTGGTTGTGTCCTGTTGGGGGTAGTGCATTAGGGGTTACTCCGGGTCCTGCTGGCCCCCTCCGCACACCTGTGGGGCCTGCCTCCCCACTCCCCCCTGGGTTTTCCCCCTCCTCACATGGCTGTCTGGGGGGCCCTCCTCGGACATCGTCCCGGTGGTGCGGTGCTCCGTGGTCTGGGAGCTGGGGGGCGGGGAACAGTCTGGACAGAGGCGCAGTGGCCAGGGCCGGAGGCCGGTATACTCTAATGGTTCCCCTTCCCATTGCAGCACAAGGCAGTCTGGAGGTGCATGAGGTGGAGGTTGTGGAGGAGGAGGACGAGGGGGGCCCAGAAGCTACACCACCACCAGTCGGGCAACCCTCCATGGCAGGGCACACTGGCCAGGGGACCACGGGGGCAGGCCTGGTGCAGAGGGGGGCGGAGGTACCGGTTGGGGGGCCACCTGGGGGCGTTCAACCACAACCAGCAGGGCCCCACAGTGGCTTCCACGGCACACCTGACTGTCACAGGCCCCCCCCCATTGCAATCAGCTGACAGAGGGACATCTCATGACAGGGCAGGGCTGGGGGACCCCACAGGGGAGGGCTGAGGGTAGCTGCTACACTATAAGGGCCGCCCCAACAGGCACCCCAGGCCAGGCGGTAGCGGCCAGTGGAGCACACAGAACGGAAGCACTAACAATGTGTCCAAACTTCCATTCACAGACCAGGCACCCACTCGCGTGAGGGGAGCAGCTGCCGGCAGCATGGAGCGGAACTGGGAGTTGCGGGCCAGCAACTGGTGCCGGAGGTAGGACCTTGACAGGGAGCTGCTGCAGGAGTCACAACAGTTAGCCAAGGTGCACTCCCGGGAGCTCGCGCTCACCAGGGAGCTCATCAGAGGGGAGGGGGAAAGGGACCAGGAGATCCTGACTGCCATGATGGCCCAGTCCCGCTGCGAGCACCTCTGGGACAGGCGCCAGGCTGCCGCCCTCCAACATGAGCAGTGGCGCGCCTGTGACGGGCTGGAGGGTCAGGCTGCATGACTCATGGACCTCATGGGGGAGGTCATGGAGGTCCTGCGGCATGACCCCCAGTGCAACAGGCCCTGCCATGCCACAGGAGGGTTGGCAGTGGACCAACACTCTGGCAGCTTCCCACTGGTGCAGGTGCCCCCCCATACCTCAGCCACCTGTGGTTCCCCCAGCAGCAACCCTACCCGGGCCTGGTCCACGGGGTCCCCCTCCCCCACATAGGGCAACCGGACCCACTTGCGGGGCCACCCTTCCAGCCTGCACCCCCCGTGGTCCCGTCCCTGCTGTCACCCCAGCCCCTCCACCGGGTAGGTAATGCCCCCACCTCAGGACCATGCACCCCAGGACAACCAACAGCCCATGGTGGCTGCCCCACCCCCTCCAGTAAGGCCACAGCATCCGGGGGGGATGGGAAATCTGGGGACCTGTGAGAGGCAGGACCCCGGTAGGGAACACACTGTAGAACCCACTCCAAGCACACGCACTACACGAGCTGGGGGGGGGGCAACGGCCATTGCCAGAGGCATGTGTACCTGCTCAGTGATGCTGTACTGGAACGGGCATGGGCCTTAATACCATGGGTGCGCCGTCCAGGGTCTCGGACCAACAGGGATTGCCCTACGGTACATGTTATGCTCATGTGGGGAGTAGGGGTCTCCCTTGATGACCATGGGGCAACCACTGGCCCGGGCCCTGAAATGGGACAGAGGTGAGTGCACATGAGGATCGCTTACCCCATTCTTGTTTCTCAACGCAGGAACTGTCAGCGGAGGCCAGTGTGGAGTGACCAGTGGATGACAGGGAGGCTGATCTGGCCGGCGAGTGCTGTGTTCAGTTGCAGCCAGGGCATGACGGCCTGCAAGCCCCGGTGGTGTGGCCGAGAGGGGGAGAGGGTGCCCCATATGTTAACCCCCACCCCCTTCCATTTTACAGTCCCCCCCAATAAATGTGTTTTACCCCTACCTTGCTGTCGCTTCCTCTGTCCCGAGACATGTGGCCGGGGTGTGTGTGTGTGTGTGGCATGCAGGGGGGTACCGGAATGTTGGGGGCTCTGTACAGACCCTGCCCTTCCGACGGGCCGGGGGCCATCCCTGTGAGGCCCCACACAGTTGAGGTGGCTGGAACAGGTGTACACTGAACCTGCACAGGCAAGCTGGCAAGTGGTGGCTGGCCGGGCTTTGCAGGACCTGCGCATCCCGTGGCTGACAGTGAGGGGAGGGCGCTCGCACCCAGGCAACCCACGGGACCCATTCCCAGGACCCCCTATCCAAAACATGGAACAGAGGCAAGGTTGCAGGTAAAGGGTAGTACCCAGCTTTATTGAAGGGGTTCACAGGTCTATGGACATGGGTGTGGATCGGGCTCTGTTCAGCATTCGGCGTTCACCTGGGCAACGATGCAGCAACAGATGGCGTCTCTGTTCTTCTCTGAGATGCACCGGAATGCCCCACCCTGAGCATGTTGGTACAGGGGAACGGGACCGGCCCTGTGCACTGGTGGTGGGTTGTCCAGGGCAGTGCTTCCTGTCTCGCATACACTGTGCAGGATGCACGCTGCCAGGACAAGGATGGGTGTGTGGTCCAGGTCGCATTGGCTCCTGTTCATCAGGAGGTCCCAGCATGTCTTCAGGAGCCTGAAGGCCCGCTCCACCATGCTGTGTTCAGACGACAGGCGCTCATTGAACAGGCGGTGGTCAGGGTTGTGTGCCACTGGATAGGCCCACATAAGCCATGGGCTGAGCGGGTAGGCAGGATTCCCTATCACAACAGGGGACATGGGAACCCCCTATAGCACATGGTACAGGTTGGGGGCGATCTCCCCGTCAAACATGCATGCATAGAAGGGGTAGGCATGCAGGAGGAGGCACTACGGCCTGAAGATTGATGGAGAAGGCCTGTTTTCGGTTCATGTAGTCAATCTTTGCATGAGGGGGTCGTATGATGGGGATGTGGGTACTGTCAATGTCCCTGATGCAATGTGGAAACCCCATGTCCTTGAACCCACACATCACCTCCTGGGGGACTCGGAGCTGGATGACCCGCTCCAAGAGGAGTTCCATGAGCAGGTCGCACACATCATGGAGGGCCCTGTTCATAGTGGCTGTGCCCATCCCAAACTGCTCTCCCACACTCCTATAGGAATCGGGGGTGGCAGGTCGCCACACCGCCATGGCCACGCGCATCCCAGGTGGCAGCGGGAAGCACATGTTCGTCTCCCACCTCCGGAGGTGTGGGTTGAGGAGCTCCCCCAAGCGGGTCAGGAGGGAGAGGGGCATCCGGAAGTGGTCTGACCATTCCCTGTCCATGCAGGTGGCCAACATGTTCTCGCACCAGTCGTTGGTGCGGGACCGCAACCAGTGCTGTCGCAGGGTCGGTAGGGTCACATGGCGGGCGTACACTTTCAGGGTCTGACAGGCCAGGATGATCTGGCCTTGCTGGGACAGAGCAGAGCCCAACAGGGCATGGAATTGGATGGCTGTCTGCCTCGCCTATCAGATGATCGCCACCCTCCTGAGGTTTGCTGCCCTCCGCCACCGAACCCCTAGGAGGATAGACCTTCGACCCGGCAAGCCGAGCAGGGTTATCTGCTGTAGCAGCATGCCTGCGCAATAGCAGGAGGCCTGTGCCCAGGAAGTACAGCAGCCCATTTCTGGGCTGTGGTTCCTCCTCCCCCGGCAGCATGGTTCTGCACCTCCCCACTCCCAGCCACCCTCTGCTGGTATGTGCTGTGGCCGCAATGCACTCTGCTGTATGGCCTGTGCCCATGGTCCACTCTCCCGTGGTATCATGGGAGCTCCTCTGTGTCCACCCAGCCCAGGGGTGCTGTTCTCGGTGTGCTACTCGATCCCGTGCTTCAGCCCCTCTGCCTCATGCCCGACCGCCTGCAGCGTGTCCCTTATGTACTGTGTTGGCCGGTGGGGGCAGGGCACTGGTTGGTGCTGCACTGGGGGTATGCTGGGGATTAAACTGGGTGCCGGGTCCGGCTGAGCATCCCTGCGAGTGCGCCGGATTCTTGCCCGCTGGGTGGGATGGGACCGTACTCACCCCAGGGCAACCCTGCCTCTGCTACCACAGTACAGTCCCCCCAGCCAGGGTCTGTCTTTGCATGATGCAGCTGTGCACAGTGTGGATACAATGCCTGGCTCGGCTCCTTGCCCTGGCACAGTGCCTGGTCGTGGCCTCCTACATCTCTCGGCACCTGTGCTGCATCCCTTCTGTCCTGTGTGTGGGTTGCGGCGCCCAGTCCACAGTGGGCTGGGCTATTTCTGGCATGCAAGGCCATCTGTGGGTGAGGGCAGCCACTCGTTCAGTGCTCGTACCAGTCGCAGCAGCCCTCCGTCTCCTGCCTGTTGCTTCACCGGAGTGGGCCCCACTGCTTCCATGGCCGGTCGTTTGGCAGGGCCCTCAGCTGGGGATGTCAGGGAGGGGTGGTCGCCCTGTGTGGACATGCTGTTGGCAGCCCTCTGACTGAGCCCTGACGTGCAGCTGTTGGTGGGCGACCCCCTGTCGGCAGAGGATGACTTCCGACTCCTGTTGTGGTACATGTGGATGATGGGTCAGCAGGTTGGTGCCCCAGCATGCCAGGGCAGTTACCTCGAGCTCGGCTTCACTCCCCTGTGCCAGCCTCCATGGGGGCACCAGTCCGCTGTTGTGGTGCTGTGGACCACTGTGGAGTTAACGGTGGCTTGCCTGCTGATGGAGCTACCCAGGTTCAACCTCGCCTTTGCTGTCTAGGGGTCCTCCTGTTGCTGCCCTGTACATTGGCAGCCTCCTGCATATCCACAGAATCCTGTGCACGCCCTCGGATGTGGGGCCCCTCCTGTGGGACCTGGGCTTGCTGTCCCCTGAGGTTGGTGGGCCGCTCCGTACCAGGGACCCCTCCACTGCGGAGCTTGCTGCCCTTTGATTGGTGAGGGACCTTCCAGCTGTGCGGGGTGTGGCCACCGGAGTGGATCTGCTCCTTCCCCGCTTCCTGGTGGATGCTCATATGTGCTCCCGAGGCTTCCGATGGGGCCTGTTCATGTGGGAGGGTCTAGTGCTGGGGTTGCCACCCTGGGAGCACCGCCCGGACTGTCCATGAGCGGCCCCTCACCATCACCTGCTCTCAGCCACCCCGGTGCCCTGTCCGGTGCATTGCCTCCCCCCCCCCAGCACGCTGCCGTCTGCATCACTGCTGGCTGTCGCCTGCTTCCGGGCAACCCCTGGACTCACCTGTGTGTTGATGTGGCCCTGCTCCTCCACTCTTCCCCCCTCTGCTGTTGCCCCCTGTTGGTGCGGGCCGTCTATGGTGATGGCGATGGAAGGGCGGTGGCACCATGGGCGCTGGGTGGCTGAGAGTGAGTAGGGGTTGTGATGGACCCGGTCTTTGGCCCACTTGATGTCCTTCAGTGCAGGGGTCTGGGTGCTCTTCGGGGTGGTGGCTGTCAGCGTGTGGGGTGTGCCCCTGGGGCTGTGGTTGCCTCCAGTCCTCCCAGGGCCCGTTGGTGCGGACGTTCCCCATTGCCCTGTCCCTTCTCTCCTGCAGCTACTGTTGTCATGCTGCTGGCGATCTTGGTGCAGCAGCTGGAGCGGGCGGCGTGGGACATGCGGGCGGTGGGCCGGCTATTCGATGGCATCCGTGAGTGTGCTGTCTGTTTGCTGGGCCCTGTGCCTGTGTCCCTCTGTGTGGGGTTCTGTTCCTTGGTGCCTGGGGCCAGCTCTGATGTCTGTCTCCTCTCCCTCTGTCCCATTCAGTGCAGGCCATGATTGTGGAGTGGACCCGGGAGCAGGGGGAGTTGCTGGAGCTCCTCCTTTATGTCCTGGAGCGGCTGCACTGGCTGGACCGCGCACAGGCCGAATGCTGGCACCGAGCGTGGGGTCACTGGTCCTATTGAATGGGTGTTGTCCCGGGACTGCTGCTGCTGGCACTGCCCCCCTTCTGTTGCCCTGTCCCCCTCCCTGCCCTGTTGTTTTTTTCCCCTGTTGCAGTTTCCCCCTTTCAATAAAGGCTTTTTTGTTCCTTCCCAGTGTGTCCATGTTATGCTTTGCTTTAACCTCTCCCCTTGTGCAGGTGCCTCTGCGGGAGGTGTTGGGGGGGTTGCCTCTGTTGTGTTGTGTGGGTGCCTTCCCCCCTGCCCCTGTCCATGTACTTGCGCGGGTGTTTGCCGGGTGTTTCCCAGGATGGGTGTTTGGCCACTGAGTGTTTGCCGGTCCCTCCCCTTTCCATCCCACAACCCCCCGCGGCACTGTCCGTGTAAATGTCTCCCTGCTTGGTGGCACCGGGTGTTCGCTGGGTGTGCTCACCCACCCATCCACACCCATCTCCACCCATCGGCGCTGCTGCTCTGTCTGTGTAAAAAAGGCCTTTGAAGCAAATACAATAAGACCTCTTTGAGGTTGCTTTTAAATCATGATCTCAACTATGAATCATGATCTTAGTCAGAATAAATCAGTTACTGAATAAACTGCACCCCGTAGTCCATGATTCATCTATTGACTTCTTTTTAACTGCGTCCATGTCTTATCTGGATTATAAATTCCTTGTATCAGGGACTATCTTTTATGTTATGTGTATCTGTACAGCACTGCTTATAACTAGCAGCACTTTGGAAATTATTATTATTAGTGGTAATAGTGGTAGATCTGAAACACCTAGGAAAACCAATCTTTACTCTGATTTTTAAACCAATGTAGTTTTTTTGTTTTTCATTTGATGTGCATGGAATTTGGACATATCATACCCCCCACCTAGTTAATCCTTTCTGCCAAATTGCAGACTAATTTGATAAATGGTGCCAATTTTATAAGCAATAGCATGTTCATGCATTAAACAGAAACTTGCATACTTGCCTTAACTATATAGAGTGGATCCTGCTGCTCAATAATAAGAACATAGGAAGTGCTATACTGGGTCAGACAAGTGGTCCATCAAGCACAGCCTCCTGTATCCAACAGTGGCCAATCTCGGTCGCTTGGGAGAAATACTCAATTTGGTCACAATGGGCAATCCATTCCCTGTTGTCCACTCCCAGTTCCTAACAGTAAGAGTTTACGTCCACTATACCTACTTTGCTAATAGCTGTTAATGAACCTACTCTCCAAGAACGTATTCAGTTCTTTTTTAAACCCAGCTATACTACTGGTCTTGACCACATCCTCTGGCAACAAACTCCATGAGTTAATTGTGCGTTGAGTAAAAAAATACTTTCTTTTATTTGTTTTAAATCTACCACCAGTTAGTTTCATAGAATGTTCCCTTGTTCTAGTACTATTTGAGAGGGTAAATAACTGTTCCCTATATACTCGTTCCACACCACTCATGATTTTATAAACTTCTATCATATCTCAGTCATCTCTTCTCCAAGCTGAAGAGTCCTAACCTATCAAGCCTTTATTCGTACAGGAGTCTTTCCATATCCTTTGTCATTTTGTTGTCCTTCTCTGTACCTTTTCTTGTTCTAGTATATCTTTTTTGAGATGGGATGACCAGAACTGCACAAAATATTCGAGGTGTGGTTGCACTATAGATTTATATAGTGGCATTATGATATTTTCAGTTTTATTCTCTATTCCTTTACAAATAAGGGAAGTTTTGAAATGCAGATTAGGTAAGATATTGATTATTGGAGACTTACCTAGTCTGCATTTCAAAACATCTGGTAGTCACCTGGCACCACTGTTTCCAATGGTTGACTTCCGGTCCAGGGAGGAGCATCTGTTTCCCCATGGGAGCTTCCTTGAGCCACATTTAAAGTTGCAGGAGAATGCTCTCCCATCTAAAAATGCCCCCAGTCTTGCGAGATCCTCCTGTAATTCCGCTCAGATTTTTAACTACCTTGAATAACTTTGTGTCATCTGCAAATTTGATCATCTCACTTTTAGTGCCCTTTTCCAGATCATTTTATTTATTCATTGAATTTGGTGTCTGAGGATGGGTGCTGTGATGAGAGAAGCTGGTGGCTGGGGAGGCTGGCTTCAAGCAAGTATTAAACAACACTGGTCCCAATACAGATCCATTGGGCACTCCACAATTTACTTCTCTCCATTTCAAAAACGGGCCATTTAATCCTACTCTGTGCTTCCTATTCTTCATCTACTTCTCTTTTTCATCCAACACAGGTTGCACAGTCTTGGTGCTTACCCAATGCCTGCCCGCTGTCGGGGACTGGATGAGGGTGAGGCAACTGAACCTGAATCCTGATAAGACTGGAGGGGACTGGGACACCTATTATTGATGGTGTACTGACCCGTCTGGTCACTCAGGTTCACAGCCTTGAAGTGTTTTTGGATCCATTGCTGCACCTGGAATATCAGGTTACAGCAGAGGCCAAGAGCGCTTTTCACCAGTTTCACCTGGTGAGGAGGCTGCTGGACCTGGCCACTGACATCCATGCTTTCATTACCTCCAGGCTAGATTACTGCAATGCACTCTACATGGGGCTCCCCTTGATGACTGCTCAGAGGCTGCAGCTGGTGCAAAATGTGAAGGCTCACCTCCTTTTATGAACAAGCTTCTGGGAGCACACTACACCAGTACTCCGAAGTCTGCACTGGCTGCCTATAATGTTCTGGGTACAATTGAAGGTGCTGGTTTTGACCTTTAAAACCCTAAACGGTCTCTCTTGGTCCCATATATCTGACCCTATGGTCGGCTGGGGACACGTTCTTGCAGGTTCCATCTGTTACCCTTGTCCATGGCACAGGAGGGTGTTCTTGGTTGCTGCCCCAGTTTTATGGAATTCCCTTCCCTAGAAGGTTCACCTGAGACCAAGCCTGAACATCTTTTCAAGGCAGTGTAAAACTCTTTTAATTGAAAGAGAAGGTGCGGTTAAAAAAAAATGGAAAAAAAAGAAAGAGAAGGTGTGGTGTGCCCCGTATGGGGCAGTGCTACTGCTGGCCCCCAGCTCCTCCCTGTGCAGTCCTGACTCCCCCAGATTCCCCTGCAGAGAGCTGAGCCCAGTGCCCACTGCTGCTGCTGCATCTTTAAAACAGCTGCTGGTGGGCCGCGCTGCCTAGCACACCGCACTTTTAGGTCTGGTGGAGGTGCTGGGTCAGGACTCATGTGCATGCTGAGGGCTCAGGCAGGGGCAGTGCTGTTGTGCCTGGAGTCCTGAAGGGGGTGGATCCTAGCTGGCCTGGAGATGGAGTTGGGTGGGCAGGGCAAGGCAAACACAGACGGATTCCTTATGTGGGTGTGGCACCCACACATATGGAATCCTTCTTTGGACAAGTTTCCTAAGTTTGCGGTATGGGCGGCTGCTTGTGCTGTCCATACCAGAGTCATAGGGAATCACAGTTCTCCTTTGAGCCCAGGGGGGGGAGGGGGCAAAGTGCTTGATCCCCTATGGGCAGGAGAAACTGCACTATTTTAGGGATGCATGGGGTGACTGAACTAGATGCTCTCAGGCTAGCAGGCAGGACAGTGCCTGCAGTTAGTGGAGGGGGACTCTGGGCTGGGTGGGAGATCTGTGAAGTGTGGACAGTCTTCTGGTTGGGAGATCATGAGGTGCAGGTCAGATATCATCATGCTGCTGTGGGCCAGTAAGTTTGTGGACCCATTAGGGTCCTTGCCCCTTGGGCTTCTCTTTAAAATCAAATATTTGTGTTTTTTTTCCCCTGGGGTGGGGCATGAGAGGTTGGGGGGATTGGGTGGGTGGTGTACACTGTACAGGCAGAATGAGAGCCCAGGGGTGGGTAGAAAGAATAGGCAGGGGTCTGGTGGATAAAATGGGGGTCTGATGGTGGTCTTTGTGTGGGTGCGGGGTAGAATGGGGGCCTGCGGTGGATTGGTGGAGTGGGATATTAGAATGGGGGTCTAGAAGGTGGGATTGGATGGGTGGGTAGAATGGGGGTCTGTAGGTGGGAAGAATGGGAGTCTGGGAAGTGAGACTGGTGGAGGAGTGTAGGCTAAATGGGGGTCTGGGGTGGGTAGAATGAGGGTCTGGAGGTGGGACTGGGTGGGGTGGGTAGAATAGGGGTCTGGGTGGTGGGATTGGGTGGGGGATGGGTAGAATGGGGATCTGCAGTGGGATTGGCGGGGTGGGATATTAGAATGGGGGACTGGAAGGTGGGATTGGGTGGGTGGGTAGAATGTGGGTCCGTAGAATGGGAACCGGGGCTGTAGGTAGGTAGAATGGGAGCCTGGGGTGGGGGGATTGGGCAGGGTGGGGTGTATATAGAATGGAGGTCTGTAGAATGGGAACCGGGGCTGTAGGTAGGTAGAATGGGAGCCTGGGGTGGGGGGATTGGGCAGGGTGGGGTGTATATAGAATGGAGGTCTGTAGAATGGGAACCGGGGCTGTAGGTAGGTAGAATGGGAGCCTGGGGGGGGAGGATTGGGCAGGTGGGGTGTATATAGAATGGAGGTCTGTAGAATGGGAACCAGGGCTGTAGGTAGGTAGAATGGGAGCCTGGGTGTGTGTGTGGGGGGGATTGGGCAGGGTGGGGTGTATATAGAATGGAGGTCTGTAGAATGGGAACCAGGGCTGTAGGTGGGTAGAATGGGGGTCTGGTGGGTGGATTAGGTGAGGGGTGTAGGTAGAATGGGGATCTGGAGGTAGGATTGGGTGGGATGGGTAGAATGGGGGTCTGGAGGGTAGGATTGGGTGTAGTGGCTGGTTAGAATGGGGCATGCGGTGAGATTGGGTGGGTGGATAGAATGGGGGTCTGTAGTGGGTAGAATGGGGGCCTTTTACACTGCAGCTGCAGAACTGTGCAGCATGTTTGGGTCTTGGGGGAGAAGTGGAACTTCATGCTGCTGCTTTTATGGTGTGCTAAGGACTTCATATAATATTGTTGGGTCAAGATGGTTTGCTTTGCTTGCTCTGTGTTTGCATGAAGCACTGCTGCTTCCCCCTTCCTCTGACAAACATGTGCAGAAGCCATTTTATGGGCCCATTGGTCATGGCTACTCTTGTTTACAATGGTCCCTTTGCTGTCCCCCACCCCACCCCCTGCTTTCTGTTTTTTTGGGTGTGGGAACCTGGGAGCTTGGATGGAATGGTTTCTTTGCTTGAATTTTCCCTGCATTTTAAAATGGTTCCTTTGCAGTTTGCTGGTTAGCCAAAGAATCTGGGAGGATGAGAGATTGTTACTTGAGTTCTTGGCTAATTTGTGATGTGTAGGTATCTTTTTGGTTGTGGTTTAGGTTGTGTTTGAGGGAGGGTGTGTTAGTTTGGTTGCAGATTAATAAACCCTTGCTTTGAGTCCAAGATCCGTATTCAGTGTGGGTTTTTTATTGATTGCATATTATTATTAAACATTTTAATAGCGCCAGCAGTGTAACTGGCTGGCACTTTACAGCTGTTGTTGTTGTTGGAGATGGGTCCCTGGTCCAGTGTTACAGTCTAAGAAGGACAAGGATGAGGGGAACACAGGCACACACACACACACACACATCTATTTTTAGAGATTTTTGTTTTTACAGATAGGGAACCGGGGCTGTAAATTTCCATATTAATTTCAAAATTTGGCTAGGGTCCACCTACAGTTGGCTAGGCTCTGCCTACCATTTGTTCTGCCTACCATTGGCCAGGATCCACCCACTTCTGGCCCTGCCCCCCACCAGCCTTAAAACCCACCAACTGCAACTGTGAAAGAGTATTTGGTGAGCAGGAATAAGGGTTATTTGGGTTACTGAGTAGGGTTGTAGCCTACTTGTAGGGTGGATGGAAGTTTTGAGGGGAGCGAGTGAATGTTTTATTGCAGGGATTCTCAATCTGGTGCTTGAGAGCACTGGCAGTAGTGCTCAGAAGCACTTTGAAATAGTCCTTAATCCATTAAAGTAAATGTGAACTGGGATTCATTGATTAATGATCTCAATTTCCCCTGAAATTAATTAAATTGAACTGCATAGGGAGACTTAGGCCACTTTTAGACGAGCGGCGGTCCGTTTTGCGTCGGCGGTGCACATATTTTGAAACTTCCGCCTGGTCTAATTAGACGAGACGGAAGTGGCTTAATATGCGCATATTACGGCGGAAGCACATTTTTTAAGTGCGCAAATTAAATACCTTGATTATGAGGTATTTAATTCGCGCACTTAAAAAATGCGCCTCCGCCGTAATATGCACATATTAAGCCACTTCCGTCTCGTCTAATTAGACCAGGCGGAAGTTTCAAAATATGCGCGCCGCCGACGCGAAACGGACCGCGGCTCATCTAAAAGCGGCCTCAGTCTTGCATATTTATGCAAATTATTCATGCAAATTATGCAGTGCTCCCAAGTAGTCACTTATGTCACTACAGCGCTCATGAATGGAAAAAGGGTGAGAACCCCTGTTTTATTGTATGCATTTTAATATTGTAAGAATTCTATCGATTGTAAGCAGCCCTGAGCCTTTGTGGCATATACATTTGAAAAATAAAATAAATAAAATAAATCCCCCAGGGAGTTCTGGAAATCAGTTGGATCTATTAGTCTCTGTGGTGGACTAATCTAAGTGGTCCACCAACAGTTAGGACCACCAATCCATGGTAGGACACTGCTGCCTATCCCATGACTATTTAATTTCCTCAAGAGTCTGTCATGAGAGATTGATCAAACATTTTCTGAAAATCCAGATACACTTTATCGACAAGCTCACCTATATCCACATACTTGTTTACACCCTCAAAAAATCCAAATGGTTAGTGAGGCATGACTTCCCTTTGCTAAATCCATGTTGACTCTTCCCCATTATGCCGTGCTTATTAATATGCCTAGTAATTCTGTTCTTCACAACCATTTCCAACAAGTTTGTCCGGCACATATGTAAGGCTTACCGGTCTGTAGTTTCTAGGATGGCCTCTGGAGTCCTTTTTAAATACTGGTATTACATTCTCTACCCTTCAACCCTTCTTAAGTACAGTGGCAGATTTTAGTGATAGGCTACAAATTACGAATAGTAGGTCTGCAGTTTCATACTTGAGTTCCTTCAGAACTCTGGGTTGAATACCATCTGGTCCTGGTGATTTGTTACTATTTTGCATGCCAATTTTGCTCTAGAACCTCTTCCATAGTCACATTGATTTGTAACAGTTCTTCCAATTCATCACCTACAAAAAATAATTCCAGCGTGGCTATCTCCCCAACATCCTCTGCAGTGAAGACTGAAAGCAAAGAATTCATTCAGCTTTTCTGCAATGTCCTTATCCTCCCTGAGTGATCCTTTCACCACCTGATCATCTAATGGCTCAACTGACTCTCTAGCAGGCTTCTTTCTTCTGGTATACTTGAAAAGGGTTTTATTATTAGTTTTTATATCTTTGGCAAGTCGCTCTTCAATTCCTTCTTGCCCTGCCTTATTAACGTTTTACATTTAATTTGGCAAAGCTTATGCTTGGTCTTATTTTCTTCATTAGGACTGGCTTTCCATTTTTTAAAGGACACCTTTTGGGGTCTAGTTTGGGTCTTCACCTCACCATTTAGCCACATAGGCAGACATTTGGTTCTTGTGCTACCTTTTTTTACTTGTGGAATGCATTTAATCTGGGCTTCCAAGATGGTGTTTTTAATAGATTCCATGCTTCTTGCAGACATTTAATCCTTGCAACTACTTCTTTTAGTTTGCCTCTAACTAGTTTCCTCATTTTTGCAGTTCTCCTTTTTAAACTTAAATGTTACTGAGGTACTTTTATTTGTCATTCTCCTTCCTAAAGAGAATGTAATCTGAATATATACGCTATACTCACCCCAGTGCATCAGCCTTTATTTTCCATAAAGGGCAAACTACTCTCTCCATAGTGAGTAACTCAGTCCTTAAAACCATTGCAGCATGTGTTGAAACATCTAGGAATTCATCCAGAATTGACAAACCCTAAGTTTGTCACATGATGAAAAAAAATCCTGTCATAATGATTTATGTTTAGTTTTACAAAAATAAAACACTATTTGGAAGGCTTGTTTGCCTGACATTTTCTCCCTCTCCAATGCCCTTTTCACATACCACAGATGCTTTTATGTCTACCTACCATTCCCATACTTGGTCAAAATATCACACCTTAGACCATGCCCTCTGAATGCCCCGGCCCAAATCATTGAAATGTCTTCCAAGCAGCTAGTTCCCTTCGGGTTATTCATTTGTTGTGCAGATCCATGGTGCCTAAGTCAGCAATTCCCAAAATTTTCAACCACTGGATCATTGCAACCAACAATTTTTTTCAGGGCCCATCATGCATTTGCCTAGTGTATGTTCATTAGATATGAGACACTGGAGGGAATTCCATTGTGTTTTTTTTTTTTTCATTTTCAGTTTATAGGTTTGATGGATTTAATTATGGTTCAATATATAAATCCATTAAACCTATAAAATGCTTAAAACTAAACAACCCTGCACATGCACAAAATGGCCACCCTTTGTGCATATGCCCCATTTTCCAAAATGGCACCGGCATGAGTGGTTATTGGGTGGCCATGTGTGATAGCATCTTGTTTGAAAACACCCTGAATCATTGCTTAGGAGTTTGAAATGACCATGTATGCCACAGCCTTTGAAAAGCTAAAGAAATTAATAGAAAAGCATGTACGTTTCACTTGCTGGTGTAATGAAACGATATTATATGCACACCAGGCACCTGTTGGAGAAGGTACACAGTTAGCAATCTATTAGCACTTGAATAGAGGGAGATTAAATACACATTAGGTACTGTATGTGTTGAAAAGGCATGATTTCCTCAAGACTGCTAGGAGCTATAAGAGAAAAGGCAAGGGGGAAAACTTGAAGTTACAAAATGAAATAAAAAGGAAATTGCTTCACCCAGGCGCTAATAAAGCATTCATCTCCATGGTATCTGCCACAAAAGGTTCCAAAGACACTCTTTTCAAATGGGCCACGGCTGGGGGGCCGCCACTGCAGGGGCAGTGGGGGGGGGGCAGATGTACACAGGTCCACACCCATCCCTCCCATCCCCCTACATGCCCCCACATGGAGCAACCAGCATTTTCACCAGTTGCTCTGTGTGGGGGCGATGGGTGGAGGTAGGTAGGGATTTGTGGTCCGGGGGAGGACACACACATGGCCACCTACCGGTCACGGTTGAGCAAATGAGAGACATCTACGCATGCCCACACAGTGGATATGCTTGGGCATGCATGGGCATGTGTGGTCGTGTCTCATTTGGAAAGGGCCATATTGGGATTTTCTGAGTTGTGAATCTAGCTCCAAGATTTCACTCCATTAACGAATGTTTGAATTTGATTTTACCAAATTTGAATATATGCATACATTTTGAAATTGTTTAGTTCAATTCTTAATGAACTTGAAGTTTAAGTTCAGTATTGGATAATTTGGATAAACACAATTCTAACTATTTACTGTGTGACTGTAACAGTTATGGAAAATAGGATTAGTACTGCAGATTTCCCTGTGGTTTCAATTGCTTGCTTCCCCCCCCTCCCCGGTTTTTAATATAATAAAATAAAATGGAAAATCAAACTAAATACAATAACAATATAAGGTAGTATAATAATACTTATAAGCTCTAATTAAACTTAAAATATTGAATGTAAGCCATTTGCACCAGGTGTTCAGTGGGGTTGCAACCATAAGTTGCGTGCTGAAGTGCCACACTACATTTAAGTTGGTGCCAAACCAATTTCTCATTCATGGTGAGGGGCACCATTGCTCATATGTTGCTCTCACTTTCACATGCAGTGTGACCTCCCCAGAACCCAGCAAAGTCCCATCTGTATGGTCAGCACTAAAGTGTCGTCAGATGCCTTGTAATTATGCCCCCAGGTACAGAGGTACCATTCTGCGCTTCTGCTTTACAGGCTGCAGAAAGTTGGCCATGGTTATACTGTACAATGTTGACCCTTGCTGTGAATGATTTTTCACCCAGTGAAGTCTAGCATGGCACCTCAGCATGCAACTTACATGTACACACACCCCTTGTGCACTCGGACCAATGAAGATTGTGTCCATTGTCATAAAATAGCTGAGGGCAAACTTGATATTTGTTAATTCAATATTAAAAATGATTACAATGTATTTCGTAATAACACCCTACACCCCATGACCCGAACCAATCAATTACAGGTTAACAAAACCACAGAATTCTTAATTATTGAATTATTGAATACGGAGCATCCTATTATCAAATGCTGAATTTAAAAAATCTGGAAATGCCACTTCTTTGGCAAAGTTTGTCAAGTTTACAAGTGGAACACAAATTTTTGCAGAATTTGACAAATTTCAAATCACTTTAAGTATTCATTTCAGCCCTATAAAGTTTATTGGCAGAATAGTAGCAGAACAGGTAATGGGGCAATGCCAGTTTCAAGTTTAGAAGGATGTTCTATGAACCAGCAATGGAGTTCTTCCAGAATCTCTTTCTGTAGTCTTAGCCATCTAGCACTTTTTAATAAAATGTCAATGTGGTCATGTTTTGTTGGAAGTGCTGCTCAGGAAAGGTCAGTAATTACTACTGGGCTATACAAGTAATAATTTAAAGAACCCCTGCCATACTTCAAGAAACTATATTACTCAGTAAATAAATGTCATCTCTTAAAAGAAGCCCATTTTATTATCATGTTCTTTTCTTTCCCTATCATTGTCACTCAACACCACAATAGTCTTAACTTTTATCAAGTGCCTTTGAAGCACTTTGAACATCTTAGATAGAGAATTGCTCTCCCCACCCCACCCCACCCCTCAGCATGCTAGCAAGTGAATCTGGCATAAGAACACAGCCAGGGACAACCTTAGTATTTGTGGGGCCCAGGGTGAAAACAAAATGCAAGCTTCCATAGATGAAACCTTGTCTCATGGCCCTACCTCCCTTTAGCAGTTGGCAGTCTGGTGTTTGCTTGACATGCAGTGAGAGCCCTGCCTCACAGCTCCTGCCAATTTCGGCAGGGCCCCTGCCTCCAACCACAGAAGGAGGGATGGGACTAGCACTAAGGAAGCGACTACAGCTCCCATATGGCCCTAATGACTCGGAGGCTGCAGCTGGTGCAGAACGCGGCAGCCCATCTCCTGACAGGGATGGGTTGTAGGGAGCACATTACACCTGAGCTCCAGGCTCTGCACTGGCTGCCTATAACGTTATAGGCCCGATTCAGGGTGCTGGTTTTAACCGTTAAAGCCCTACACGGTCTGGGTCCCTCCTATCTGAGAGACCGCCTCACTCCCCGGGCCATGGGGAGACCTCTGCGGTCTGCTGGGGGCGCCTTCCTGGAGGTCCCCCGGGTGAACCAGGGGGTCACGATGGAGAGGGCGTTCTCGGTGGCCGCACCACGGCTGTGGAAATCCCTCCCAAAGGAAGCTCGCCTTGCTCCCAGCCTGTTGGCCTTTCGTCGGGTCTGTAAGACCTGGCTGTTTGTCCGGGCCTTTGGAGGAGGGGGGAATGAGGGTGGGGGTGGGTTGTTTTTGTTTTTTGCCAGTGGTTTTACCTCTTTTTACTGTTTTTATTGTTTTAGTAACCCCTTCCTGTATTTTTAATTGTTTTTAAATGTTTTGTAAGCTGCTCCAAGCTGCTGTAACGTAGACGTTTTAAAATAAAATATATAAATAAATGACTACAGTTTCTGCCGAAGGCTGGCATTGAACACAGCATTAAACGTAGGGTGTTTTGTTTTCAGTCAAGTGCCTCCCCACCCAGTACCCCCACCATACTTATATGAAAACCCCACTGGTGATCATTGGTTAACCAGTGATTACTGGGTAGATACTGGGTGTGTAATGCGCTTGTCTGAAGTGGGTAATGCATTTGTCTGAAGCGGGTAAAGAGCTTGTTCTTTAGTACACCTTAATTCTCACACAGAATACTGTGTTCCTTAGCACTAAGGTGAGCAGACCAGATTTCAACTGAAGTTCAGTAGTGGTTAATTTTATAATGCTGAGGAATGAAAAATGAAGACTTTTAGAAGTCCAATATTATTCCAGGGAATATGTACATCACTGTATGTACATCACGTGGAACCTTCCCCATGCTGCTCTATCAATGTACTCCACTTCAGCCTTGTACTGGAGGGAGTACCTTTGCAATGGAAAGGCTAGTTCTGTCTCCATGTCCTTTAAACCGTAGCTGCTTGGCAGGAAAAGGGTGCTGGAATTTAATAGTGAGATGCACGTTCTAGTTCATTGAACATTAGCAGAATCTCCTTGTACAAGTGGCAGGTGAATTTCTTCTACACTCTAGTTTCTCCCTGAGCTGTCCCAGGACCTGGCAGCGAATGTTTGTAATTGTTTCTCTGTTCCGGGATCCCTGCAGGAGCCAGCCTGTTATTCAACCCGTTCTTCTGCGGCAACCAGGCTGACATGAACCAAGTTGCTGTCATTGAGTGCAACCAAGTTGCTGCCATTAGGTATTTGTAGTTCAGATACAGGAGTGTTGCAACCATGCACAACATACCGTAGGGACCATGTTCTCTCCTATGTACGATCGCACTTTCTTCAGTCAGCCAGGAGGAGTCATGCCCTTTGTGTACCAAGAACAGATGGCAAGGTTGAGAGTTCACATCAAAGCAGATTCTCTACCCCAGACCCCTGCTAGGGGAACTTGGTGGGTTCTCCCTGACTGTGGAATTCTGTTCTCCCAGAGGTTTGCCAAAGCTTGAGTCTATGTGTGTTCTGGAAACAATGGAAGGAGTTTTCATTTAGGTGGGCTTTGGTGGTCCAGGAATAGATATGGGGTGGGTATATTCCAATTGTATTTCCTTTAGGGGTTAGTGGTGGGTATCTTTTAATTGTATTTTATTGTATATACTTGCTTTTATATTATTGTAGCCTGTCCTGAGCTGTTACAAACCTGCTGTTGGTAGGATGGGCAAGATAAAAAATAGATGACTGAATAAGTAAAAAATCATGCAGGTATTGCAGAGAGCTCTTGCTCTCGGCTCTTGCTGCCTCAAGACAGCTTTATCCTGTCCTATCTGCCCGTTGGGTCCTGGGAGAATCCTTTCCCCTCCCTGCAACCCCACAAGGTTCACCCTCAGAGTCAAACTTAGGCACCTGCCTAGGGTGGCAGATTTTGGAAGGTGGCAGGGAGAGGGTGCGTTGGGGCTTCATTTCTCATCCCACACTCACCTGTTCATGGCACCCCCTTGCCCCACTGCTACCACAACCACACTCCCTCACCCATGCCATCTGAAGCCTAGAGGGGGGGACCCCCCCATCCATCCCCACCTGGAGAAGTCCTGTTCCACCCCCGAGTCCCACGCAAATGCGCTCAGCAGTGGTACTGGGTGCAGAGGAAGAGACTCTGCTTCTGTGCTGGGTGCTGCCATTGTCTCAGTCCCTGCCTCAGATGGCAGCCCGCACATGCACCAGAGCTCGGGGGGAGGGGGGCATCAGTCTGAGTTGCCTAGGGGTGCTAAAATCTTAAGCCTTTCCCTACTCACCCTAGGATTTTCTCATGACCAGCACACCCATTGGACAAGCTGGACAACTTGTCTAGGGTAACCGACTCTGGGGTAGCATGAAAAAGTTTGTGTAACTCTTGAAATGCTTTTGGAATCAGAGATTCCTGACACCTTGGGACATTCTTGCACAGACCTGTTGCAGCTGCTCCTTTTAAAGCCAAGTGCCCAAGGCCATCTCTGGGATTTACAGCATTAAGAAGCTCTGATAATTTGGAGATGCTCAGTAACAATGTACTGGAGGTAAGGCTGAAAGCAGAATTCCACCCAGTTTCTGTTTTTGATGGAAGTCGGTAGTTTGATCGGCCTGATCAGAACTTGGATTGGACAAAATTCCGATTGGAATTCTGATTGGACCAATCAATTTTGTTTTCATTTTTCAAATGTGCAAATCAATCAGAATTCTGACTGTAAAAAAATAATTTTAATTGGAATTCCAATCCGAACCCTGGCAGCCATTCTGATTTTGTGGAACTTTTCAACAAAACCAGAATGACTGTTTCAAACCACCCCTAGCTGGAGGTGATGCCAACATGCACTTAGTGGCCTAATTTCTTCATAGCCAGCCCACATTTGTACATGTGTCTGGCTGACAGCACCTCATGGCATGTGATGGCATTTGACCGTGGGCATTTTATTTAGAGGTTAAGGACTGCCAGGGCATGTGATGTAAGTGATTTAGGAAAAGGTAGTGATGGTAACCAGAGGGTCTTTGTGTTGCCAATTGGTGCTTTTATAAAGAAAATAAAGAGAATTTTGATAAAGAGAAGGGGGAAAGCAAAATAGTATTCTGAATGCTCTGCCTTTCTGTTGCTGTCACAACATATTCTCGAACCCAGACTCCTTCTCAGGGAACTTCCTTCCCTTTTATTATCCCACAACCCCATTCTCTTAATATGGCACAAATGTTTGAGGACAGAGAACTGACAGACTCTGGACAAGCTCCTGCAAGGACTCACCCACAGCACTCTGCTGGATGTCCCAGTTCTTTTATGTGAGTAGAGACTTATTGCAAAACGCCATTCCTCGACATTTGATTTGCCATTTTATTTTCATTTTAAAAGATGGTGTTTTTTTTGATTTTTACTCTATTAAAAACTAGTGAAAAAAACAAAACAAGCACTTGAAACCCCCGAGAAAATTGTGCTACTAATCATATTTTCCATAAGCGGCCCTCTGTAGCATTACAGTCACACAGTATATTTATAATTTGGTTTATATGAACAACAGTTTAAGTTGAAGAAAATTGGTTTCCTTTTCAAAATGTCATGTTTCTCATTTCCTCTCTGAATCTCGGGCTGTTTCAAGCTCTTATCAGCCTTTAAATCATTCGAAAACATACTCCGTAATTAAAATGTTGTAACTCCTCATGAATCAATTTAAGTTTTTTGATTTGTTCTAAAACACATTTAAATAGAGCTGAAAGCTTTCTAAAATATGAGATAATAAACATGAGTACAAAGCTGAGGGAAAATGAACCCACAGCAGGAGTGCAGAGTGGTGGTAGTGGAAATCTGAGATGAACTACATCTTCCATGTATTGGGGCCATTATTCTTTGCACCTGAATCTGAATGGGTCAATTCGTCTGGGACTTCTGACTCTGGAAGATTACCTTTTCCATATCTTTTACCTCCATCCTACAAGAAAACCCTGCATAGCAATGATCATTGCCTGACCACTGATGACTAGATAGGTGAGGTTTAGGGATGTGCGAACGCGGTTTGAAGTTCGGAGTTCAGACTGAACTCGGTCCGTTCGGCCGACTGAACCGAGCCTGAACACACCGAACCCAAACTCGATCCAAACCCGGAACGACTGAACAGTTCAGCCATGCTCGGATCGAGTTCAAATGAGTTCGGTCGTGAAAAACGTGAGTGCCAGGCACAGGCAGGCACAAGAAGGGGGGGGGGGAGCAGCTGAGGAGCAGACTTCCAGGCACCAGAGGTGGAGAGGCTTGGAATAGCAGCCAGCCTGCCCAATTACCATCCCTTTTCTCATCAGACCACTGGCTTCGCAGTCTGTGATTAGACATGGGGTACATGGGGCAAGACTGCACAGAGCCAATGGGGCTTGTGGTTAGGCGGGCGCAGCAAGTAACAAAAGTCATTGCCCTCCCCCCTTCCAACACCTTCTGAGCTAGCCACTGATCCTGTAAGGAGATGTTTTCAGACGTGTCCCTCTACTAGCAGTTTGTGTTCCTTGAATCCTTCCTATTCCTGAATCCTAATCCATTACCATCCTTCTCCTATTTCACCTATCCCACACATTTACCTCCCTAGTATCATTATTTAGATTAGATTTGATAGATTTAGGTGTTATTTTTTTTACCCATCCCTGTGTTCTTTCTCCCTACCCTCCACTGAATCCTCCCCTCCTCCCTTTATATATTCCATCCCTGATTCCCTTCCCCTGTTTTTGGATTTATTTAGAGTAGGATTAGATTGATTTAGGTTTCATATCAGTTTTGTACCCCTCCCTGTGTTATTTGGTGTGAGCTGTCTGTGTACCCCCGCCTCCCCCATCCCCGTGTATATAGATATATAGATAGATATTAGATATTAGGTAGTTAAGATAGATAGATAGATAGATAGATGTAGGAGTTAGCTTAGTTATAGAGATAGCTAGAGATTAGTGTGTAGTGATTCAGTTTTAATATTTATTTTATAGTGTGTTTGTAGGACTAGGCATTTGTAGATATTAGATAATATTCCATTTAGGTCCATAGGTTTTAGAATAGTTAGAGTTAGTGTAGATATATATATTAGATTACCAATTTGAATATATATATATATATATATATATATGTGTGTGTGTGTGTGTGTGTGTGTCTTCCTGTGCCAATGGGGCACATGGCAGAGGTGGTAGGGGTATGGGACATGCGAGTGGAGTGGCAGCATGCAGCAGCAGCCACCATCACCGCACCCCAAACTCCACAGGCCCTGATTTTGGGAGACAGGCTTCAGAGGCTCCCAGCAGTGGCACTAGCCTGGGGGTGGTTCGGCAGTGCCTGCTGCCAGTGTCCTCCACTGCCACGCAGGGCACTGGAAGGCCTGCAGGACATGAGGCTGTGGCTATTTCTGTTGCTGCTGGAGCAGGTGCTTTGGATGTTCCTCCAGGGCCACCAATGTCCCCCATTGTTGAGGTGATCCCCAGCAGTCCAGGGCTGGTAGATTCCCACCCTGGCTGCTAGAGGCAGGGCCCAATCCCTGGGCAATGGCAGCAGGGAGTGGAGCAGCAGCAGCAGCAGCAGCTGCTATAGGGGGCACAGGGAGAGTGGCAGCAGCATGGTGGGCAGTCAAGCCTCAGGGTCCCAGTACTCCCCTTCGCGAGACATCACTGTGATTGGGGACAGTGAAGCAGACACTAGTCCCATGGAGGAGATGTCTGGAACAGAGGCGATGGCTCTCCCTCCCAAAGCTGTGTCACCACCAAGTTCTGCCCCTGCCTGCAGCGCTGCATCACCCGGTGTGGGCCAGAAGGCAGGAGGCAAAAAATCCTCTGTCTGGGCACATTTCAAGTTGGTGCGGACGGATGATCCAAGGGAGGTGCAGTGCACTAGCATGGGCAGGTGCTCACCAACCTTGGGACAACTGCCATGGCGAGGCACCTGAAGGCATGCCACAGCGCTCTGCTGCTAAGTGGGCAGGCAGGGGCAGTGGATGCCAGTGGGTTCCCGACTACAGCGGCCAGTTGCCCGCCTCCTTCAGCGGGCAAGCATCCTGCACCAACAGCTGTCTCTAGCAGCAGGAGCAGTATTCCTGCTAGGGGGGAAGAACAGCAACAGCAGCCTCACCAGCAGTGTCAGTCCACCATAGAGGAGCTGGTGTGGGGCAGCTGCCAAGTCCATTGGCAGCTGGAGGGCAGTGTGGCTTTCAAGCGAAAGCCACGCGCCTGTTGGGTGAAATGATCATGCTCGATGGGCAGCCCTTCTCCATGGTACAGGACATGGGATTTAGGTGGCTGATTGGGTTCCTGGCCCCCCAGTTTCAGCTGCCATTGCATACCACCCTGAGTCGTCAGGTGGTGCCAGCCCTGTACAGGGCTTTGAAGGAGCGGGTGAGGGAGCAGCTGGCAGGGGCTGGTGGTGCCACCATGCACTTCACCACCAACCTGCAGTCAAGTAGAAATGTGCAGCATGCATACCTGGCGGTGATGACACACTGGTGGCAGAACCCGGAGGCAGCACTTGGGAGTGGCAGGAGGGGTCCTGAAGCACGGTATAGGTGGGCCCTGCTTCAGGCACAAGTAATGGGTGGCTCCCACACTGCTAGGAACATCGAGGCAGCCCTGACTGCCATGGTGAGGGAGTGGGTCACGCCAGGTGCGCCCTACACCAAGGGGTGTGTGGTGATGGACAATGCAACCAATATACTGAAGGCTGTCCGTGAGGGGGGCTTCACGAGCATCCCTTGCGGCACACACACCGTCCATCTTGTGGTCAGGGATGCTCTGGGCTTGGGGGATAAGGGGATTGTGCCACCCTTAGTTCCCTGATCGAGCGGAGGAGGAAGCTGGCTGGGTTCTTTAAATGGAGTGTGAAGGGCAGCGACCTCCAGGCAAAGCAGCCTGAGCAAGGCTCCCCAGTGCACCAGCTGGTCCAGGATGTCTCCACACAGTGGAATTCCACCTTCCTGATGCTTGAGCGGCTTCTTGAGCAGAAAGCCGCCTTGCATCAGGTTCAACTGGTGAGGGACAGCGGGGCACCTCCAGGGTACGATGGGGCAGAATGGGAAATACTGGCTCACACGGTCTTTGTACTCAGACCGTTCCTGGCCATGAGAGAGACCATGAGCAGCTCCACGGCCACCCTCAGACAGGTGACCCCTCTGGTCCAGAGTCTCCTGAGGAGATTGGAGGAGGTTCTCCAGGGGTGGGATTGTGGTCCTGAGGGCAGGAAGCTGGCCGATGAGGTGGTTGACCTGGTGCTGCAGTTGAAGGCAGGGCTGAAGGCATGGTTTGATGAGCTCCTGTGGCGCGTGGAATATATCTTGGCAACAATGCTAGACCCCAGGGTCAAAGGCAGCGTGGCATGCCAGACACAGCTCTATGGGTACTGTAAGGGTGAGTTGGTGGACAGGGTCCAGCAGGCAGAGCGGGAAATGAAGCAGGATGCCCCTTGGGGATGGTGGGAGTGGGAACAGCCACCCATTTCAGCTAGCGGGGTCTATCCCTGCCCCCAGCCCTAGCGGTAGCAGCACCAGCAGCAGGATGAGAAGCAGCAGCACCCCTATTCCCAGCAGCAGAAGCTGCTCCTCCTATGTGCAGGCCACTCTGGGGAGCATGGAGCCGTGCTCAATAGGGCAAGCAATGTGACTGAAGGCAGTGTTGGAGGTGGTGCCCAGGCAGAGCTACCAGAGCGAGTACAATGGCGCCTCAGCAGCAGTGGAGACCTGCCTGGAGAAGGAGTCGTGCATTGAACCCTGCAGCGATCCCTTGGCCTACTGGGCTGGCAAGACCAACATGTGGCCGGACCTGTCCAAAGTGGTCAAGGGTATATTGTCCTGCCCACCAACCAGTGTCCCCAGCGAGCAGGTGTTCCCGATGGCTGCGGCCGGCTTATCTGACTGACCTCATAATGCAGGGTGGCATTGGGAAACTGTAAGCCTGCCAGCCGGCCTCTGTCTAGACAGTCTTGGCCCGCCTATCTGACTGGCTCTCTCTCTCGTGCTGCACAGTCTTCGCCAGCCTATCTAAGTGCCCTGACAAGGTCCCAGCCTGTTTTCCCTACTGCCTCTCATGCCACACTGCCTGACCGCTCGCCCAGGTTGCAAAGCTTGAACCCTACCTCATTATTTATTTATTTATTTTTTATTTAAAATGTATATCCCACCCCTCCTGCCCCCAGGGCAGTCCGGGGTGGCGAACAACATTCAATAAAAAAATTAAAAAAATTAAAAACAATTTAAAATTACAATTTGGGAGGAACCCCCCCTCCTCGCCAAAAGCCTGATGGAACAGCCAGGTCTTACATACACACCAAAACAGCAGGAGAGTGGGAGCCAACCGAGCCTCCTCTGGGAGCGAATTCCACAGCACAGGGGCGGCCACCAAAAAGATCTAACATCGGTGGCCACCCACCTCACCCAGGAAACCTCCAAAAAGGCTCCCACGGATGATCTCAAGGTCGCACGGGCACATGGGGAGTGAGGCGGTCCCGCAGATAAGCAGGGCCCAGGCTGTGAAGGGCTTTAAAGGTTAAAATCAGCACCTTGAACCTGGTGCGGTACTTTATAGGCAGCCAGTGCAGAGCCTGGAGCACTGCTGTCATGTGCTCCCTGCGACCCGTCCCCGTAAGGAGATGGGCCGCAGCATTCTGCACCAGCTGAAGCCTCCGGACCAGCTTCTTGGGCAGCCCCATGTATAGCGCGTTGCAGTAATCTAGCCTCGAGGTGATGAAGGCATGGATGACAGTGGCGAGGTCGGAGTCTGAGAGATACGGCCGAAGCCGCAGGACAATATGTAACTGCTGAAATGCACTCCCCGCCACGGCCGCAACCTGAGATTCCAGGCTGAGCCGCGAATCAAGGAGCACACCCAGACTCCGTACTTGAGAGACCATGGGAGGGCGAACCCCCCCCAACAAGAGGAGATTCAACCACCCCCAGGCCCCCCAAGCCCTCGCCCACCAACATCACCTCCATCTTGTCAGGATTCAATTGCAGATGGCTCGACCTCATCCAAGCCCCCACAGCTGACAGGCACTGGGAAAATAAGGAGACTGCATGGCCTGGGTCGATGGAAAAGGAGAGGTAGAGCTGAGTGTCATCAGTATACTGATGACACTGCATGCCCTGAAACCC
>QEPC01010958.1:2438601-2470873 GCA_003113815.1 Sphenodon punctatus
GGGGGATAGAGAGGAGGCAAACTCCATGGGCGTAAAAGCTTGCATATTGTGGAAGGGGTGCGGGGAGGGGGAGGAGGAGGGGGGTTGGTGGGAGAGGTTGAAGGAGGCGAGGAAGTGATCTGAATTAGAGCAGGGATCAAAGGAGAGGTCAGCCAGAGAGCAATTTCGGGAGAAGATGAGGTCGAGGGAGTGGCGTCGGTGTGGGTGGGGGAGTGGTTCAGAGTCGGAGATCAAAGGAGGAGGTCAGGGAGAGAAAGCGGGAGATAGAGGGTGTGGAAGGTGTGTCGACGTGAATGTTGAAATCACCAAGAATTAGAGTGGGGGTGTCATCAGAGAGGAAGAAGGCAAGCCAAGTTTCAAAGTCTGGAAGAAAAGAGGAGAGGGAACCGGGGGGGCAGTAGATGACAGCAACACGAAGGTGTAGAGGGCAGTATAAACGCACAGAGTGGGCCTCAAAGGAAGGGAAGGAGAGGGAGGGAGGAGGGGAAAGGGTTTTGAATTGACAGGGATTGGCAAGGAGGAAACCCACGCCACCCCCCTGGCCCTCAGGGTGGGGTCGATGAGAGAACGACAGGCCCCCTGAGCATAGAGTGGCTGGGGTAACAGAGTTGGAGGGTGAGATCCAGGTTTCTGTAAGAGCAAGGAGTTGAAAGGGCCGAGCGAGGAAGAGATCATGGATGAAGGGGGCTTTAGCCACTGATGAGTGGCAGTTCCAGAGGGAGCAGGAGAAAGGTAATTCGGGTCAGAGGTTGGGGTGAAGTGGGTGCACTGAGGGTTAGGGTCAGGTAGTAGTCAGTGCATGAGGGGGGTCACAGGTGGGTGTGGGTGTGGTGGAGATGAGTGGATGAGGTGAGTGTATTGGGTTTGGGAATTAGGGGTGAAGTGGGTGACGGGCTCAGAATGGGATGAGGTGGGTGTGTTGGGAGGTCAGGGACTGAGGTTGGTTTACTGAAACTGGGAGTTAAAGGTGAGGTGGGTGTGCTGGTGCTCAGAAATCAGGAACACATGGGTACAATGTCTATCAGAGGTCAGGGTAAGGAGAGAACATTGGGTGGAAATAGACGTGTGGGTGGCACAGCAGTTCCCTGGCCTGGGGTGGGAAACAGTGACAGCCACTTTCTGGGTTGGAAAGGGGCACCAACCAGATGTGGCTGGAGATCCATCCTGCCCCGGGTAGGGGGACCTGCCACAGATGGGCAGGCATGTGGCCCCGCCCCTGCCTCGCCCCCAGAGCCTCATCCCCTGCCATGATGGGAAGCCATGGTGGGAATGGCAGGGCTAAACAGATGCGTTCGACTGATGTGGCAGGGATTAGCCATTAGGCCAGGATGTGCACCCGGTATCATCTGTGGGATGCATTCCAGGCTAGCCACCCACCTGGCCTGGGGCAACATCTGGCAGCCAGGGAACAGACATGCAGGTGGTTTCCAGGCCCAGGCGAGCCATAGCAGGCCCACGTCACATCTGTTTTCACCCATTGTTTTCAGAGATGTGTTATAGCATTTTCCATTAATACATTCACACATTTTTTGAAGCCTTAAGTAGTAAAGATCAATCTAAACTGGAAATATTGCCTGAGAGATCATGTTTAGTAAATACATACTATTTCTACAGCACTTTTCTGCAAGTCCTCCCAAAGTTAGGTAAAAAAACATTGTCCATTTTACCTACAGAGAAAGCAAAGCAGAGGCTAAGAGACTTGTCAAAATCAATGGATGGTTAAATCTGGATTGAAACATACATAAGGATCAGGACTACAAGTTTAGAAGGCATAAATGTTTGGGAAAATGGGAACATATGGCTTCTGGTGCTGGTGTAACCTGTATGGCTTATTTAGACCTGTTACATTAAGGAGATTTAAACTGTGCACAGAGGTACTGGGGGGTTGGGTAGCCTTTGTAAATACTCTCCGCTGAAAATTCAGGCGGTGGGGGGTTGTCTCGCCCCATTAACTCCCTCCCCCTCTCCTGGGAGCGCAGGGGGTTGGATGGTGCAGCTGCTGCTTGCAGCGGCTGCACGAATGTTGCAATTCTGAGGCCGGTTTGCAATGGGTTGCCTAGCAACCCTTGCAAACCGCACGAAAAAGATAGAGCCGCTGATTGGCCCCTGCAGTCACGTGGGGCAATCAGCGGCATTTCAGGCTCTCCCCGCTCACTCTAGGAGCAGCGGGGAAAGGAGAAGCAGGCCGTGCGAGTCCTGAACACAGAAAGGCAGACTCGATCGCGGCCTGTGTTAGGAAGAGCTCGAAGGAGTGAGCAGTAGTGGCAGTAGGGAGCAGCTTTGGCAAGTGGGCCCAAAAGGCAAGTGGTGATGGCGCGGGGGTGCAAACGGGGCCCCAGGAATGGAGCTGAGGCTTGGGCCCAAAAGGCCAAAAAAGCTAAGACAGCCCCAAAAGGGGCACAAAAGAGGGGCAGGGACAAAAGGCCACCACCATCTGGCAGTGCCCAATCCCCCCTTCCCAAGGAACTGGAACTGCACCCCCCAGCACCTGGCGCATCAGCATGGGAGCGCCTGGCTGCGTGTGAGGCAGCAGTGTTTGGGGGAGAGATGCCCCCACCTGTAGCAGGACCAAGTGGGGTGGCACAGAGCCATAGTAGCCTGGACAACAGGTCAGGGCCATCTGGGGTAGGTGTCCCTAGGCCCGTAATTGAGGCCTTGAATCGGGCCCTGGCCCCAGAAGCTCATTCTGGGGCCCAAATCAACGAAGGGAGGGATCCCCCATCCCAAGAGGAAGACAGGGGGCTCAGACGAAGTGGCCGCCGTGCAGGCCCCCCTGCCCGGTTCGCAGATCAGGAGATAGGGCGGCAGGTGGCTGGGAGCCGGCATGAGGCTCCCCAAATGGAGCCCCAGGCTGGGCTGGAACAGGAGGAAGGGAGCGCTGGGGAGGAGGCTGAGCCAGAGGAGTTGGCGCAGGATGAGGGACCCCCACCCCCCGTGCAAGACTCTTCCAGGTACCATCAGGAAGCCCGAGCCAGCAGGGATGACCCACGGTTGCTAGCACGGATTGAGGCCTTGGAGCGGGCGATCGCAGAGCGGGACCATGACAGTCGGGGGACGCAGCACTACATGGCACCGGTAGAAGGTATGCAAACAGGGGGGACAAGGGGAACTATGGTCCAATGCAGCCACCCCCCCCACCCTCCAGTAGTAGGGGCAGGAATCTATGACAACAACAGCCCTGGGATGATGGGAGAAGGATGGCCGGGGGCCCAGAGCACTGGCCTGGGCCGCCCCCCCGGGAGAAAGCACCCACAATATTTGTGGTGGAATGGGGGTTGGGTGCAAGTTGTATCCCCTGCCCCGCGACAGACAACTGCCCAAACAGCTACACAAGACGGGTCGAGTTATGGGGGGCCTCCCTCTGTCTTTGGGCAAACGCAGGCACATCAGGCACTTCAAGTTTGGAGTAACGCCACGCAGGGGCTGGCCACCGCGACGGCTGGGCAGCCTAGCGGGAGCTGGGTGGCGACGGGACCTGATAGCGGGCAGCGGGCCCCCATCCTTAACCAGCTTGGGGGTCCGATCAGGGCTCAGCAGGATAGGGGCAACTCGAATAGTTATCAACATGGGAGCCAGGTGCACGGAGCATACATGACACAGGGGTGGCCAGCTACAGCCTCCCAGGATGGAGTGGCACCAGGCGAGGCCCCCCCGTGGCAGTGGCCCCCACAAAACACAGGAACAGGGTTACCATGCCAGCTCCCACCTGCGGGGGGAAGCTTCGTGGATTTATCAGATCCCATAGGCGAACACCTATTACTGGCCACTAGGGAGAAGATATGGAGGGGAGAATATGTTGATATTTTTGCCCTCCTCTTTAGCGACCCGATAGTGGAACCGGGGGAGGAGGACGAAAAAAAGGATAAGGAGCGGTACAAGCGCCCAAAGGCAGACAGAAACTGGGCTAACTGGACAGCAGCCTATGCCATATACCATGGCGTGCAGCTTGAAATGTTCCCAGAGAAAGGGGCAGTACTCCTCAAATATGCCGAGATCATTCGACGGGCATATGAGACGGGGCCAGCCGGGGCGTGGCTCCGATATGACGAAGCTTTCCGGCACCGGGCGTCATTTAAGCCGGGGCTCCGATGGGACATTCATGCACAAGACCTATGGTTGACATGCATGAGTGACTCAAAAGGGGCACCAAAGACAGATAGTGGCCACCTCTTGGCCAAAGGGAGCGTTGCCATGTTGAATGACACAGGTAGGGCGGGGGGCAGGCAGGTGAGCCCGGGCAGCGTGGGGCAATGCTGGGAATTTTCTCGGTCAGGGGCGTGTACGCGCCCCGCGTGCAGGTTTCGGCATACCTGCCCCTCCTGCGGAGGGTTTCACCCGGCCGCTTCCTGCCCCCGGCCCAAGCCTTGGGCAAAAGGGAAGTCTGGGGGGGGCTTTTCAAAAGGGACACAAGGTAACCCGGGGAGCGGGGGAACAGGAAAAAACCCCAACGCCGGTGAGAGTCGATAGGTTGGCAGTAGCCTTGCTCACGCACCCAGACAAAGAAGAGGTGAGCTATGTTGTAAAGGGATTTAAAGAAGGTTTTAGGATACCAGTAGGGGAAGTGCTGATAAGACAAGTACCCCCCAATTTGAAATCGGTGGTGGGCATGGAGGAGGTGGTGGCGGAGAAGATACGGAAGGAAGTGAAGGAGGGTCGAGTGGCCGGCCCCTTTGAAGACCCACCGTTAAACGGAATGGTCTTCTCCCCATTGGGAGTAGTACCTAAGAAAGCCCCTGGGCAGTTCCGTTTAATCCACCACCTTTCATACCCTCGAGGCCGCTCTGTAAATGACGGGATACCTAAAGATTTGACGACAGTCCACTATGTGTCATTTGACGCTGCAGTGGAACTGGTCAAGCAGTATGGCTCCGGGGCGTTGATGGCAAAATGCGACGTTAAGTCAGCTTTCCGCCTTTTGCCAGTCCACCCGGACAGTTATCACCTGTTAGGCTTCCAATTTCAAGGGAAATATTACTACGACAAGGCCATGCCAATGGGGTGCTCCATATCGTGCTCGGCATTTGAGCGCTTCAGCTCCCTGGTGGCATGGATCGTGCGTCGTGAGGCAAGTGGGGGAGGTATTACTAAATACCTCGATGACTTCCTCTTCATCGGCCATTCTGGTGGGCCTGAATGCAGGGAATTGGTTGCCTTATTTGAACGCATAACTGCACATTTGGGTATCCCCTTAGCTCCAGAAAAGACTGAGGGCCCGTCCACGGTGCTTACTTATTTAGGGATTGAGCTCGACTCGACCCTTGGTGTTTCACGTTTGCCCAATGAGAAGGTAATAGCACTGAGGCAGAAGATTGGGCTATGCATGTCAGCAAGCAAGGTTACCGTTAGACAGCTTCAGTCCCTCATCGGGAGCTTAAACTTCGCATGCAGGGTGGTGGCACCAGGTAGGGCATTCCTGTCCCGGCTGTACGGAAGGTTAGCCGGGGACTTAGCACCTCATTATCACATCAGGGTGACCAAAGAAATTAAGAAGGATTTGAAGGTTTGGCTAACATTTCTGGAGCAGTACAATGGGGTATCGGTGTGGAGAACACAGGTTATGTTGGATGCCGACCTGCAGGTTCATTCCGATGCCTCTGGTGCATGCGGATTTGGAATTTTTTTCCAACAGCAGTGGTGTTCAGCCGCCTGGCCAGTTGAGTGGACCCAGGCTGGCATCACCAGGGATCTTACATTCCTTGAATTGTTCCCCATTGTGCTCGCTGTCAGATTATGGTACAGTAAATTGGCCAATAAAGTAGTGCTCTTCTGGTGTGATAATCAGGCAGTGGTGCAAATAATTAATTCTTTGACATCCCGGTCACAGAGGGTCATGGGTTTGGTGAGGCATTTGGTGCTGCTGTGCCTTCAGCACAACATTCTATTCCAAGCGAGGCACGTTCCTGGACTCGAGAATGAGATTGCAGATGCTCTCTCTCATTTCCAGATGGAGCATTTCTGCGTGCTCGCTCCGGAGGCCAGCGAGAACCCAGAACCCATGCCGTCTGACCTGTGGAGCCTTGGATACTTGAGTTAAGTTCCTCGGTTCAGGCCTCTTTGGCTGGACGCACCAGGGCTCCGTACCAGGCAGCCTTCCAGGCTTTCCAGGCGTTCCGGTCCGAGCGTGGATGGGGCATGGGGTTCCCCATCCCTGAGGCTCAAGTATTGCAGTTTGCCATGTCATTAAGGAGTGACGGGCTCACTGCTAGCACCATATCAGGAAAGCTGGCTGCCCTGGGGTTCATGAGTCAAATGGCTGGTCACCCGCCCCCGGGCGGAGGATTCTTGACACGTAAGCTGCTGGAGTCTTGGGCACGGCAAAGCCCAGGGCTGGGCCACACCAGGTTACCCATTACCCCTCCCCTACTGGTCAGAATAGTGAACACCTTGATGTTAGTGTGTTTTGATAGTTATGAAGGAACTTTATTTGCCACATTGTTTAAAGTGGCATTTTGGGGGGCCTTTAGAGTAAGCAAGATGGTAGCTGAGTCAGCTCGGGATAGGTCAGGGAGGGCAATAGGGTATCGAGATATACATTGGGACAGTAGGCAGGTAAAAATTTGATTAAGATTATCTAAGACTGACCAGCGAAGAAAAGGGAAGACGATTACGCTGGCCCAGGCTGGTGACCCTGCATTGTGCCCGGTTTTGGCAGTGCAAGCTTATTTGGCCATTCGCCCCCCGGTGGGGGACCCCCTTTTTTGCCATCTTAATGGCAAGCCTGTTACCAGATATCAATTCATGTCCGTCCTGCGGGCGGCACTAGGAAAACTGGGCGTCCCGCCTCAGGATTATGGTTCTCATTCTTTCCGCATTGGTGCAGCCACATTTGCGGCACAAATGGGGATGTCAGGCGCTGAGATTCAAGCCATTGGCCATTGGCGTTCGGCAGCATACCGCGCTTATGTGCGTTGAATGACATAGATATGCCCAATTAACCATGCCATCTCCTTTCCATTGACAGATCGTGCCGTGTACAAACGGGCTAGAATATGGATATGCGGGCACAGTCTGGTACGCTGGGCAGTGAAGGCGGCAAGAGAATCACCAGTTGGAGGCCAGATGGGGCTCTCTGAACGGGGGGTAATCAACTGGTATGGGAGGAGTGGCATGAAGTGGCGCCAACTGCTGCCGATGCTCAGGGAACTTGGAAAATGGCAAACACCAGATGTAGTGGTGGTTCATCTTGGGGAGAATGACTTGCCAGGACTCAAAGGGGTACAATTGATACGGGCTATTAAGAACGATTTGTGGGAGGTTCAGTGATATTTTCAGGGAGTTAGGATAATTTGGACAGAGTTAGTGACCAGATTGCGGTGGGGGGAGGGTGCTTTAACCAAAAGAATAGATAAGACATGTAAGACAATTAATAGGGAGATTAGGAAATGGTTAGCTTCAATTGGATTTGGGACAATTACTCACACACAAATTACATATAGGGAGGTGGGTTACTTTAGGGCAGATGGGGTACATTTGTCCCCAGCTGGTAATGCTATTTATCTCGAAGCTCTCAAGGCAGGTATAGAATTAGTTTTGCGAAAGGTGTGGGGGCCTGGATCCACCGGAGTCTCGTGGGACCCAGGGTGGCGGGGGTCCAGTATCGTTTAAATAGGATAAAGAAAATTAGGAGTCATCTCCTTAAGGGATGGGGAAGCCACGCGTACCGCGGTGCAGGGTATGGCACGCAGGGGTGTTGGTTTCTCTGGGAGAAGGGTGTCAGGGAAAGTGGAAGGGCATTGTAAGGCCTCCCACTGACAGGCACCTCAATCCTTACTCATGTCCGGATGGACAATGTCCCCTTTGGCCGCGCCCTCAGCGCTGGACGAAGGGGAGACGTTTTTTATTGTTGAAGAGGATGGTGAAGGTATTTCACAGCCCCTTCTGTTGAAGTTGATGGTTATGGTTGATACTGGACCCGTAATCGCAATAGGCGATGTCACCCCCTCACCTATTCGACTGTTTGTAATTGGATAATAAAGGGTGCGGCCATATAAAATCCAACCTGGTGTCCTGTCTTGTTTGAGGGGGTGGGAACTGGTGCGATGACAATGAGCAGTTATATTCATGGAATTTTCCATGAGCCAGGCAAATCACATGGCTGTGAGTTTGCTCAGTCTTACTAGTTGAAGCCACTAGGTGGCGCTTCACTGTGGGCAGAAGAAAGGGGCAGAAGGTTTGCAGGGTTTCAGAAGCCGTTTTGGACTGAGAAGCTGAGGTGACGGATTGAGAATTGAATGCTGCTGACAGTATTTCTAATGCCATGTCCTGTGTAACCTATACCAGGTGTGTGATAATGGGAAATTTATTAATTGTATCCTTAAACTTCTTTATTTTTTGTAGTACGTATAATCTAAAGAGGGCGTGAAAAGTATACATTCTGTGGATTCAACTAAGTCTTGAGGGGCAAATGCACGCCCGGTTACTGTCTGTGTATAATTTGTTCCTATACCAGGGTTCTGTTGTAAAGAAACTCAGATCTTTGCACTGGTGAACAACAACGTTGTATCTGCCAAGACTGCAGACCTCTTCTCACCCTTTTGTGGAAGAACTACAGTTGTTGGAAGCACGTGGACTTGTGTGTTGGGAATCACTAAACTTCTACTTAAAAAAGTTATTTGAATGTCAAAGTTTGCTTCTGACCAGATCTTTGATGGCCGTCCCTAGTTGAATCCAAGTACTGAAATTATACATTGGCACCATGTGAGGCAAATGTCAGATAAATGATTGGTATTTCTGAGGTCCAGGGAGCAGAGCACCATTTTGGAACCAAAGAAACTTTGGATAAAATAAAAACAGACGTGTGGGCAGTACGGAAGCACCCTGGCCTGACCTGGAATGGGAAACCACAGCTGACAAAGCTTAGGTTGGGGAAAGGCACTGAACCAAGGTGCCTGTGACTGGAGTCATTCTCCACCCGCATGGGTTGGGTAGAATGGGGAGCTAGACAAATGTGTGGGTGGGCAACCTGCCTTGCTCCCAGTGCTCCACCCACAGCCATGACATACAATGGTGGCAACCAGCCATGGTGACCCCTTTCCCAAGGCTGGTATGGTGGGGCTGAACAGACACGCTAGCCCCATGTTGGCCTATGCGGGCGGCCCTTAGCCTGGACTCTGTCCACAGAAATTTTCCAAGGACACAGCCCAGCCTAGCCACCTACCCGCACTGGTGCAGTCAAGGGCTAACATCTGACGGCGCTTAAACAAATGCGCCGGTTGGTCCTGGGGCACAGTAGGCCAAAGTGGGCCACCGTCACATCTGTTTTTACACTCAGGATCTTTTTTTAACATATTTTATACACTGTGTAAAAACACACTGGTTTTACATATTTTAGAGTCATTGATCCTTCTAATGGCCACATGATAAGCAATTAAGGTACAGTGGAGATGCCTCTTTACTACAGGCAACCAGGAGGTGGAGGAGGAGCTGGTAGTTAGTTACCATGTTGGAAAGAAGTGTAGTTCTACTCAGTGGCTGAGTGAAGATTGACCATACACTCACCTTGCCACATCTTGTGAACACTGACCATTTAAACTACTCAGTTTGCCCAGGTGGCACATCGGGGGACCGGCACTTGGCAGCATCCATTACAAGGTGTTGGAGGCAGAGATGCAATAGTATGGTGCCTCTTTTGGTCATGAGAAGAATGCATCTTCAAAGAACTGAGAGGTAGTGTTAGCCTGTGAATACATAATGTGCTTTTGAGAATCCAGTGTTGAGAATCCAGCGTTGAAAGGGCTGCAAAATTTTGATGGCACTGGTGTCCCACTTAGCATTAATCCACATTTGGGGCTTTTTTGAGAAACAGAGAGGCAGTTCACTTTTCTTATTGAAATGCTACACAGGAGAGTTGTGTAAACCATTTTGCTGCCGTAACACAACATTTATTCTATATAGTTTCCAAGCTTGATCACCCTGAGAGAGGCTCCAGGTGCAAAGTTTATCTGAGGACATAAAGTCTTAAGTTCTCCAAAGGTTGGTGGCATTTGGTCCAAGGTTTGGACTTGTCCCACTCCCTCTTATGGAAAGGGTTCTCAAATTCTGAGCTGTTGAAGAGCCACTGAGATAAGCTTTGTTAAACCGCAAGAGATAAGGTACGGTATGACATACTGGTCTACAACCCCTCCTTTCTCTAAATCTACTTATTGTAGCATGAAATAAAAATGGTTTTAGAGGTGTTAGAGAAGTCCATGACACTGCTTATCCAATTATCGGTAATGTTATTTAGATTTATTCAGCCCAGGCAGCTGCGTTCAGACCTACACAAATGAAAGAATAACTGAAAATAAATTAAAATTAAGCTGAAGAAAAATGAAATAGAAAATAACTCGGCCCTGGGCCTCAGGAAGAGCTTTACTTTGTATAATCATAGGTGCAGAAAGCTGCCTACAAGGCAGCTATAATAAGCAAAAGAATGAAACAAGGGTCATGCAAGATGCAACCAAAACAAGATGTCACCCAAGAGGAAAACACAGCATTACTATTTCAGTAAGGGTCTCTCCATAAAAAGCAAGAGGGCTTTTTCATTCAGCCCTATCTCCCTCTTCTAAAACTGTCTGGGTTGGTACAAACCAAGTTCCAAATAAAATCTTCTGGCGATTTTAATTCTTTCTTTAAAAGAAAATTCTGCCTTGAAACTGAAAAGGGGGAAAAGCAGGATATTGAGGATAAGGAAATATTAATGCTCAGCTTCGCATGAGAAAAAAAATGGAGTTTTCCTGAAGAGGAAGGGAGGCCAGGCTCCTTTAATGTTTCTATCACAGTGCGATAAACCCCTGTCTTCTGGATTGCAGGAACTTGACAGACTCTGCATAGAGATTTCTCCTGCCAGCACTAGATTGGATGAAAGCCCAATGGTGTATTCCGCTAAGGAGCTTATTTGTACAATTAGGTTTAATTGTCAGCAGTTTTGATACTTCAAGCCAAAGTGAAAACTAGCTCCTGTTTCTGAGGCTTAGATACACCTGCCACCCGAGAAGTTTTTGATGGGCTTTAAAATTAGAATCTTGGTGGTGTTAAAAATGGAAGTAGCTTCCATGGACTCACACGCTGCAGAGACAGAGTTCCTTTCCCTAGATATAGGAAACCAGTCAAGTGACGCTGCATCTATCCCATTGGCTTTTGTTGTTGGTTCTTAGCCATCCTGCTCCTAGCAACTAAACTCCCTCTCACGAGATCACAGAGGCATTGTGCTTCTTTCCAGGCTAATTTGGAAGCAAGCATCCTCTGTACTGCATGTTGACTGTATGCTTTGTAAAGTTTGCTCATATGCAAAAATATGAGATTTAAATAATAATTTTGCAAATCTTGCAAGATTTAATGACACAGGTAAGACACCACCATCACCCTCCTCATTTATTTTGTGAATATACCTAAACTTTCAAATCAAAATCAGCACTATCCAACCCAACCCCAAATCAAGCAAGTGCAAAGCATTACCCAACTACAGCCCATTCAGGTAGCTATTTTGCTATTTGCCATAATATTTGTCTATTTTTTGTAACACCATGAAGAAAAAACAATAGCATTTTTCTCATGGGATGAGGGAAGCTTGTTCAGCAATTGCCTCCAGCAATGGAAGTCTGATGCTGTTGACTAGAAGCTGTATCCTCTTGAGAGAAAAAGCTTAATAAAGGGACTGGCTGTCTAGCGCAGAGGATGCAAATTAAATGTGCTTCTTCACCAATTGGACAAGGATCCCTCATCCCAGGAGGAAAAAGGTTTTGCTTTCCCTCATGGTGTTACAAAAAACAGTTGAATATTCATATTAAAGAAAGTAGTGCAGATAGTGCTCTAGCAGATAGTGCTTGGTAGGGGGTGTGCACTTTGTTTTAGTTATAGTGATAACAATAATGACATTCCCGTTTTCATTATCGTTCTTGCAATAACGATAACAAAGATAAATAATGAAATCAATAACGATAACGACAGTCGTTATTGATTTCATTATTGCCTGGTAGGTGTTTTTTGAAGGAAAATGTGGAGAGGGGAGGAGGGAGCAGACATCTCGGAGTCAGAAACAGTGTTCAACTCTTGAACTGCGCCTGTGATGGGAGAGGAAGGACCTGATGGATATAATCTCTGGCCAATGAGCAGCGCAAGCAGGTCCCAGCCAGTTGAATGGCACCTGCCTCCCAGAACCAATCATGGGGACTCTGGAGAGGGCACTGCAACCCTTTATGTTGCAGGGCCAGGCTGTTTGACTCTTGTTTTGTGTTAGATCTTGATGTGTCGGGTTGCATTTACAGAACTCTGGTGCTGCTTGCATTAAAAAAACTTCCCCAGCCCTCAGTGTTATACCTTACCTTTCCTTATACCCTTTATTTTACATTTTCCCTTCCCCTGTCTGTCTCCTTCTGTACATATATATATAGATAGATGCAGGTTTAGATTAGATTAGATTATATAGATTAGATATAGATTACAGATATAGACAGTGATTAGATAGACATATATAGTTTTTTCCTTTTCCCTTCCCTGTCTGTCTCCCCCTGTCCATATTATAGATGGATATATTAGATTAGATATTATATAGATACTAGGCTTTTTATTATATATATTAGCATTATAGGATAGGAATAGGATACATAGATACTTAGAACACATAGGAGATAGAAGTTTATTGATATAGATATTTAGGAATATATTGCATATAGTAAGGTTATTAGGTGTAGGTTTAGGTTAGACATACATATTAGTAATTTTTCATATTGTCATTGTGCACTTATTACTACTGCATTATAATGAGAAAAGGAGAAAGGAGTTCAACTTCTGAGAAGTCTGGGGCACGTGTCTGCTGGCACTTCTGCCACTGGTGGCAGCCCACAATGGAAACGATACCGAAAACAAAATCTTTGTTATCGCTCAAAATTGATACTGATAATGACACCGATAATGAATAACAAAATTTTGTTATTAACAATAATGAAAATGACAGTTTTTAATAATGGAAAATGAAAAATAACATGGGTCCCTGGTGCACACTCCAAGTGCTTGGATACCTGACAGAGTGCCTGAAAATATGGATAATACTGGTGGCGAGTAAATAATATTAATTTCAGATCTAAGAGAAAGAGCTTGTAATCCAGTCGTAATATCATGGTGGACAACAGGGAGAGATACAACAAACATATAGAAAACACAACAATATGGGATGATACTGGTCAGCAGTATGATCAGCAGTGCTCATAGCTATGCTCCCTTGTACTAATGACTACTGACAATAGATCAGTACTACTGAGTGGAATCCCCCTTGATTTAAAAAAGAGCGTTGGCAGTAGATTCCTTGTGAAGGGCTTTCCTCTCTGGAGCAGGCTTTCTTCTTTGGTCCAAAGTAGTCAGAGTATGTTGATCTGCAGACTTGCTGCAAGGTACATTGTTTAATTAAATGTGCTGCTTTTGCAACACATCACATTTCTAAGAGGGATGTTTGGTGTCCTGAACACAATCATTTATATATATTCCAGTTCTCACAGCCACCATTATATATATATATAATGTGCAGCAAGAGTATCTGGTGATTTGGATAGTTGAACTTTGGAAAACGTATAAGGCTTCTTGGCGCAAGGTCTGAGCATGTTCACATATAGTAATAGACTTACAGACTTATATATTTATTAGGTTCCAGAATGCTCTGGGAGAGATACTCTCTGATCTCAGTGTCTACCTGCTCAATGACCTCGTTGCTTTTTGGAACACCTGGCTATCTGAGGCCATCGACCAGGCAGCTTCCAGGTGGTTCCTAGGTGTCTGCTTCCTGAGCATCAGAGCTGCATGTCTCTGTGATTTATGGAGGACCTGCAGCAACTAAAGCGAGAAGAGTTAGAGCAACAGTGGTGCCATGCTCATGCTGAAGACAACAGATTGTGGCATAGAGCTAGTCTGAAAGTCTATGTGGTGGTTATATGGGCAGCAAAGAAGAGATTCTTTGCTGCCATCATAGTGTCTGCAAAATCTCAACCAGTGGAGCTCTTCCTGGTGGTGAAGGGGCTGGTCAGTCCAGGCTCTCTCCACCTGGAAGCGGAAGTTTCCCAGGCCCTCAGTGATAGGTTTATTTATTTTTTGTGGATAAAATCTCTCACATTCACCATGACTTAGCCGCGGCATTTGATACAGCCAGGGAACCGGAAGATATGAATGCCCCAGCTTGTCCTGTTTTATGGGATCAATTTTGGTTGATGTCCTGGGGGCTCTTAGGGCCATAACTTGTGAATTGGACCCTTGTCTGTCCTGGTTGATTATGGCCACCAGGGAGACACTAGGGCCGGTGCTGGCACAAGTGGTCAATGCCTCCCTTCAGAAGGGCAGGGTCCCAGGGTCTCTTAAGGAGGCCATGGTGTGACCCTTGCTCAAAAAACCATCACTTGATGCTGATGCCCTTGGCAGTTATTGACCTGTCTCTAACCTTCCCTTTATAGTGAAGGTTATTGAATGAGTAGTGGCCCAGCAGCTTCAGGATCATCTCGACCAGGTCGGTTTTCTGGACCTCTCACTTTCATCCCAGGTACTGCACCGAAACTGTGCTTGTGGCCTTACTTGATAGCCTGCATCGTGCTTTAGATCAGGGACCGTCAACCCTTTTGGTCCTGTTGGACCTATCTACTGCTTTTGATATCGTTTATCAAGAGATGTTGGTGTCTCATCTGTGGGACCCAGCGCGGTGGCAGCATGGGAATAGGCTGGTGGAGGGACCACCTGGTGGCAGCAGGTGGGTGGTTGTATGTAACTCCCAGTGGCAGGGGGAGTTGGGGTGGGGATGAGGGAGTGTGGGGGGGAAGGGAGGTTGGGAGGGGGGGAAACTCCGGAGGAAGGGTGAGCAGCCTAGAGGGAGGGGTCAGGAAGGAGCAGACAAGGGGGGGAGCAACCATAGAGGTTGTTGTGGGGTGGGGACAGTATGGTCCAAGGGGCCAGGTGACTCGTACTCCCAGGGGACCTAGGTTCCTTGTGGAGATTGAGAGGGTCACACACACCCCCCACTGAGGGTGAGAGAGGATCAGGGTCTAGGGTCCACCTGTAAAGGGCTGCTGCTGCTGAATACAAGGTCCGTAGTAAATAAGGCCCCAGTTATCCGGGATTTAATCCTGGATGGGGCAGCAGACCTTGCATGTATCACAGAAACCTGGCTGGATGAGGGGGCGGGACCTGTTTTGGCAGACCTTGTTCTGACCTGGAAAGCTGTGCAGCACCAGCCCCACACGGGGGAATGGGGGATGAGGTGTAGCTATTGTTTTTAGAGAGGAATGGCCAGTTAGGAGATATCCAGTTCAGGAGATTCCAGGTATTGAGGCCCCCCCATGTGGTGTTTGATTTGGCTGGGGGGAAAGCTTGGGGTGCTTCTGGTATACCAGGCCCCTTCTTGTCCGGCAGCCTCCCTTGCTGTTCTAGCACAGCTGGCCTCGGAGGTGGTGCTGGACTCCTACAGGACTTTGGTCCTGGGGGACTTCAACGCCCATGCCGATGCCGGCCTTGTAAGAGCGGAGCATGAGTTCATGGCCGCCATGGCAATCATGGACTTGTCCCAAGTGGTCAACTGCCCAACCCATGTGGGAGGGCATATTCTCAACCTGGTTTTCTGTTCTGGCCTTGAGGCGGGTGGTCCGTTGGTGGGGGATGTGAGGATCATGCCCTTGTCATGGATGGACCATTATCTCCTGCAAGCCAGGCTCTTAGCGCACCCCCTCCAGAGGGGGAACAGACCAGTTAAGTTGGTCCACCCTTGGAGGCTGATGGAACTGAAGCAGTTCTAGGAGACTCTGAGGGAATTAACCCTAGACCCTGATGGCCACTCTGCCGATGTGCTGGTCCAGCATTGGAACACCTTGCTGGGGGAGGCCATCAACAGGGTGGCTCTGAGATGTCCTCTGCCTCCATCTCATCACCGCAGGGCCCCTTGGTTTACCAAGGGTCTGCGATGTATGAAACAGGCAGGCAGGAGACTAGAGTGACGCTGGCGTCAGACTCGCTCCGAATCTGACCGACTTCTCCATAGGATCCATTTGCAGTCCTATGTTGAGGCTGTGAGGACAGCTAAGAAAGAGTTCTTTCCTACCCTCAGCCGCTTTTGATACCGCGGACCATGGGCTGCTTTTGAGACGGCTGTGAGACCTTGGGGGTCTGGATCCTGCTGTCTCATTACTTTCTCAATGTTTGGAGGCCGTGGCGTATTGGATGCGGCAGAGCTTACTGAATCTCAATCCCGATAAGACGGAGGTAATGGTGTTGGGGAGGGTGAGGGAGGTGCTGGCTCCTCTGGTAGGAGGGGTCCGCCCGCCTATAGCCCAGCAGGTTTGCCTTTGCTCCGCGCTCTGCACCGACTGCCTATAGCGTACTGAGCCAGATTCAAGATGCTAGTTTTGATCTATAAAGCCCGATACGGTCTGGGCCCCTCATACCTCAGGGACCGCCTCACCCTCCATGCCTCAGAATGATCCCTTCGGTCTGCCGGGAGCGCCTTCCTGGAGGTACCCTGTGTTAAGCGGGGGGCCACAATGGAAAGGGTGTTCTTGGTGGCCAGATCACGGCTCTGGAATTCCATCCCGGAGGAAGCCCGCCTGGCCCTGGGTCTGCTGGCATTCCGTTGAGCCTGCAAGACCTGGCTGTTCGCTTAGGCCTTCGGAGGGGAGGGTGGGAGGGTAGGGTAGATGGCAGGGGGTGGTGTTTGGGGGATTTTAAGATATGTTAAAAAGTTGTGGTTGGGGGCTGTTTTAAATGTTTTAATTTTTTTTAATGATTTTAAAAATGTTATTGTTTTATTTGTTGTAAGCCACCCCGAGATGCCATTGGCATGAGGGGGCGGCTAATAAATATTTATAATAAATAAATAAAATAAATAAGTCAATAGCTTGACAGGCTTCCCCACAAAAGAAAAGAAATTTTATACCCATAGAATACCATAAAAACCCTAGCATGGAGGTGGGTAAGCCAGAGAAGAAGGGTGGGCAGGAGGAGTCATCCCAGGGCATCCATCCTCCCTGCTCCAGAGGTCATCTAGAGTAGGCAATAACCCATATATTGATCTCTGTCCTGCCCCTTTTGTTTATTTATCCCTAGTGACCCTTTCTTAGTGAAATGTCTACTGCATGTGATACTTGTTAGGATCTACTTAAAATGCTTGGGCCTGTTGTAACTGACTCAGTCAATGAACAATAAGTGATTAAAATCATCTGAGGTATCCTGTGTTGGATTAAGCAGAGATCAGGCTACAGCAGCCCTTTTANGTCCATGGTCACAGTTGCAGGGGTGGCGCAGGGCGAGGGTGTGCACAGGCACACTCCACACCCCGCCACATCCCCCCCCCCCTGCACAGAGCAACCAGCATTTTCTCTGGTTGCTCCATGTGGGGGTGATGGGTGGAGGTGCATGTTATGCGCGAGCGCGCCCACCTTCCAGCTACTGTTTTCAAATGAAATGCACCCACTTATGTACACTGCATGAGCATGCATAAGCATGAGTGAGTGCATCTCAATTTAAAAGGACCAGCCGCACCTGCACAGAAAAAATTTTAGATTCATAGAATAGACTCATTATTTGTAAAGATGTAAATGGTAAGAGTGGTAGTAATTATTCACAATAAAGATGCTGGAAGGGCACATATACGCTGGGTGTCATAGGAAATGTATATAAGATGTGTTTGTAATATACATGTACACATACAAAAGAGCATGCACTCTCTTTTATATATGCCACATGATGTGGTATAAAGGTTTAATCGGCATGAATTTGGCATGATAGAAAGTAATCGAGGTTGGGGATTTAAGGTATTTTCTTTTTCCTTTTCAGAATTTAATATGCATTGCATAGAATCTGCAGTTTCATGATTGCTTCCTCCTGACAGATGTCGTTCTCGTGCCGAACACTTGAGAATCCAAACATTCCTCATTCGTGTTAACAGGCACCAAAACAATTCTATGTTTGCAGCACTTTAGAATATTCTTTTTCTCCTAGGAATTCTAGTGCTTGTGGAATATGACTGATTGACAGCACTAATGACTTAAATGCTCTAGCTAGGCAGGCAGTATAGCACAAGTAGGAAGGAACAGTACTAGCTTCCACCGCTCAAACTGTTGCACATGCATTCACTGTACTGCAAGGACGGAGCAAACTGAATGAAGCATTAAGCAGGAACTAGAGAGTGACCCCTAACCTGGAAGTCCATCTGTTTATTAAAATCCCCTAGTAAAAAACCTGGCCAGAGACAAACTGAGCCATGTCTTAATCAAGAATTAGAGCACATTTTGATTTTTGTTTTGTTTGTTAAAGACAGGTCTGGGAACTAACCCATTAAATAATACTAAAAATAATATACTAAATAAGATTTGGGCTTCACAAGTCACGTTAGAAATGTGTAACAGACTCCCTGCTCTCCCTGCTATGTTTACTGCATTGTGTTCATGTTTTGAAATGCTACATTTCCTCCTTGAGTCTTTTTCTTTTCTTACAGCCCCCACCCTCAGTCTTTTCCATTATACAGATATACTTTCCTGCATTTAGTTTGTTTATAATTTGATTATTGGTCTCCCATCATTGTATTTAAATATTTGAAATGCTAATGACTTTTCTCCTAACAGCTCCCTCCCAACTGATCATTTTCATACGTAAAGCGAAAACAGATACAACACTGACTCCACTTTAACACCACTTTAACACTGCTTTAACATTTCATATACATGCTGCAGGGCTGCATAGGGCACCAATATTGCCCTGAAACATGCATCAGAAATGTTAAAGCCGTGTTAAAGTGGAGTTAGCGTTATGTCTGTTTTCGCACATACACATGGTTCTGACTTTGCCTGTGGAAGAGCCCTGTGTGGTCTGAAAGCTTGTATACGCTCACCAACAGAAGCTGGTAGAATAAAAGAAATAATCTAAACTTCTTTATCTCCAAACTGTTTTCAATCTGTGACCCCAAAGAGAGACAAAAGAAATCCTTGCAACCCCAAGGTTTGAACATGTCCATGTCTAACCAGACAGGGCGGCTCTGGGTTGCCCAGGGCCCTGCTCTTGGAGTGTGGAACCCCACTCTTGGGGAGGGCCCACACTTGGGGTCCCCAGCTCCCAGCCTGACAGCTGGGGACCCCCGAGCACAGGGCCCCTGGCCGACTCCGACTGACAGGCCAGATGTTCGCCACGGTCAATACCCGCATGGGGTCAATTTGAACCACGCTTTCAGGGCTAGCCGGGGGAATGTCCTGGGAAGCGTGGTCAAAAAGATCCCCAGCGGGGACCCAAAAAAAGTAACGTCTGGCCCCGGTGGGATCCCGGGCCACGGCACATCCGGCCCGATGCGGCGGTCGCAGTGGCCCCGCCGCCCGCCTGTCTCCCTGGAGGGCGGGCGGCGGGGTGCGTGATGGGGGCGGGGCTGTGTGGCCGCATGTTGCGCCGCACGGCCCCGCCCCCTCCCAGATTCCCCGCCAGGATCCCCCTGGCACGTCTGATATGGCGTGACGGGGTGACCCCGGTGGGGAATGAAAGGGTTGTTTTCGGTACGGGGCCAAGCGGCCCCGTAACGTCTGAAAACACCCTGAGAGTCTGGCAGGTGGTGTGTGTGTGTGTGCTCACAGAGTGAGGGGTGGGGCCTCCACTTCTTCCCTCACTTCTTCTGGAAGTGAGAGAGAAGCAGGCAGAGGCCCCACCTCTTGCTCACACTGCTGGCCCCCTCCACTGCCTGGCTGTTTCAGTCAGGGGAAATGAGGGAGAGGCAAGGCCTCTGCCTCTCTCTCCCTCATTTCCCCTGGCGGAGACTGTGACAGGCAGTGGGGGGGGGCAGCGGAACTTCCAGCGGTGCCCCATCCCGCCTGAAGCTACGAGCCCGGCGCGAGGCACAGGCTGGAGGTGGCGGTGGCAGCAGATCAGGTAAGTGATCCGATTCGGAATCTGAATGGCTGCTCAGTCTTGGGGATGAGCAGAGAGGAGTGCCCCTTCACCCATCCCCAATCCCAGGCCCAGGTAGCGCACCGCCCCTGGGCGATATAGGGAGATATAGGGCTCCACATTTCTTCCCTGCCCTGGGCCCCACTTAGGCTAAGGCCAGCCCTGTAACCAGTTTCACTGGGACCCCAGTTAGCAAGAGCCCAGCCCACCTCTAGTTTCGCAACCCCTGCACTAAACATTAACCTCAAGTCTGGAGGATCCCCTACTAACATCTTGTGTGAAGTGGTCACAGAGACTCCTTGTCCTGCCCTCTACAGTTACCAGGGAGTACCAGAATATGTTATTAGGACTATTCTGTGCAAGCAGAGGTTAAGAGTCAATAACCCTTTAACTCACTACAATTTTAATTTTGCTCACACAGGTTGTGGCAAAATGGAAAGAGAGGTTATTAACTAGTTCTTTGTTTGTTTATAAAACTTTATACACTGCCCCTCCTGCACAGCAGCTCGGGGCAGCTTACAATCTCAAAAAGACACATTAAAATACAAATATAAAAAACTCTTACAGGGGAGAAGAACAAAAACAAAACAAAAAACCCTCCCTCCCTATCCCTCACCCTACCCACCCTACCCGTCTCCCTTCCCAAAAGCCTGACAGAACAGCCAAGTCTTGCAAAGTCACCTAAAAGAGGAGAGGTCCAGGGCCACCTGGATCTCTGCCGAGAGGGAGTTCCACAGTCTTGGTGCGTCCACCGAGAACACCCTCTCCATAGTGCCCCCCCCCGGGAAACCAGAGGGACCTCAAGAAAGTCGCCCCCGGTCAACTGCAGGGGCTGATTCAAAGTCCAGGGAGTGAGGTGGTCCAGCAGGTAAGTAGGGCCCAGGACGTATAGGACTTCAACACCAACACCTTGAATCGGGCCCAGAAGACTATAGGCAGCCAGTGTAGAGAACAGAGCACTGGTGTAATATGCTCCCGGTGACTCGTCCCCTAAGGAGATGATTCACCACATTCTGCACTAGCTGCAGTCTCCGAGCCGTCATTATGGGTAGCCCCACATAGAACACGTTACAGTAGTCAAGTCTTGAAGTGATAAAAGCATGGATGATAGTGGCCAGGTCGGAGTTAATAGTTAATCAACTATTACCTTGATTAACAAGTGCGATGATTCAAGGGATGGGGACTGTTGCCTGACAGCTGATCTCATCTGAACAGATATAGGGGAAAGAGTTACAGTACTGCGGCTGTTTCTTCTAATTAACTTCCTATCAGCTGCTTGTGTGAACAAAGCATTAGGGATCAGGGGCATTGGCAGAATTAAATTTAGGGGGAGGCAGGGGGTGGAGAGCCCCTTTGCCCCCACCCCCTTCCAATATTTTGAGCATCCCTTTGAGTGTCACGAAATGGGGGTGTAGTCATGTCAGAAACGAACAGGGAAGCTCCTTCATTCCAACCATTTCAAATGTTGCCCCGCCACCACCTGAAGGGCATAGAAGGTGAGGAGGTCAGGTGGAAGCCAGGAGGGTGCAACTGCACCCTCTTGTACTCCCTCCATGCCTCCAAATCCACAGGTGTCCGTGTTGGAGATCTTAATAAGCCAAGAAACTTTCCAGGTGGTGGTCATTTTCTAGTTCCTTCTTGAAATGTGGCTCAGTTGTCTCAATGTGTTTAAACAGATGGATGGCAGCTCCACTTCTGCCTGACCGGGTTTGCTGGTTCATGTAAAACCACCCATCAGATGTTCAAAGTGAAGCAGGCACAGCCCCACCGGCGGTGCGCTTGAACTTCCTGGAGTGCACCAGCCAAACCTGGTGCAACGGCCAGGCTGAATGTGGAGTGCTGTCCATCTGCTGAGGGGACCCACAGTGCAGCTCCATGCCCGTCCATCCCTTCGCCCATTCAGCACCATGGAGTTGCAAGTACCAGCTTAGAGCATCAGGCAAGCACCCGCAACTCTATGGGGGTGGGGGTGGGGGCACAGTGCAGGCAGACCGTGGCCCAGGAAAACCACCAGTCCGTCTGTTGTGCACCCAGGTGGGTCTGGAAGTGGGCGGGCATAGGTGTGCACCCCGGTAGGAACTCTGGGGCAGCCAGGCTCCATGTCCTTCTAAAAGCACTCAATGTCTCTCATCCCTGAGTAGGTCTGCTGAAGTCACTGATAAAATCTTGTGAGTAAATGTTTATTTATTTATTTCAGAGTCTTTTATCCCGCATCCTCCTGCTCAGATAGCAGCTTAGGGTGGCTCACAACAAACCAAACAATCCACAGTAAAATCAACAATTAAAATCACAGCTTAAAATTTAAAACTCATTAACATTACTAAAAGTGGAACCAAAACCCCTCCCCAACCCACCCCCGTGCCCATCCCCAACCCCAATCCCAGTGTTGACCACTGCAAATAAGAGGCTCATAATCTGTCCTTCCTCAGCCTGCTGTACTGAGAGCCAGTTATTGGTACTGTGAGTGGGCACTTGTTTACAGGGAGCTGGACAGAAACCACTCAGTTCTTCTGTCTGAGACAGGAAATGTGGTGACACATTTAATTATGTGCAAAAACAAATACTTCATACATTAAATTCACTTTTAGAAACAACATTACGAGGAAAAAAAAATTCAGCTGAGCTTTACCTGCCCATTACTATAATGCCGGCTGATTAGATAGAGTAATTAAACATCAAACAGGAATAATTATAATAATTATGAGACATTTGAGATTCTTGTTCAGTTGAATTTGTGAAATATGAATTACCTAAATCAATTATTTTGCAAGGTTCACTCTTAATAGTAGCAAAGGTCTGAACAGTCATTCTCATTAGCTACCTACTTTTGTAGGGTTGAATACCAGACTGGCCTTAGAACAGTAGGCATTAAAAAGTCATCAGTCACCAACAGTTACCCCAATGTAAGACCACCATACAGCTAAAAGAGGAGATTGCCACGGTAATTTCTATTGGTGATTTTTAAGATCAATAACAGCATTACCTTCTGTTAATCACCACACCCATGCTAGCACAAGTGTGAATCCCATTCACTTCAGTGGAAGTCATGCCAGTGCTAAGTTAAGGTGGTCCACCTTCCCACCCCCGAGACTAATGGATCCATAGGATTTCAGAACTCCCTGGGGGGATTTACCTGCTGACCTTGATGGTCTCTCTGTCGATGGCCTGATTGATTTGTGGTACGTAGTAGTAGTAGTAGTAGTAGCAGTAGTAGTAGTACTACTGTATAGTACATAGCTGATTTGTGGTATGCTATGCTGATCCAGGCCAACAATGCAGTGGAACCCAGATGTCCGTTTTCTCTGCTGTGGCAGTGCAGGTCTCCCTGGTATATGGAGGATGTGATGCTACTAATGCGAGAGGGTAGGCAGTTAGAGCAAAGGTGGCATTCATCTTGCACCACAGCTGACCGACTGCGGCATAAATAGTTTTTGAAGGACTATGCTGTGGCAGTGGAGCTCTTCTCGGTGGTGAATAGCTTATTAAATCCTAGCTGTCTCCACCTGGAGTTAGAGTCATTAGCTGTCCACTGTGATGAGTTTGCCAAATTGCCACCTACCTTGCAGATAAAGTCACTCATATTTGGTGCAACTTGGGAACTGCTAGTTCGGGTGCAGAGTCAGAGTTTGGGGTTGGTCTTGTCCAGTTTGCTTGGATCAGCTTCAAGTAGTTTCGCCCGCCGATGCAGAGGCTGTGCTTGGAGTTGTGTGGGTTGTGAACTAGATCCTTGCCCATCCTGGCTGGTGAAAGCTAGCCAGGAGACAATGGGGCCATTGCTGACTTGGGTTGTCAATGCCTCATTTCAGGAGAGCAGGGTGCCTGGCAGCTTCAAAAATACGTCTCAACCCCTGGACTCTGAAATGAGAGACAGCAATGCTCAGAAAGAGGGACAACATGGGACATAATTTGGATAAATTTTGCACCTTCTGATTTGCATGCATTTATGTAAATTTACACTCCAATGCAGTACATTCCGTGTATGAAGTGGTGGCGCTATGGGACCTGGACTGGGGTGCGGCCCCTTTAAGAACCCAAGCTGCAGGTAAAGCCAGTGAAGTTAAATGGAGAGTAGGCTGAGGGATAATGAGCACTGCTTGGGTCACCTGTGTGAATCGTACAGTGTGATTGGTGATCCCAGGACACAGACCAAGTGTGAACAAAGGCCAGCGGGATAGAAGGAGGGAGGCAGACCCCAGACCCGGGCAGGGAAGTGTTGGGAGAGTCTGTGCAGGTGCAAGTTGGAGACACCTGAGAAGGGACAGCCATTGACAAGTGAGGGGGCTGGCCAGCAAGAGGTCACCTGGGGTATAGTGCAGGGAGCAGCTCAGTGAGAGAGGGCGGTCCAAGCCAAGGAAGAGCTGAGGGCACAGGGGCTGAAGTGAAAGGCAGGGTGCCGAGACGAAGCCATAGCCTGGAGCGGGGCTGCAGAGAAACGCAGTAGAGAAGACCATAGCAGCCTCTTGAAAATGATAACAGTGACTGTGAACTGCTTTGAAATCAACAAGGAGCCAGCCAAATACAAAGTAACAACAGAGAGGCTCCATCTCCAAGCTGGGAGAAGTGTGCCAGACAGCTGCAGGGAGCGCTGAAACAGGCAACTTCAGCTGTGGTGTTGCAAGCCACTGGAAGAACTGTTTGTCTTTCAGAACCAGAGCATTGGAACAGCAAGGCGGGACAGGTGGGACATCAGCAAAAAAAAAAGAAAAAAAAGAAACAGAAACCGTGATTTTCCGCCCAATCCAGGACACTTAAGAGATATGGCTTCAAAACTGTGGTTGTCCTACCTGTACTCAAGAAACCATCTCCTGATGTTGACTCCCCTGCCTGCTATTGCCTCTTCTCTAATCTTTTCTTTTTAGGGAAAGTTATTGAACAGGTGGTTGCCCTCACAGGTTCAGGTACATCCCGATGCTATTGGATTCCTGGACTCATGTCAGTCAGGATTTCATCGTGGACATGGCACTGAGACTGCACTTGGAGAGACCAAATTTAGGGCCTTGTGACCTGGGGTATATAGGAGCCCCTATTACTGACAGGTTTTGACCTCCTTTGGTCACTCAGGTTTGCAGCCTTGGAGTGCTCTTGGATCCACTGCCAAGCCTGGATTGCCAGGTTGCGGTGGTTGATGGTCTCCACTTGGAAATTGACATGGGTAGATTTTCTTAGATCTTTCATCGACCTTTGATACAGTTGATCATGGGGTGTTGTTGACACAGCTGCAGGACCTGGCAGGGGTTCGTGGGACTACTTGAGCCTTGAGTAGTCCTGCTTATTCCCCTCAGGAGCTCTCTTGTGGGGTCCCACAGGGTTCCATCTTGTCCCCACTCCTGTTTGATGTATATCTCAGACACCTGGGCAAGATTGCTTTGAGATTTGGAGTAAAGTGCCATAAGTATACTGATGACACCCAACTCTCTCTTTTTCACCTGACCCAGGTCCTGAGGTCAGGTCTTGGTGCTTTCCCAGTGTCTGGCTACCATTGGGTACTGGATGTGGGTGAACTGATTGAAGCTGAATCCATACAAGACCAAGGTGATGATGTTTGGCTGGTCTTGTGACCTGGGGGATATAGGAACCCCTAATATTGGGTGTTTTCAGACGTTACGGGGCTGCTTGGCCCCGTACCAAAAACAACCCATTCATTCCCCGCCGGGGTCACCCCGTCACGCCATATCAGATGTGCCGGGGGGATCCCGGTGGGGAATCTGGGAGGGGGATGGGCCGCGCAACGTGCGGCCGCACGGCCCTGCCCCCTCCACACATCCCGCCGCCCGCCCTCCAGGGAGACGGGCGGGTAGCGGGGCCAATGCGGCCACCACGTCGGGCCGGATTCGCCACAGCCTGGGATCCCGCCGGGGATCCCGGGCCGTGGCAACCAGCCAGACGTTACTTTTTTTTGGTCCCCACTGGGGATCTTTTTGACCACGCTTCCCGGGACATTCCCCCGGCTAGCGCGGGAAGCGTGGTTCAAATTGACCCCATGTGCGGATTGACTGTGGCGAACATCTGGCGGCCGCCAAACAGACGTGCGAGACACATTGACCACAGGTGCGTATTCACCGTGGTTCACTGTGATCTCGTAACATCTGAAAATACCCATTGATGGGCTTTGTCCTTCTTTGGTCACTCAGGTTCTCAGCCTTGAGGTGCTGTTGGATCCACTGATGACCCTGGATTGCCAGGTTGTAGCAGTGGACAGGAACATTTTTCACCAACTTCATCTGGTGAGAAGGCTGCGACCTTTTTTTTTAGCAGATTGGGATTTGGCCACTGTCATTCATGTGTTCATAACCTTGAGGCTAGTCTACTGCAATGTGCTCTCTGTGGGGATGCCCTTGATACTTTTTGGAAGCTGCAGCTGGTGCAGAACATTTTCTTGGGAGTGGGTTGCTGGGAGTTCATTACACCAGTGCTCCAGAGTCTGCAATAATTACCAATAGCTTTCCAGGCATGATTCAAAGTGCTGGTTTTGACCTATAAAGTCCTAAATGGTTTGGGCCCCAGGTATCTGAAAGATCGTCTCTTCCCTTATGTTCCGTCATGGCCTCTGGGTCAGCTGGGAGTGCTCTCTCATAGGTACCATCTGCCCATGAAATGTTCATAAGGGCACGCAGAGAAGTGTTCTCAGTGGCTGTCCTACAGTTATTTATTTTATTTATTTTTCTATTTTTACTCCACCTCTATGGCAAAAGCGACTCCCTTATGGAACTATGGGATTACGGAACTCCCTCCCCTTGGAGATCCACCTAAGCCTGAGCCTGCTCATCTTCCAGAAGAGATGCAAGACCTTTTTGTTTGGTTAGGCATTTGGCAGGTAGGGATAGGGTTGGGTGGAGGGGTTAGGGAAAAGATTGGTCAGTGGGGGGGGGGGGCCTAAGGGATTTTTTTAGCTGTTTTATATGTTTTTATATTTTGTAAGCAGCCCTGAGCCTAATTAGGAAGGGCAGAGTAGAAATTGGATCAAACAAACATTTTCTGGCACTATAAAGCATTGACACTAAACAGCCAGCAATTCACACTCTATATCTAGGATATCTATTTTTTATCACAGGGAAGTACTGTGGTATTTCATATATCAATATGCTGTGAGTAATTACCAGAAAATATTGAGTTTGACAGTGATGGTTGTTAGGTGTTTTGGCACCTTGGGTATAATTCTGTGTGGAATGCATCTGTTACCTTCCTCCATGCACACAGTCAGTTCAGCAACCTACTTATTCTTCTGTATCAGTTTTTTTTCTCAAAAATGTTCCCTGTTTTGCCTATGTGCATTTAATACCCATATATGCTTCAGAATCTTTGCCATGGCTTTAATTATCTATGCAAGTAAGTGCCCTCCAAGCTGATTTTTTTAAAAGTGTGTGGCATACTTAAGACTCAGTCCTGAAAAGACTTAACTCTTGTGCGCCATTTTCATGGTCAGATCATTATTTTCTGGGAGCACAGATCCTGATCTTTCATTATCCCAGGGTGATGAACCAGTTAGGTTGGTTCAGTTCCGGAGATTAATGGAGCCAATAGAATTTTGGAACTCCCTGGGGGACATATCCACTGACCTTGCTGGCTGATCTATCAATGGCTTGGTCAAAATGTGGAATAGCACGTTTAGCTCGGCCATTGACATGGTGGTATCCAGATGCCTGGTGCCACCATTTTGGCAGCATCAATCAGTCCCTTTAGTATACAAGGAACCTGAGGGGTTGAGCAGGGGTGGTAGTCAGCTTTAGCATAAGATAATAAGCTGTAGCATAAGATAATAAAGATCTGTGTTGTGATTGGTTGGTTTTGGCACAAATTCTCTGCTGCCATAACATCTACAAAATGCCATCCAGTGGAGTTGTTCCGGGTAGTGATTGGCCTGATGAATCTGGGTTGTCTCTGCCTGGAATCAGACCCATGTATTGCCAGATGTAACAAGTTCACCACCTACTTTGCAGATAAAAAGCTGCATACACTCATATTTGGCATGACTTGGGGACTGCTATTTTGGCAGCAGAGTTTGAGTTTGGGCTATGGGAAGCTTACTCTTGTCCTGTTGGTTGGGATCAATTTCAGTGGTTATCACCCAGCACTAGGGTTGGGCGAACAGAACACGGTTCGGATGTTCGGATGTTCAGTCGTTCGGTTTGAAACCCGAGTTCGGGTTCAATGGTTCAGTTCAGCTGAGTTCGATTTGGCCGAACTTGGCCGAACATTCAAAAATACCAAAACCAAAATGAAATTGAAACCGAAACCTAATTTTTGTCCCTGGTAAGATGTTTTTCCTGCCCCCGAACTCATCCAAACTCAGCCAAACACGACCGAACTGTTCAGTCGTTTGAGAGTTTGGATCAGACGTTTGGTTTGGATGTCCGAACAGACCGAGTTTGGTCCAAACTCCGAACATCCGAACTGCGTTCGCCCATCCCTACCCAGCACTGCACAGTCTGTTTGCCATGCTGAGCTGCTCTGACCATGCCTTTTGCCAAATGTCCCTTCATCTGGTATGTCTCACAGAAACATCTTCTTACCTTGAGGATGCACCTATCCAAGAAGGATGACTTGGGCCTGAAAACCAAAATGTCTCAGATGGAATTTATTTACTGAAACTCCAAGGGAACAACCCGATTAAAAAAGGTGAGTAATATTTACCAAGAAGTCAGGCCTTGTTGACTGACTCGTTCACATCACGTTGGGGACCACTGTTCTGTGGAGGGGTCAGGTGGCTTTGTATTAGTTTATTAACAACCCCCCCGCCCAATTCTGTCTTCTTGGGGAGTGTTCTGCATATATCAGACTAGCAGCAGTACTGTTATTTCTTTGAATGTCTGAGTTTATTGAATCCTCCTTAGAATTATCAGGCAGTGTAGAAGATAACAAAGAGATCCATCTCCTACAGGTAGGAGAATAGATGCATTAAAAATGAGTCTAGCATCACCACAAAAGTATTAACTCTGGAGGAATTTATCCCTGCTTCAAACCTAATGAAAAAGGAATTAGAAAGCATCAATGAGAAAACTAAATTAAAGCAACAAGCTACAGTTAATGTACAAGCTCTGCTGCCCTATTTTTAATGTTTTTTCCTATTCAATTTCAAATGCACATAATTAATTATTGCATTTAATCTGTGGTCTCCCTCCCTCCCTTCCTCCCTCTGCAGTGAGCAGACCAGCACTTAATGGTGCCAAAGAACCAGCCAGCGAAAGGGGAAAAAATATGGCTTTCTGTTGCACTAAATCTCTAGGCACCCCTGATTTAACTGGGCTAGTAATTAAGATGTAATTGGAAAGAAATTAATTGCTATAAGTGTGTAATTAGCACTGCTATTGATTAGGCATAGTCAAAATCACTGTCTATACATGAAATATTGATTGCCACTAGTTTTTGGTAAATGTAATTGTAATTATAGCTTTTTATTACCTGTGTACTGCTAGGTCTTTTATTGCTGTAAATCTCAAATGGAAACGGGAGATTAAAATCTTGTACAAACTTTAAAAGGCCCCAAATAAGGAAGTAGTGACACCATTGCTTTCATTTGTTACTATGAATGTATTAAATAGAATACTAATTAATGCCTCAGCATTCCCTTGATCAGATCAGAGATGCTGTGTCAATTTCAAATCACATTATAGGAGCATAAGTAGCACGTACGCACGTGCTACATTTGGGGCAAATTTTCATAAAGGCCAAAAAGAAAGGAGGCTGAAACTCTGGGGCTGGGTTTAATCCAAACAAGATTTTTGTATGCATGTGTTGCAGACACATGATTGTGAATATAAGAATGTATATATTATGTAGGGAATTACTCAGTTGTGCATTGTCTTTCCACACAAACTCCAAGGTGTCTTGATCATAACAGAGTTTATGTATGCAGGCAAAGCAATAAATAATACCACCGGTGAATGATGTTGTACATCAAGGCCCTTGGCCATATATGGCTGTAGTCACGTTATTGGTACCAGTGGCATCATAAACCATAAGCACCAAGACCTTAATTTAGATGCTTGTTATCAAAATACTTAAAACATATGCACAAACTCCTCATTTTACCAAAATATATTGGTGACCCATAACACAACTTCCCTGTGAATCCTGCCATTTGGAATATACTTTCCCCTGCCAGGTAGGGGTGTGCCCAAGGACCCATGTCACTTTTTTGTTTTGTTTTTGTTACTAAAAACTGTTGTTTCCATTCTTGTTATTAATGTAATTTCATTTTTTGTTATTGGTTTCATTATCAGTATCAATTTTGAGTGACAATGAAGATTTTGTTTTTGGTTTCGTTTCCATTGTGGGCTGCCAGCAGACACCTGCCCCAGACTTCTCAGAAGTTGAACTCGTTCCTCCCTTTCTCATGATAATGCGGTAGTAATAAATGCACAATGACAATGAGCATTTTTACACACACGTTAAAGTTCCAGATTTTTGAATCTTCTGGGTTCATAAGTCCACAAGTAAGTTCCTGATTCATTTTTCACACACACACTGCCCTGAGGCAGCCTAAAGTAACCGCAGCTGTAGATGTGACCGGCTGCCATGGAAACCAAGTGACCACAGCTGCCTGGAGCAAAGCAGTTTACCAGGAGAACTTTTTACATGCAAAAGTTCTGGGAGAAGTTCTACTCAGAAGTTCAAAGAGCCAGATGTTTAAGATCTGGGTGAGTGATTTAGACACACAGAAAATTCAGGATGTAACAGCAACCATTCAGGAGAAATGTGTGTGTAAAAATACCCAATATGAAATGGGTATGTATGTCTAATATGTATGTCTAACCTACACCTAATAACTTATACTCTATCTATCTATCTATCTATCTATCTATCTATCTATCTATCTATCTATCTATCTATCTATCTATCTATCGGGAAGACAGACAGGGGAAGGTAAAATAAAGGGTAAAAAGAAAAGGTAAGGTATAACATTGAGGGCTGGGGAAGATTTTTAGTGGAAGCACCAGTGTTCTGTAAGTGCAGCCTGACACAGCAAGAGCTAACACAGAACAAGAGTCAAACAGCCTGGCCCTGCAACATAAAGGGTTGCAGTGCCCTCACCAGAGCCCTTACGATTGGTTCTGGGAGGCAGGAGGAATTGAGCAATCACAGGGTGCCATGAAACTGCCTGGGACCTGCTTGCACTGCTCATTGGCCAGCGATTACATCAATCAGGTCCTTCCCCTCCCATCACAGGCCCAGTTCAAGAGTTCAGCACTGTTTCTGGCTCCGAGATGTCTGCTCCCTCCTCCCATCTCCACATTCCCCTCCAAAAACACCTGCCAGGCAATAATGAAATCAATGACTGTCATTATCATTATTGATTTTGTTATTATTTATCTTTGTTATTATTATTGCAATAATGTTAACAAAAACAATGAATTTCATTATCGTTATCAAAATAACAAAAATAAAGTGCACACCCCTACTGCCAGGCATACAGATTTTTTCCTTTGATTATTTTCCTACTCATCCTGACTTATGTGCTAAACAATAAGAGCGTTTGGGAACTGGAGGGCTCAATAGACTGGCAATGGACTATAGAGCCTCTCAAGATGTAGTGTCACTTCCATAAGGTCACATAGCAAGTACTAGAGCTAAAATAGGGATGAGATCAAAGCGGCCCTCTCTCTCATTAGAGGACTAGCAATGTGTTAATACTTACTAGCAATGCTTAATGTGTTATAGTGATTAAGTATTTATATAGTGCCAGTAGTGTACCTATTGCTGTACAATCATTAAGTAGAGGCAGGTCCCTGCCCCATGGGGGTTTACAGTTTAGGAGAGACAAAGGAAAGGAGACAAGAGAGAAGGGAACATAGGGAGAGACAGGAACACATTCATGAAGTTGAGAAAGCTTACAGGGGAAATCAAATGAGAGGCTAGTAGAAGAAGAAGCATCAGTCAGGGGTGTAGCTATAATAGGTGCAGCTGCACTGAGGCCCAGGAGTCTGGGGAACGTCCACACATACAGAAGGCATATGCATGCTGGTGTGGAGTGCCCCAGCAGGGGAGTCTATTCACTTTTCTTCACTAGGGCCCCCCCTATCCAAAGAGGATCTGTTCTTTAAACCCTCTCCAAACTGTGCACAGTGTTTTGGAGTGATTATTAGGGATGGGAGAACGCAGTTCGATAGTTTGGTGTTCAGCCCGAACTCAGCCTGTTCGGACTACCGAACGTGATCATGAACCCGAATCCAAACATACCGAACAGAACCGAACACTGAACATCGAAATGTCGAACAGACCGAACAGATCCGAACACCGAATGGCAAAATGGCTGAACAGTTCGGTCAGTTCGGATCGCGTTCAGTTGTGTTCGGGTGGCTAAAACGTGGTCTTCTGTCACTCAGGTCACTGGAAGGCCAAATGTAGCAGGGAGGGGGAAGTCATCTGACTCAGCTAGGAGCAGACTTCCAGGCACCAGGGGTGGAGG
>QEPC01010958.1:2473775-2563668 GCA_003113815.1 Sphenodon punctatus
TATCGAACATAAAGAACTAATATTAAGCAATATAAGAGATTATTAGCTCTTTGAAGAGGTTCCTATCAGGGGTCAAGTGCCGGCGCCATAATCCCCAAGAAGGATAAGCCATAAATGAGGCTGAAGGCCTATCCAACTATACTTAATATAATTTGAGTCTGTGACCATATTTTTTATATCTTATTTTATTTGTGAAAATTTGTGATTTGATATATGTTTTGTGTTTTTAATATATGTTTATATGTAATTTAGCGCACAATTTGATATGATACACATATTTGTGTGTATATAGGGAATGGACCAAATAATACAGTCAGCAGGACAAATTCGTGGAATGTTTGTTATGTGATATTGTGTTTATGATGTTGTTGTTGTTGCTTTTATTTGTTGGCCATGGCGAAAGCTTGAGCCTAATAAAATTTGATTTGATTTGACCCTCCGTCTGGAAAATGGAGTCTCTGGCCAGTGTTGCCACCACTGCATTGACCTTAGTGACAGCAAACATCAGCTCCTTATCCTCTGGAAAGGCATATAGCTTCTTTAGAAACCTGGGTTCATGTAGTGATTATGCAGGGGCCGCCAATTCCTTAATGGCGACATCCTTTGAGTGAGGTCATCAGAGGGTTTGGTGTGCGGTGTCATCAGTATGCTGATGATACCCATCTTTACCTTTCCTTTTCAGTGGATCCAGGCCTTGCAGCCTTGGTGCTTACTCGGTGTCTGGTAGCTGTGGGGAATTGGATGAGGGTGAGCCATCTGAAGCTGAATCCTGACAAGATGGAGGTGATGCTAGTGGGAGGGGCTGAGGGAGTGGTGGCACCCATCAGTGATGGGTCTGCCCTCTGTTGACCCCTCAGGTTCAGAGTCTGGCGGTGTTCCTGGACTCAGTTCCACCTGGATGCCCAGGTGGTGGCTGTGGCGAAGGGAGCATTTCACTAATCACATCTAGTACGACAGCTTCAGCTGTATGTCTCAGACTTCTACCTAACCACCATCATCCATGCTTTCATCACCTCAAGGCTGGACTACTGCAACACGCTCTACGTGGGGTTATCCTTGGTGATGGTCCGGAGGCTTCAGCTGGTGCAGAATGTGGCAGCCCACCTCCTTACAGGGATGGGCTGTTGCCAGCATATTACACTGGTGCTCTGGTCTCTGCATTGGCTGCCTATAGTCTTCCAGGTCAAATTCAAGGTGTTGTTTTTTACCTATAAAGCCCTATATGGCCTGGCAGGGCTGGCCCCAGGGTTTGTGAGGCCACGTGCGAAGTCTTGGTGCGGGGCCTAATTTGCATCATTAGGCACCACCTAATTATGCAAATGTATAAATTTACATAAAATTTACTCCCTCTGGACAGGAAGGATTCCCATTCTCCACCTCTCCAAGCAACCATGGAGAAGCACGGCCTCCTAGTGCTTCCCCCCCTCCCCAGCCGAGTGTCTACCACCACTCCCCAGGAGTGGTTCCACTGCAGGGGCAGCCAAGCGGGCAGTGACACAGGCACAGAGAGACTGACTGCGTCCACTGCCTTACTGGAGGAGGGGCCAGGGGGTGAGCTTAGCCAGTCTGGCCTCCAGGGCCTGTTGCTTCTTGCTGCTGGTGCCGCCTGTGCCTTGTGCACGCATGTGGTGTGACCAGTCCAGAGATGCTGCTATCACACACACAAGACACCCAAAATGCAGCTAGCTTATTAAGCGCATTATGCCATGAAAAGAGACATATAACCAGTTCAGTTGTGCCCCCATAATCAGTTCATGCTGCCCCCACCCCATAACCAGTTCATTTCTGCCCCCGCCCCCATATAATCTATTCACGCTGCCCCCACCCATAACCATTTAATTTGTGCCCACGGGGCAGCGTGAATTGATTATATGGGGGTGCAAATGAACTGGTTATGGGGTGCGGGTTTAAAGACAGTATTCCTGTTAGCAATAACTTCATTAAGAAGAGTTAGTGAAATAGCAGCCATAATAATCTCAGAACCATATTTGCAGATTTATTTTCCAAGACAGAATAGATATTGCTTTACATCCTAAATTCCTACCTAAGATAGTATAAGTAAGACAGTTGTGAGAATGTGGCCCTTTTTACACGGGTCTCTCCTCCCAGCCGTAAACACGCAGATTTCTGTGTGTTCATGGGTGGGGGAACCCCATGTGAATGACGTGGTGCACGCGCCCATGGTGAGTGGGGGTGCGTGCGCGCTCGCCTAACACGCATCCCCACTCACCCCCCCACTCATCCCCACGCACGGAGCAACCGGGGGAAATGGTGGTTACTATGTGGGTGTGGATGAGTGGTGGGTGAGTGGGGATGTGTGTGCAGCTGTGTGCATGCCCCATCCATGCACTGGCGCGCCCACGGACTCCCCACCCGGCGGAGCCATGTAAAAATATCATGTGAGGAGCCACTCGAAGAAGAACAGAAGGTTGCTACCTTGCAAACAAGGTTCTTTGAGATGGCTCCGAACATTCTCACAACACCCACCCTTCCAGCCCCGCATGGAATTCTTTTCTTATATTTCTAGAAAGGGTTGAAAGGAACTGTCATTCAGAGGGGGAGGGTTCTTTTTATACTAGAGGAGCTCAAGACCATCATGTGGTCTATTATTTGAATAGGGTGAGTGCGCACAACCCAGTAGTGAGAATGTTTGGAACCATCTCGAAGAACCTTATTTACAAGGCAACAACCTTCTGATCAGCACAGTGGGGAGGAGCTGTTTGTAAACAGCCTTATCTCCCAGCCTGATGCAGTGTCCCCGCTGCTGTTGCCATGGCTGCTGCACTACTAGAAGGCAGAGGCATGTGAGGGATGGGGTCTGGAGCCAGGGAGGGGAGGCAGAATCACTTTCTGGGGGAGAAGTTGACTGCAGCCTGCTGCCCAGCCAGGCAAGTGCGGGGCCCCAGCTGGCCGTGGGGCCATGTGCGGCCGCACATGTGGCACATGCCTGGGGCCGGCCCTGTGGCCTGGTCTATCTGTGGGATCACCTCACCCCCCAGGTCCTGGATTGGCCCCTGCAGTCATTCATGGATGCTCTCCTTGGGGTCCCCCGAGTATCTTGGGTGGGGACTATGAGGAGGGTGTTCTCGGTGGCCAAACTGAGACTGTGGAACTCCCTCCCGACCGAGGTCTGCTTGGCCCCAGACGTTCCCTCTTTTTGCAGACAATGTAAGACCTGGCTATCTATTCTTCCAGGCTTTGGCGAGGAAGACAGGTGATGGGTGAGGGGTTTGGAATGGGGAGAGGGTGGGTTTTTGTGTTTGTAACTTTGCCATTATGTTTTTTGTTTTTATTGCAATTTTATATAGTTATTTATAAGTATATTTATTCATATTTTTTATTGACAATTGTTTATATTTCTATGTTTTAGTATGTTGTAAGCTGCCCTGAGCTGCAGTAGCAGGAGGGGGAAGCCTAGAAATCTAAGAAAATAAATACATAATAAATAAATAAATCCTCGTAAGCCTTGGAAGGAGAAAGCTTTGGTTTTCCTTTCCTTGGTAATCACGTTGTTTGGTTCCTAGGGCTCCAGTTCCTCCTGTCTGGGCTAAGTTGGGTCCTAAAGCATCTGAAAATTTCCACTGCACCTTGTCTATATAGTCCAGAGGAAATAAACACTTGTGCCATTCCTCTCCTTCCAACATACTGGACTCCGAGTACAAGGTCTCCTCTTCCTCTTGAGCTAACCCTTCATGAGCGTAACAGTGTCCTGATTGCCTCAAGCTCCTTATTCCTCTTGAAGAGTTTAGTGGTGTACAGGTACTCTTGATCTGAATCCAGCGCAATCAGATCGTGACTCTCCACCCCCGACTCTCTCTTGCACTTAACAGGTTTCATGACTTTCCCTGATTTTCCCTGGAGTCTCTCTTGTGCTGCTTAGACTCCGATGTTCTTGGATGGAGGGAGCCATGACATAGGGCTTGGCTGTGCAGTGGCTGATGGTTGTGAATTGGCTGCCTTGTCATGTCCTGGACTGGGGCTCATTGCAACATTAGGGCCTTCTGCTACAGACTTTGCATTGCTCTGAACTAGCAGTTGCACCAGACCCTGCAGCGGGTTTAGCGTTGTCACTAGCAAGCGCATCATGTGGGTCTGGGAGTTGGTCCTGTGCTGCGACCTTCAGCTGGGGAACCCTCCCAGGAACCTTGACAGATGCGGAAGCTGCAGAATCTATGCTCCACAGACCCCACAACTTTTGCAGCCTTGAGATCTCTCTGGGGGCCCTGCATCCTCGGGATGAAGGGGTGCCATGGAGCCTGGACAGAGCCTCAGTCCGAGGTGAGTTAGGTGGAACTGAGGGGGACATCCCAGCAACCCAACACTCATTAGTGGAGCCACGCCTAGGGTCTGGCCAAGCTGAGGGTAGTCTTGGGCCAGAGCCACTCAGGAGGGGGAGCAGGTGGGACCCACATAGAAAACCCAGTGAGGACCCCTGTCTTACCGCAGAGGGGTTGGTGCATCTGATCATGCCCCTGCCACCAAGAGAAACAAAAATGGTGTGTGTGTGTGGTCCACAACAATCCAAAACACCAGGTTTAGTATGGTTCTTTACTTACGTTGCGATGATTTTTCACCTCTTCTTTTTTGGCTTTTAAATTTGGCACATCAGATGCGGCATGATGTCAATCTGCCATCCTGCTGCTGTGAAAGCAGAGAACAAAACTTAGCTTCCAGGGGAGGGGTCGTCCCTTTTATACCCGGGGCCAGTTTGTTTTCTCTGTCTCCTGCTGGTCATAACAGGGAACAGTCCAGTGTAATACAGTTGTGTGGGAAAGGACACTCAGAAGGAGAATTCCCAGGTAAATAAACATAATTCTTCTTTCCCACCTACCTATGCCTAGGAAAAGCCCAGTGGAAGAATAAACATCACACTGAATTTTCTCCTTCTCTCATGAAAGCCCCAACATGGAGAAAGATCTGCCCCTTCATCCATACATGTGATCTCACCAGGTCAGAGTTAAAATATGTTAGCGGGGCAAGGTGGAGAGGTTTGCACATTTGCACTCTGTGCTCTACCTGATCTGCAGATAAACAGAGATTTCAGTTTCCAGGGTTGGTAATCTACTGGTAAATTCCCTTTTATTAAAAACTGAAACAAAGAATGTAAACACTCCTTTTCCATCTTCACATTGCAGACATCCATGCATTATAATACAAACTTCAGTTAAAGTGGGTCACTGTAGGAGTTCATTCCTGTCTTGTTTAGAACTGTTGTGCCGTCCATCCATCCATTCAGGCTTGAACTGAACTCTGATTGCAAAGAGGAGGGACAGAGATTGCTGGAGGAGGGGTAACCAAAACTGTTTCTTCACCCTCAACAGCAAATTTAGAACAAATTTTGAACTTAACAAGCTCAGCTCAGTGAGTTGCCATGGTTGCAGTGGAGACGTACTAAATGTGGGAGATTATATAATCAGCTGGAATGACTATTTATACAAGACGTTTAGTTTTAAAGCAGGAAATCGGCGATACAATACATGATACTTTGTCACTTTCCATTCCCATGCAGCAGAGTTGCTGGAGTGTTGGTGGTAAGTCACAGCACTGGAACACCTGCTCTTTGGATAGTATTTGAAACAGAGCAAAAGGCTTAAAAAGCATTTTTTTAAAAGCCAATTGACCTCATGCATGATGGAGGTGTAATATTTTTGTCCAATTGCCACCTAATTTATTTTTGTGGCAGTATATGCTATAGCATCCTCATCCCGTGTGTCTGGAAAGTCCTATAAAATGTAAGACCTGATAATCTTTTTATATATTTCTTGTCCCGAAGGCTAGAATGCATAATGAGATCCTTTCTGCAGGCTTTTTTGGGTCATCCCGTGAGACAGGATGAAGTTAGTACAACACAGGAGTGACTAACAGAAGCAGTAGAACTTCTCAAATATAGGCCCTTTTTAAATGGACTGTGGTGGGTGGAGGTGGGTGTGACCCCGTTCCCATGGGTGCACACTCATCTCCACCCACGGAGCATCGGGCATTGGAGTGCATTGCTCCGTAGGTGGGTGATGGGTGGAGGTGGGTGTAGTGCAGGAGCGTGCACTCACCCCCACCTATCTCCCATGGCATTCACATGGGTGCCTCCACCCATCTCCACACAGGAAAATGGCACAGAGATGGGTGGGGGCATCTCACATGAAAAGGGCCATAGATCCTTTGGTGTTCTAGGCATGCTTTTATCCCCTCTCCTTTACCCTGGACTTGTTTATTCCAGACATGTTTTAGGACCCGACCATATCCAGACACTTCTCTAATCAGGACAAAATGCATCCCTCCCTCCCCCCCGAGGTATCTGGATGTAGGAGGGCTCTTCCTCAGTCATGAACTCAATAAGAGCTCATCCCTATGATAGAATTTTATAAGATGGGTAAAAAAAAATTAGGGCTGGACGAACGCGGTTTGGATGTTCAGAGTTCGAACCGAACTCAGTTCTGACATCCAATCCGAACGTCCGAACCGAACTCTCGAATTACCGAAAAGTTTTGTCGTGTTCGGATGAGTTCGGATGAGTTCAGGGGCAGGAAAAACGTCTTTTCAGGGCCAAAAATTCAGTTCAGGTTATGTTTCAGTTTCGGTATTGATAGCACTATTTTTGAATGTTCGGCCAAACCAAACTTGGCTGAACCAAACCATCGAACCTGAACTTGGGTTTCGAACCGAACTACCGAACATCCAAACCACGTGCTGTTCGCCCATCCCTAAAAAAAATACCCAACCAAACCTCCCAAAAAACTCTACAGAAAAGATACAATATTCTGTTCAAATTTGTGGATTGAATCGGGCCACTAAACTTTAATAGTGTTGCATCATCTCTATTCTAGGGCATCAGAACAGTTCTTAAGGCTTTCAGTCGCAATAGGCATAGCAGTATGCAGTACCACCTTCTGTAAACAGACAGACTGCCCCAGGGCTGGTTACACCAGCTCCGGGTGGCCCATCTGTCTAAAGGCATGCTGCCAGATGTTGGAGTGGAGCGGGCACTACGTGATCCACTCCAGTCCCACTTGGTGGTGCTCTGGAACATCCCAGAACACTGCCAGTGAAGTGGGCTGGCCAAACATGGGGTACTGGCCCGAGGCAGAACTGACTAGGTCCATCTTTTCAGCAGACCCATGATGCAGCTCTGCTTCTGACTGTCTGTTGCTCCAGGCAATGCCATAGAGTTGCAGATGGCAGCCTAGAGCACCAGGCAATTCACCCACAACTCTGTGGTGCAGAGGTGCGGGTGCTGTGTTGACATAACACAGACTGATGAAGTCACAAGGTCTGTTGAAACCCAACCCAAGTGGGACTGGATACAGGGGTGCACTCCCAGAGCAACTCCGGGGGTGGCCAGCCCTACATCTGTCTCAAAGTGCACCCTGCTTCTGCACACACACACACACACACACACACACACACACCCTTCCCTATCTCAGGGTTTGTGTCAGGGGAGCATATGTTGTTTTTAAATTTATTTATTTATTTATTTATTTATTAGCCACCCCACTCATGCCTACGGTATCTTGGGATGGCGTACTACAACCAAGATGCATAAAAATACAATACAAAATACTAAAAAATGTAACTATATTAAAAACCTTAAAACCCCCCAAATTTATCCCCAACTACCCCATCCTCCCACCCTCCCCTCCAAAGGCCTGGGCGAACATCCAGGTCTTGCAGGCTCGACGAAAGGCCGGCAGACCTGGGGCCAGGCGGGCTTCCTCTGGGAGGGCGTTCCAAAGTTGCGGCCCAGCCACCAAGAATGCTCCATTGTAGCCCCCTGTTTTACATGAGGGACCTCCAAAAAGGCACCCCCGATGGACCAAAGGGATCGCCCAGAGGCGCAGAGGGCGAGGCGTTCCCTGAGGTATGAGGGGCCCAGATCGTACAGGGCTTTATAGACCAACACTAATACCTTGAATCTGGCTCAGTACACTATTGTCGCCGCACCCCCCAATAAGACACAGAGACCAAGTGCTGGATTAAATCAGGCCGCACTCTTTATTCAACCAATTCAAAGACGGTGGGTGATTGCACAAGCAATATGGGTCCAGTATGATTAGCTAACTGATTCTTATAAACTGGGCGCTGGCCGGGATGTGCCTTCCCGTGCCAGTTCCAACACCAACAAGGCTCCCCTTCGACAGCACCCTGGCTCTGGCCGAAAGGGGGAGCGTCCCAACAGTGGGCTTGAGTAAGGAGGTGAGTACCCGCTCAGCCAGCAGACCGTGCAGGTACTTACTGACCGAACTGCAGTACCCCTCCCCGGGGAATAACCCCAGTGCGTGCTGCCTGCGCCTAGCACTGGGTGTCACCTCCCCATCTCTTAAGGAGATGACTCGTTTAATCAATTCCTATCCTATTTAACCTACCAAACCATACTGGACCCCCACTGAGTGCGACAATCGTACCCCTTGAAAAGTAAAATTCTCTTAGTGTTATTGCTCCAATTCATATATATGTCTGTACGTATTGCCAAATTAGTATGAATATCATTTCCAGATCGGTATTTTATAATCAATGTTAGCCAATTACCAATTGCCAATCACGACCTATTTAGCCTACTCTGCACTGTTGAAGGGGCGAAACAAACGACCCTAAATCAGGTTAGTCGTTAAAATTCCCCTTCGGTTCCCTAAGGGCAACCAGTAACTACCACAGTGCTAGAGGTGAGGTGGGTGGGGCTGCTTTCGCTCTCCCCCGACGATCTGCCGACCACGTGGCCGAGAACTGCTCCACCCCTTCTAAAGGGGGCGGGGCTTGTCCTCCGTTTCGGCGCGGCGTGCTTTCCCGCCCGCGTGCAGTCTGCCTGGCAACAGACTCTCCGGCCAGAGCGCTCTAACGCGCTCCGCCGGCAACAACCTCTGTCCCGTCTCTTCCCTCTCATGGAGGGGGCGGGACAATAACCCCATCGCCGGCATTGCGGCGGCGAAAGGGACTGGGCAGCCAGTGCAGAGTACGGAGCACAAGTGTTATGTGCTCCCGCCGACCCGTCCCTGTAAGGAGATGGGCCACCACATTCTGCACTAGCTGCAGCCTCTGGACCAGTGTCAAGGGAAGCCTCAAGTAGAGCGCGTTGAAGTAGTCTAGTCTCGAGGTGATGAAGCGTGGGTGAGGGTGGCCAAATCGGGCCCAGAAATGTATGGATGCAGTCTCCGCACTAGATACAACTGGTGGAAGGTGGCTTTAGCCGCCACCTCCACCTGTTGATCTAGACGGAGGTCTGAGTCCAGAAGCACTCCCAGACTCCGAACCTGCTGGGCTACAGGAAGGAGGACCCCCCCTACAAGGGGAGGCAGCACCTCCCTCGGCCTCCACACCACCATCACCTCAGACTTGTCAGGATTGAGCTTCAGTCTGCTCTGCCACATCCAATCCGCCACGACCTCCAGACACTGGGAAAGTAACAAGACAGCAGGACATTGGTCAGTTGAAAAGGAGAGGTGCATCTGAGTATCATCAGCATATTGGTGACTCGCACCCCGAACCCTCTCACAATCTCCTCCAAGGGCTGCATATACACATTAAATAACAACAGAGACAAGATCGAACCCTGCCGAATGCCGCAGGTCAAGGCCCGGGGGCTTGATTTTTCAGCCTCCAGCATCACCCACTGGCTTCTCCCTGACAGGAATGAGTGGAACCACCCAAAGACAGTCCCATCCAGACCCCCTAAGTCTTGCAGCCATCTCAGAAGCATCCCATGGTCCACTGTGTCAAAGGCAGCCGAGAGATCTAGCAGGATCAGAAATGTTGAACATCCTGTGTCCATCTCCTGGTGGAGATCATCCACCAAGGCCACCAACGCCGTCTCAGTGACATAGCCGGGACAGAACCCAGATTGAAAAGGGTCAAGGAAACCAATGTTATCCAGATGCGTCTGGAGCTGTATCACCACCGCCCGTTCAATAATCTTCCCTAAAAGGGAAGATTAGAGATGGGTCGGTAGCTGGTGAGTGCGTCCACATCCAAAGATGGCTTCTTCAGCAGGGGGCGCGCCACAGCCTTCTTGACACTGGGTGACAATCTCCCCTGCCGAAGGGACGTGTTGACTACCCTCACCAGCACCATTCCAAAAGTCTCCCTGGAGGCTTTCACCAACCAGGATGGGCATGGATCAAATTTGCAACTGGTGGCTCTAACAGACCCCAGGATACCACCACATTGACTGGTGTCACTTCCTGAAACTCATCCCAAGAAGGTAAACCAGATGGTGCCGCCATAACCTCACGCTCCTCACCTACTACCACCAATCCGATGTCGGTTTAGGGCTGCACCGAATATCTTAAAAATTATTTGAGAGTATTTCCAAGGGTATGAGCAGGGACCCGAGTTGACTGCACCAAAAAATCTTAAATTCTGCAACCAGTCAAGCCAAATTCTGCAAATTTACCACGAGTATTAATATTTGCATAATTAACTTGATTTGCATAACTATGCATGCTGGGAAGCAAATTTGCAATAGGTTTGACATATTTGCTAATCAAACACAACTCAAATCCTCTGGAATTTCAGCACCTCCCTCATGCAAACATAGGGCCTTCAGACCCCACCCACCCACAATTCACCTCCCAGGGGCCTATTTACCCTCAGGTCATGGTCAGGATTGGCTGATTCTGCAAGGATTGGGTGATTCTGCTAAAATCACTAGGGATGGGTGAACAGATTGCGGTTCGAGGCTGTCCTTTCGGCTGCGTTTGGTTACGCCGTTCGTTTCGGCCGTTTGGTTCATGTGCATTTGGTTCGGCAGTTCAGTTCGGCAGTTCGGTTAGTTCGCCGGGTTCGGGTTCGACTGTTCGGTTTGGCCGTTCGGTTCGGCTGCGTTTGGCCATTCGGGAAATGTTGTTATGGGTGGTTTTTTGGTTTTTTATATGGTTTTTTGGTTTTTTATTTGGTTTTATATGGTTTACTTTTGTTTTTTAATTGTTTTTTTTTTTTTAATGTTTTTTTTAAAAAAAATTAAAATATTATATATATCTATCTACACTAAATCTGACTGCTATTAACTATTCTAAATGCTATGAACTAAATGGATTATCTAATAAGTACACAGGCCTACTCCTACAAACACTAAAACTAAATCACTAACGCTATCTCTATCACTAAGCTAGCTCCTACAACTACTATCCCTAACCTATCTCTCTATATCCGAACTGACCGAACTGTTCTGTCATTTCACCGTTCGGATTGAGTTCGGTTCGGCCGCTTCGTGTTCGGAAGTTCGGTTCGGTCGTCTGAACAGGCGAAGTTCAGGCCGAACTCTGAATTTCCGAACCGCGTTCGCCCATCCCTAAAAATCACTGCAAATTGCAGCAATGTAGTCAACTCGGGTTCCTGGGTATGAGGACCGGTCCGAGGACCCTTGGAGAATACTCATGAGTTTTGAGGGTGGCGTGTGTGCAAAGAGGGAGCCAGAAGGAGACTGGAGGGAGGGGGGGAGGGGAAATGGGCCAGAGAAGAGGGTTAGGGGCCTATTGGGGGCCCAAGGGTAGAATACTCACCCTCTGGAGGGGGTTTGGTGATGTGTGGCTTTCTCTGGGGCCCGGGTAAGTTTTTAAAAAGAAAAAAAAAGTTGGACATGCTCAGAAGGGCTGAATGGCCCCTACTGAGCATGCTCAGACCTTTCCAAGATGGTGCCCACAGCGTGCTGACACTGCCAGTGCTGTCTTGGAAAGGTCTGCGAATGCTCAGAACCCCATTCGGCCCTTCTGAGCATGCCCAGATTTTCCCCCACCCCCTTTTTTAGAACTTACCCAGCCCCAGAGGAAGCCATGCATCACACTCCAGAGATTGAGTACGTAACCCTCACTAGGTCCCCACAATTTTGCCTAAGTATAACAAGTTTTTGTTTGTCTATACCTTCTTTTCTTGCATTGCCTGTGACTGTCACAGATTAGGGATCCCTGATAAATTACGTTTCTGATTTTACAGTATATAACTGGTGCTCCCAGGTGAACTCCTTTAATGACCATAGACTAGAGGTCATGGGTAGCTTTCTCTTGCTAGGAATTAGGACAAAGCTTTTGGGAATTTTTGCCCAGTGACAATGAACAACCAAACAAAGCTTAATAGTGGATCCTGGCATCGATCAATCGAACCATTATTTCAAACAGCAGGTGTTTTTCTCCCCCCCATTCCCTGTCTTTCAGTTTCTGGGATGATAAACCTTCAATAGAGCTATGGTTCTGCGCTAAATGATAAAGAGAAATGGACTGCGTAACTGCAGATAGCAAGGACAGAAGAAAATGTCTATTGCAGGCACAAAAACTTTATTAAAAACGTTAAGGATGTGCAAGAAAATTCAGTTAGAGGAAAGATATATGCAGCACAATACCTCTACCCAACAGGCCATGGAGAAGAGAATGCCTCGTTTCACCTTTTATTGAATTTCCAGGCTTTTATTGCCTCCTATCACATCCTGAATGCTCTTGACACAAGTCTGAGAGAGAATCTAGGGTTTCTTTGTAGAGTGGGATCTACAGTCATGTTATAGCTGTAGTCATCCTGCATCCAAGTAGGGGGTTAGACCAGATAACCTTCGAGGTCCCTTCCAAATCTAAGATTCTATCTGAGGATAGTGGTACAGTCCCAGCTGATATCTGATATGCTTTGCCTTTGTTGCTGTCTGGGGCCATGGAGTTCTATTTAACAATGGGGTCTCACACAGGCAAAAAGTCTGAGACTCTAGTTTAGCTCTTCCACAAAGACAAGGACAGAAACCCTGCATGAAAGGAAATCTCTTTTCTATTCATCTCCATAATCTTGAGAAGACCCTGGGCATCCTATTAGTAGGATTTAAAGTCAATTTGACAACAGGATGTCACTGTCTTGTAGACAGATGGATTTATGGTTAAAGTTTCAATTCACAGAAGACAAAAGCATCCATTTCAAGCTACTGGTGCACACACCACTTTTAAATGTTTAGCTGTTTGTTTTCCTGCTAACAGTACAAGCCTGCAGAGCTAATATCATAGGGTGAAAATAAATGAGATGATAGTCCACATTATCACTCAGCAGGTGAGTGTTCATGTGCTTGTCTATTAGGTGTTTGCCAGATGTTAGCCCCAACCCTGCCCCCCCATAACTCCTCTCGCTCCCTACTCATGGCATCATCCAAGATGTTGCACCCTCATTGCCGCATCTCACTAGGTTCACCCGCAGCCACGCCCTCATCCAGGTCCGCCAACACCATAGAGTCATACCTAGCGCAGTTGCTAGAGGAGAGAAAGTGATTGTGCTTTCTCTGCTGACAGGCGGCTAAGCGAGAGCACTCTGATGGAAAGGGGGGTAACAGCCAGAGAAGGCTTCTTCCCTGGCTGTGATCCCCTTTTCCATCAGAAGCAGTGCTCATGTGCTCAGGCAGCTGCAAGGGGAGGGAGCAATTGCATTCTCTTAGCTGAGAGACGGCTGCAAGAGGAGAGAGCGGTGGTGCAGGAAGGACCTTCTCCAGAGGATCTGCGCTCACACTCCTCTATCCAAAGAACCGAGGACACCCCAAAACCAAAGAGTCTTGGTCACACCCTAAAGGGTGGAAGCCATAGGCCCAAGATAGCCAGCAGGACCACAGCATTGGATTATAATTTTAGTTTGTCTCAAACTAAACATATTTGGTTCAGGAATTTTCCTTTCTGTTCAGAAGTTGTTCTTGTAAACTTTGTGCCAGAGAGGTGTTAATTACTCTCTGCAAACCATCATCACTTAAGAAGCACATTCCTCTCCTGGAGCGCTTCATGTCTGAGTTGTGATGCTTTGGCTTTTCATGTGACATTCTTTAAAGCTTAAATTTTTTGGAAAAAACACCTTGTGAAGTTGAAACATCCTTCTCCCTTGGTGGTCTCTATGTAATAGGCGATGTATAAACACAGTCCAGAATCAAAACAAACGTTTTTTCTGACCAACAAACACTTGCAAACAAACCTCTTTCAGTACCTGAAAAATCAAGCTGAGCTTGTTCTGCTTAATACATCATCATCCTTCAGCACAATAAAAAAAGCCACAGAGTCCTTTTTAGCTGACATAGTGTCAATTTAGTTGTCCTAATGTGCAGACCGTTTGTGTCCATCCATCCAGGGACTCTGAGAGGAACAGCTTACAAACTAACAACAACAAAAAACATGAAATAAGATTCTGGAAGCACGATGCAGCTGGCAGGTTATTTGGTGATGTACGAGACAGAAGGGAGAGCACTGTGCTCCTCTGTAACTCTATTGATTCTGTAGCTTGGATCAGAACAACATGTTTGTGTCAGTAAGTGCAACCGAAATGACTCAGAAGAGACATGGGGCTCAGCTGTGGATTAAAGTCATTCACCATGTGCAAGGGCAATTGTGGCCAGAACCCATGCTTGCCCAAGTCAGTCTTGGAGCTTGAGAGGAGGATGTGCTAACATTGCACCTACCCTCTTCAGAGTTGTGTAAGGAGGACAGAAGCTTCTTGACACACACACACACACCGCCAGGCTCTGTGGAAGAGAACAGAGATGAGGGTATACACACAAGGATAGGGAAAAGATCTATAGCACTGATCTACGATCTAGACCCTCTTTTTCTTGAGCACACCCTTCACATCCCTCCACCCCCAACTTTTGTGTCACACTTGGAGCGTGTACTAATTTTCAAAATGGACCTTGTGACGGAAAAGATTCCCCAACCCTGTGCTATATAAAATAAATAGAAAATGTTCTTTCACGTAGAAAGAACATTCTGCTTAACTTAAACTAGCTTTCTGCAATTTAAAACCCATTGCCTTTTGTCCTACACCCAGTAGCAATGGATAATTGTTCTCCATTGCTATGTAGTGTGTGTCTTCCTCGGAGTGTAGGAGTGCTGTGCCTTAGCCCCATCTATTTCTTTTTTAATTTCTACACTATTGTAATTGAGAAAACACGTTTCAGAGAGATCCAGTCTCTTCTTTAGTCTATCTGCCACTTACTGAGTTCATCTTGACCCATGGCCATCGACACGGTTGCACCCAGGTGTCCATATCCACTGCTGCGGCAGCACAGGTTCCCCAGTATACATGGGACCAGGTGACTGAAGCAGGAGGTAAGGTGGTTAGAGTGCAGGTGGCGCTCGACTTGCACTGAAGTTGACCGATTGCGGCATAGATCATTTTTGAAGGACTATGCCATGGCTATGGTAGTTAAGAAAGCTTTCTTCTCTGCTATTATAGCTTCTGCAAAGTCTTGTCCAGAAGAGGTGTTCCGGGTGGTGAGAGGCCTGGTTGATCCAGTCTTCCACCACCCAGAAATGGAGTCATCTAATGCCCGTTGTGACATTTTTATTACTTACTTGCAGACAAAATTGCTTGTATGCACCACAACTTGGGTGCTACCACTTCATTTGCAGAATCAGAGTTTAAGGTTATGGAAGACCGGTTTTGTCCTGTTTATTTTGATTGCTTTCAATCGGTATCACCCACCAATGTGGGGGAAGTGTTTGGGGCAATGAGGACAACCAGCTGTGAATTAGATCCTTGGCCATCCTGGTTGGTGAAAGTCAACCAGGAGACATTAGGGCTGTTGCTGGCCTGGGTTGTCAGTGCCTCCCTTTGGGAAGGGAGGGCGTTAAACACCCTTAAAACTGCGGTTGTCTGGCCCCTGCTTAAGAAACCATCTCTGGACACTGACTCCCCAGCCAGCTATCAGCCTGTCTCTAATATTCCCTTTTTAGGGAAGGTTATTGAATGGGTGGTTGCTTGACAACTCCAGGCTCATCTCGATGCTGTCAGATTCTTGGACCCATTTCAGATTCTTGGACCCAGGCCTTTTCTTCCTGGGTATGGCAAGGAGACTGTGCTTGTGGCTTTGGTCGATGACCTGTGCCTGGACATTGACAAGGGAAATTCTACCCTGTTGACCCTGTTAAATCTTTTGGTGGCTTTTGATACAGTTGATCACGAGGTGGTGTTGACACGACTGCAGGACCTGGCAGGGGTGCACAGGACTGCTCTTCAGTGGCTCCACTCCTTCCATTTGGGGAAGTCACAAGGACTGGTGATGGATGATTGCTCATCGTCCTCTTGGGACATCCCCTGTGGAAGAGTCACAAGACAAACACAAACCTCTTGTGCTTCATGACTGGCTGGCAGTCTGTACTCCACAGTCCTGATGGCTGAAGTTATGGGTGAAGCCACATTAGACAAAGTAGGCAAGCTACCATGCCTTGGGTAGCTTTACCCCACTCTGGACAGCCAGGCCATGCGATGCAGTGCATCATGTGGCTGGCACCTCCCAGATGTTTCCCCTGTCCCAGGCAGGGAGAGCGACTGACTGCTATGTGACGCATCCTCAAGAAAATTCCAAGGACGCATCACAGAGCAGCCTTACCCCAACTGGGGTAAGACTGCCCAAAGTGGGACAACCTGTGTGCCTGGGCCACACCTGTCCCACCATGTGGGGAGTACCACTGCAGGGCCTTGATGGTGGGTGCTGTTGCTCATTGCACACACTCATATCACATTCAGGGGTGAGATCTTGGTTGGGCCAGGGGAAGGAGGCAGGGCCAGGCGGGGCCGGGTGCCCACTCATGTGGCCAGCACTGCAGCCCACCCTGGCTGTAGTGGCAACTCTGGTAGCAGCTACCCCACGACCATCTTCCCAGCTCCCCATGCTGGCCATGCAGGATGTTGGTGACAATTGTCCACCACAAGGCCATACAGGAATTGAGCCACCACAGCTTGTCTGGCTCCACCCTGTGAGTAGCAGCTACAATTCAGATACTGAGACTCAGATGCAATGAAATGAGACACAGAATAATTACCAGCCCTGCCTGAAAGTCCCACTTGAGCTGCCCAAGAGCTACATGTAGTTCCCAGCCCACAGCTTGTCCACCCCTGCACAGAATAATCTATCCAACAAGAAAGAGTCTTCAGCAAACAAAATCTGCCACAAGAACAGACCAGAACCAACCAGAGCACACCAATGCTTGAAATAACAGGGAACAATCTTATAAAAAGAAAAATCCAGGCTTCTCTAATAGGTGAGCCACACCCAGGCTTCAGGAGAAGGCAACCCCCTCCCCTCAGAGTCAATTGCCAATTGGCTAATTCCTTCCAAACCCAAATATGGTGATCAATTAAATCCTGAGCATGTGTGCAGGTCCCACTAGTACAGACTGTACAAAGCCCTTTAAAAGGGAAGGGAAACGTCTCAGTCCCCATTTCCTAGAAGGAGAAATAGAGGCAGTAGTGACATACCTATGATCATACAGACCATGTTTAGTCAGGAAAATAACACTGCTGTCCTTGTCCTGTCTTTCACTACTTGCCTGTTTGAAATAGATTCAAGCTTGCTCATTTGGAAGTCTCTGAAAAGTCCTGAAAACTGTTCAGGAACAAGCTGCTTAGAGGAGGAGGAAACAGTTAACTCCTGTAATAGACTCTTTAGTCTTTACCAAGCTCTAGTATTTGCTGTATTACTCCTGTAATAGACCACTTACCAAGCTCTAGTATTCTGGTTCCCTGTGTTCACCCTGCACTGCTAGTTATAAGAAAATTAACTGACTAGAGCAGACATGACAATTCAGCACTGTACCAGCACAGTCTCTCTCATGTGCAGGTTAGTGAGTAGTACTACCTTCCAAGGAATGAGTTTGCAAATGGTAATGGATCTTAAAGAGAAATTCTACTCTCTCTCTCACTCACACTCACACACACACACACACACACACATGACAATTATGGAGTGATCTGCCCAGGTTAGAGGTTAGGGGTCCACTGGTCACAAGACTGTACCCCTGACCATCTTAGTTCAAAGCCTTTAATGGACCTGTCTTCCATGAACTTATTCAAATCTTTTTGGATAATCCTTTTGGAACCCAGTTATGCCATCATCCTTCACAACATTCCATAGCAATTAGTTCTGTGGATTCATTATGTGCAGTGTGGGAAAAGACATGCAGACCCAAATACAGGTGGCAGGAAAAATGTCAGCAAGAAAATAAAGCGGTTTAGTTGTGTGGAGTTTTTTGTGTTAAATCTCCTTTATTAGGCTAATATTTCAGACCTCGTCTTAAACCAAATTTCAGACCAGTCTTTAGATTTTCACACCCATCTTTGCCAGTGCAGTCAAATGTACAGATTCTAACAGAAGGAAGAGCTAGCGATTGTAGCCTGGGTTGGGGGACAAGTATTCTTTGGGTGTCTGTGCAGGCAGATAGCAGTCCTGCCTCTCCTCTGCTGGGTGGCCCATCCGTGTAGAGGCGGGCCTCCAGATGTGCAGGCAGAGCAGGCAGGCTACAGCACTGCTCCAGCCCTGCTTGCCAGTGGAATGGGCTACCCAAACCTGGGGCACCAGCCAGAGGCGGAGTTTCTGTCCATTTGCTCGGCAGACAGCCACTGCAGCTCTGCTCTTGGCCAGTGATATCCCTGGGCAACCCCATAGAGTTATGGGTGGCAGCCTAGACTATAAGATGATCCACCGGCAACTCCTTGTGTCAAACTCCTTTCTTTTATTTATTTTAGAAAACTTTTGAATTTCTTCTGAGCACAGAGTAAAAGGTTGAGGGGGCAGAAAAATCTTGTCTATGGGCTTGGATGTACCTGAAGGGAAGTGAACATGAGGGCATTAGAAATGCCGTACTGTATCAGACTAATAGTCCATAAGCCCAGCATCCTGTCTCTGACAGTGGCTACCTTTGATCACTTCACAGAAGCACAGTGTGCACCCAATTTGCATACGTGAGCATCCATTTGTTGCAGATGTGTCTGAAGCTGGCTGAAGATATGGCTCGGACATCATGGAATATACCCCAACAACATGGAAACCTTTAGTCCTTATTTTGATTTTGGCCCCAGGGATTAGAGAGCTATGGGAAGGAGAAACTGCCACATGCCTGTTTCTAAGTTTTGTCCTTCTTATTTGTTCTTTAATAGCGAATGAGTTTTTTCTTCTTCTTTTCCTTTCTAATGGGCATTGTCCAATCACTCAGATCCTTCATTAAGGCCCAAACATGTCTTCAGGCATAAACTCTGCTACTTAGCTGCTAAATTACATTCTGGGCCAGCAAGAATTGCAAGGATCTCATAGCATGAAAGAACTGGGGCGAATATGATTTTGTAGCCTTTGGGGATTTGAGTATGTTTATTTGGTGTGTTTTTTTCTCCTTGAATATGGATTTCAAATTGCTTCTTTAAAAGCCCTGCGAGAGGCGTAAAAGAATTGGACCATACAACAGAAATAATCTGCTTTTATTTATAGAGCCAGCAGGGCTCCAAGGGAAACAATCTCAAGGAGAGTAAAGTTGAGTTTGCTTGAGTCATGAGACCAGGCTTCATGGAGTGCTGTGCTAAAAAGGTAGGAGGACTGGAAGGATATAGTATAGGCACTGACCCAAGAAAAGACGGCAGTGAATAAGTATGAGCATGCTGAGGGTGACTATTAGCATTGCAGATTTTTTTTTAGGGGAAGGGGAATTTTTTTTTTTCCTTTCAGTATTACTCTTTGCTTTTAAACATTTCTGTTTCAGTGTAGGCAGTAAAGTGCAGTCAAGTCAAGAAGTTAACTTCTACACTATGGCTTCCTTTGCAGTCTCTTTGTAACTGCTGAATGCCATTCTTTCAACTGCAGTTAGTGGGGGATACACTTATTCCCCTATGTTTGTTTCCCTAGAAAGAGATAACAGGGAACTAGTTTAAAGTTTCCTTTGGCAAAGGCCAGTAGGTAGGGCTGAAACAGTAAGTCACTATGGTAGCTTTTTCCGACAGAAAAAGCTCATCTGCAATAAGCGGCACGGTATGATAGAGACATTCATTCTGCTACTTTCATTCCACTACTTCCACCATCTGTGAAAATAGTGGAACAATGTTTGTTCTGACAGTTTCAGTCTTCTGCAATTTCCGTCGGCACTGCAAAGTAGTGGAACAATGTTTGTTCCAACAGTTTCCAAGATTGTTCCGACAGTTTCCAAATTAGCGGAATGCCAGTGGAATTTGTGGAATGCTGGCGGAAAAGCCGTGGAAAGTCACAGGCAATTCCGAAATGGCAGAATGAAATAGCGGAGTGGAAAAATGAATTGCTGCTTCAGTTCAATCAGTAGGGAACTGGTAAATTGCTAAACCAGCTGAGGACTGAGAATATCTGGCATGTGTATGCTTTTTGAGAACACTGAACACGTATTATGGACATAGATAAGGAGCAGGGCCCTGAGGGAAAAATGCTACCATGAATTGTATTTTTGAGTGGAATCCCAGCCACAGGAAAATTCCCCACAGAATTTCCCTTGCCAGGCGACATCATGGCATGCAAGCTTCTGATTGGCTTGCATGCGGTGATGTCTCCCGTCAATTACTGCACACAAGTCAATCAGAGGCTTGCATGCAATGATTGATGGATGACATCATGGCCCACAAGCCAATCAGAGGCTTACATGCCATGATGTTGCCCAGTCCACATGGTTGAGTTTGTGCCCACCATGCTGCGTCTTATGCTGCCAACCGAGGGTTTCACCACTGTCAAGCGGGCTGTGATAAGTTGGCCTTGGGTCAGAGCAGCTGAGGGAGGAGGAAGGGAAGAAGTGTGGAGGTGTGGGGGGCAACCTGGCCAACTTACCTTAGTCCGCTCAGCAGTGGAAAAACCCCAGTGCAGCAGGTGATGGCAGCAGCAGGAACCCTGAGCACTCGGGGCTCCTGCTGCTGCTGCCTGCTACATCAGGGTTTCCCCACTGCTGAGCCGGCCGGAGTAAGTTGGCCATGGGCCAGAGCAGGAGAGAGGGAGGGTGGGGAAGAGGAGGGGGTGGGGGCAACCCAGCCAACCTATCCCAGCCCTGCTTGGCAGTGGGGAACTCTCCCTCATGCGGTGAGGGTGGGGGTGGGGGAGAGAGGGGCTTGCAGAATTGGGCTTTCAGGCCTGCAGACTCCCATGGAATTTTAAAAAAAAATCTGTGAGAGAATTAGGGCCCTGGGTAAGAGATCTGAACCTGGCTCCGATTAGAAATAAAACATGTGGGAAAGAATAGCATTGTAAGTGAAAAGCGGTTAGCCAATAGGATTTAAAATCTGTGGCCAGCTCCCAATTAGGCTATGATGAATGGAATAAAAAAATACAGGCGGAAGAATAATTATAGTTGGTTCCCTGTTCTCATCCAGTGTTGTGGGATCACTTCCTGAAGAAGATTTCTTTCTTTTCAAACTTAGGTTCTGGGTATGCTATTTTTCCTGTATAACCATTATTTCTTTTATTTGTATACTTCATATGTTATTCATATCTTTTATTCATAGCTTGTAAGTGATTTTGTACTTTTAATTTGTTATATTCATTTATTCCTTTGAAGTGATTAATTTAGTTGCCCAGTTTCTTTTAGTAAAGGTTTTACATTGTATTGTAAGATTGGCTTGGTTATTCCTGGAGTGCGAGAAAAGACACTAGTTTCCCCTAATTGACTCATTGATCAGATCAACAAGATCCTAAAGTTCTTTTGAACTATCCTTCTCTAGCAGCACCTTAGAAGTGAAGTCCCTCCTGCCTACTGGCAACACTGAAGATTCCTTTTAGTCTTTGGGTGAAAACAAATGAGACAGTAACACATTTTAGCCTATGTTAGCCTGGGAGGCACCCGCTTGTTTGATTGGTCACCGCCAGATATTTGCCCACTTTGGTCTTGGGGCAGGCGGATGGGCTGGGGGCAGTCGGCAACATAGTCTGGGCGAAGGCCTAGACACCTGGGCTAAAGCAAGATAATGGTCTCCCTCCCATCTAATCAGGCCCTGCCTTCCCAAATCAGCTGTTTGGTGTGTGCACCCGGGCAGGGTGAGGGCATGCCTCTGGGCCTCCAATCAGCAGTTCTTACCGGAGTCCAACCCTGATGAACAGCAGGGGTCCAGCCATCCTGTCCAATATGGACAGCTCCACGGCCACCCTAGTACCATGCCATGATGGGACCTGTGACGGGAGCCCTCATGCCCAAATTATCGGGGGGGGGGCTGCTCATGTTGGCTTGGACTTGGGCTTGGGGTGGGCTTGGGAGCCAGGTCACCACCATCTCATTTGTTTTCACCCTACTTGCCTGGTACAGTGGGTAGAAATGAAGCTGTCGTGTTCCCCTGAAATCCCACAGACCAGTTCTAGGAATTGCACTCACTTCTCCTGCAGAACGAATATGGTCCTCTAACCTCCCAACAGTCCCTTTTTAGGAGGGACAGTCTCTTTTTGGGTGCTAAATTCCACTGTCTCTCATTCAGGGGTCAATGTTCCTCTTTTACGAGAGGGGGAGGAAACAGTATTCAAGCCTCAGTCACCTCTTTCCTAGTTGTCTCTCAAGAAATGCATTGGAAAGGCCAATGACTGTGGACACCATCTTGGAAAGGTCTGAGCATGCTCAGAAGGGGCCATTCAGCCCTTCTGAGCATGCCCAGTTTTTTGTTTTCTTTTTTTAAACTTACCCAATCTAGAGAAGCCATATGTCGCTGGAGTCCCTCCAGAAGATGAGTACCCTACCCCTCAGTCCCCACTAGGCCATCCTTCCCTGGCCCCCACTGACCTATTATCTCCCTGGCCAACGGGGACCAGGGAAGGAGGAGCGGGGGCCTAGCGTCGGTCTCCCTGCATTCAGCTGAGGATTTTCCAAGTTCAGAAGTTTCAGGGGCCATTTCTCAAAACTTCAGAACTCAGAAAATCAAGTCGAGTACTTCAGCCCTTGGAGTTTTCCAAGGAAAACCAAGGATCAAATTTCAGCACTACTCAAAATGTTGGGAGCTATGTGATAATGATTTTGATTTTCCACCATGGAATGTAGCCTGAGAAATAGGCAGTCAAACCACTGGGACTCCTTCCTTTGTGGGCATCCCAACCCATTTTGGTGGGTATGGGTAACCCTGATGAGTCTATTCACATGCCAATGACCACTTATTTCTATTAAGAATATAACGTCCTACTCTTGAGAAACAAAGTATTAAACCAATGCATAGAAACAGGCTGTCTTTGTATATTTATAACCACTAGATGGAGCTGGTGGCCGGTAACCTCTTTGCCTATCCTTTTTTTTTTCTGTGGAGGCTGCTGCAGCTTGGATAGCTCAGAAAAGCTTCAGGACCCTTGCAGATTGCATTCCAGTGACAGATCCCCCATCAAAGCCAAATCTGTTATTCATCAATGATGAGATTCTTCACTACATCCCTGTGCATTCTAGTGTGTTTGACCACATGTCTATACCGGCAGCAAGAAGCAATGTCTGTAGTAGTGGCCCACTAACTACCTGAATATCTAGAAATCTTGAAAGATCGGACCTTGCGAAGAGTTTTTATGCGTCCGAGTTTTTATCGGACCTTGCGTAGAGTTTTTACGTCTACAGCTTTTTGATTCGGCTGTTTTGACAGGCCGCTTTATGGGTAGACCTTTGGAGGAGCGAGTCTGTTCTTGTAGGGGTGTAGAGATAGAGGATCTCCAACATGTCCTTTTCAGTTGCACCAGTTGAACTTGGCTAGATCCACTGTATGTAAGGAAGTGTTTTTTACCTCCCGTGTTCAAAATTTTGTATTTGTTAACTTCACAAGATGATTCTGTTATTAATGCAGTTGCACATTTTGCCTTACTAGCTGCTAAAAGAAGGAAGGAAATCTTAGAGTGATCCTCTTGATTAGCGAGAGACCTATTAAGGAATTTGGTCAACCTTGAATTTGTAAATGCAATTTGATTTTATTATTGTTTCTAATTCTTGTATGTTTTTTGTTTTTGTTTTGATCATGGCAGAAGCTAGAGCCGTAATAAATAAATATATAACAACCTGCTGCTTGTTGTGAGCTGAAGACCTTTTATGCTTTTTGCTGCTGAAGGTTGCTAATTCATTGATGACTATGCTATTGTACATATGCTACCCACGAGGTTGTTACATCTGGACATGCAAAAATGATTTGTTCTTGCAGTGTTATTAGACAGACACTAAGCCTTTGAAAATTTGGCTGACAAAGGTTCACTCTGTCCAAAGCCCAGTGACAGTGTTTACAATGGTACAGTTGTGGGATAATGGTGTTAAGTTACGGCAGGGAAAGGAAATCAATATACCAATTCTCAGCCACTGAAAACGTGCTAACAAAGTTATAACCCAATGACAGCAGATGTGATTAGGCTGTATAACTACATGCCCCAATTGACCTGCTTGCAGAAGGACTTACAATGATAAAATTGAAAGTGAAAAGACAGGAAAAGTGTCAAATACACAAGTTCATCTCAGGCAGATATTGTATTGCTTATGTTATGTTTAATGATACTTGGCACTTTTCTCATTCTTTTTAATCCAACGGTCAGAAATGGTTTTCAAACATTAAATTAATACAGTCTTAATGTCGTAGTGAGATATTTAAGTTTTGAGACAATCTGGCTTACTATGTGCAATATTGTTCTTGCTGGCTAGAGCCAGATCTTCTTAATTGCTCATCAGAGGTCCTAACTGATTATATATATTAAAAAAGCCTCTTCTTTATCCCTACATCATGGACTTCCAGAACAGGAATACCAAAACACCCAAGTTTTGTTCCTAATGGGCCATGAAGTTCCAATTTACAAAGCATGCAGAACTCCTCCTACGAACATATAAGCAGAGTTAGCTGAACATTTGCTAGAGCAGGTGCAGGTATAACATCCTGTTTGGATAGCAAACAGTAAACACACAACGAGTCATTCTGACTGTTCAGAACACACCATGTGTTTGCTATCCAATTGTTTCTTCTTGTATGACTACAAATGTTACAAGCATACGAGTGCCTTTAGATGGACACCTGCTCCACTCCTGCTCCACCCCACCCTTGGGTGATCTGTCCATGTAGAGGTGCGTCATGTTGGGGTGAGGCAGAGCAGGAGTGGAGCAGGTGTTGCCTGCTCCGGGCCAGCTCTGCTTGCGATGCTTCGGAATATCCTGGAGCACTGTAAGCAGAGCAGGCCGCCTGAACACAGAGCACCAGCCCGGGCGGAGCAGCAGTCTGTCTAAAAGCTAAAGGCTGGCCACTCAGCTCGGCTGATGGCTGTGGGTTGCCCTGGCAATGGTCATAGAGCTGCAGACGGCAGCCTAGAGTGGCTGCCTATCAACTCACAGCTCTATGGCAAGGGGGAGGGGTGGGCTGCAGGTGGCAGCCAGGGCCGGCCCCAGGGTTTATTAGGCCATGTGTGAAGTCTTGGTGCGGGACTTAGTATGCATGATTAGGCCCCACCTAATTATGCAAATATGTAAATTTACATAAAATTTACTCCCTCTGTACAGAAAGGATTTTCAGAGGGGTGGAGAATGGGAATCCTTTCTGTCCAGAGGGAGTACATTTTATGTAAATTTACACATTTGCATAATTAGGTGGGACCTAATTATGCAAATTATGTTGCAGAGTAATAACTGATTCGCAATCAGTAAGGACAAATGCAGCTAAAGGTTTAAAAACAGAACTTTACTTAGACTTTCCAGGGACAGATCCTTAGTTACATCTAACTAGTAGTAAGACAAAATGGAGTCTGAGACAATGAGAGAGGAGGGAAGAAGGAGTGGTTACAGAAAGGAATTCAACTGCAAAACCCCATCTCCCTTCCATGTATATGTAAACTTAGCAGTGCCATCTGGTGGCTCTATAGTCAATTACTGTTCTTAATACAGCAGGCATTTAACTTATGGATGTTGGATATGCCAACACCCCTTCTCAACAGACAGAAGTTAACCTACTATGCCCATTTTACTTAGTAGCTTTCGGTTGCGCTCTCCTGCTAAAGGTTTTGTCAGGGCATCAGCTACCATGTCTTCTGTAGGACAATATTGCATGTCTATAAGTCCTTGTTCTTGCTGATATTTCACGTCTATATGTTTGGTCCTTGGGTTTACTCTTTCCATTTGTGCGAGTACAATACAGCCTTGGTTGTCTTCCAAAATTTGTATAGGGCTGTTCAGTCCTTTTCCCAAGTCTGTGAGCAACTGTCATAGCCAAATTACCTCTTGACTAGCATGTGCAGCTGCAACATACTCGGCTTCTGTTGAGGAGAGTGCTATTGTGGTCTGTTTCTTGCTAGACCAACTGATGGGTTCCCCTCCTAGCAGAAATAGCCAACCACTGGTGGATTTTCTGTCAGAGCTGTCCCCAGCCCATCTGCATCTACATATCCTGTCAGGTTACATGCAGAAGTTTCAGGTAGTTGCAGTTTAAGGTGTGCGGTTCCCTTCAGGTAGCGCATGACCCTCTTTACCGCATTCCAGTCTTTCTGACTTGGTGCTGATACTTTCCTGCATAGGATTTCTATTGCTGCTGTAATGTCTGATCTAGTGGTGGTGGCGATATACAATAGTTTCCCAATTGCGCTTCTGTATTGTCGGTTGGCTGGCAGTTGCATGCTTTGTTCTTCAGTCTCCTTCAGGGGGTTAGTTTCCATGGGAGTGCTTACTGCCTTGGCATCTTTCATTCCGAAGCTTTTTAGCAATTCTTCTATTTTATGCCTTTGGTTGAGGAGATAACTTCCATTATCATCTCTTTCTACTTGTATGCCTAGGTAATGTGTTATGTTTCCTAGGTCTTTTGTCTCAAAGTTTTGATTCAGGGTTTTCATTATTCCGCGGTCATCCCCTTCTTGCTCATAGCATATCAATATGTCATCAACGTAAATCAATATGAAAAACCATCTGTCATCCTGTTTCTTTGAATATAAGCAAGGATCCGCTTTACTTCTGATGAAATTTTCCTTTGTGAGTACTGTGTTTATTTTTGTATTCCATGCTCTGGCCGCTTGTTTGAGTCCATATATGCTCTTTTTCAACTTGCATACAAGGTCTGGTCTTTCGGTGTCTTTGAATCCTGGTGGCTGTTCCATGTAGATGTCTTCTTTTAGTTCTCCATGTAGGAATGCTGTTTTCATATCCAGATGTTTAACCTGCATTCCTTTCTCTGCTGCTATGCTCAATAGTGTCCTGATTGTGGTGTACTTGACTACTGGGGCAAACGTTTCATCATAATCTTCGCCATATTTCTGTGAGTATCCTTTAGCGACTAGTCGGGCCTTGTATCGTTCTGCCTTGCCTTCGGCATTGTATTTGATTTTAAATGTCCACTTACATCCTATGGTCTTTCTGCCCATTGGTAGTGTACACAGTGTCCAGGTTTGATTTTCATGCATGGACTTTATTTCTTCTGTTGCTGCCTTTACCCATTTGTTGTGTTCCCCTTCTGACATTTGTAAGACATCTTCCCATGTCGATGGCTCAGACAGTCTGTCGGTACTTGCTTTGTAGGACAGGCGGGTGGGTGGTTTGCCTTTATTTTCCCTGGTAGATCTTCTGATTTCAACATCTGCAGGTGATTGGGTTTGTTCCTGCATCTCAGTTGAGCTTGTGCTGATTTCAACTGTTTGTTCCTTGGTTGCACTCAAGCGATACAGGTGTCCATCTGCATAGGCTCTGGCTAGGACCCTTGTCCCCTTTTGGATTGTGCATTCATTACCCCGGAACTTGACGGTGAGCCCTTTCTCTGTTAGGCGTTTAACGGATAGGAGTCCTCCCTCTAAGCCAGGTACATACAGCACATCCTTTACCGGTATTGCTAGTGTGCCTCCGTGTGGCTTGTTGCAACTTAGAATTCCTTCGCCAATACCTTCTGCAGTGATGCTGCTTCCATCAGCGAGGTATATCTCTTCTTTGTTGCTTGGGTCCAGTACCGTGAAAAAGCTCTTGTCGCTGGTCATGTGACTTGTGGCTCCAGAGTCGACACACCAGTCCTGTGATGAGTTGGTCTGTGTTGCTCTAAAACATCCTCTCCACTGTTCTGTGGTTGTGTCACTGGTTGTAGCCTTGGCCCTTTGCTTAGACACTTGTGGAGATCGCTTTTGTTGTTCTGCCTTCCATATGGAGCAGTCTTTCTTTAGGTGTCCTTCTTTCTTGCACCGAAAACATGCCCTTGTTTCCTTCTTGTGCAATCTGTTGTCTGCAATTCTCAGGGCAGTTTCCTTATCCTGTTCCTGATTGTCTTGCATGATTTCTTTCCTGCGCTGGAATTCATCCATGAGTCTCCCTTTTACAAATTCCAGTGTTAGTTCTGCCTCAGGCCTTGTCTCTAGGGCGTTTATGAGGGCGCTGTATGATTCAGGCAGGCTGCAGAGAAGTAAGGCCGCCACGTGGTTGTCTTTTATCTCTTCACCGATGCCTCGCAGTTGTGCTACCACTTCCAGCATTGAATTTATGTGATCCTGCATCTCCTTCCCTTTACCAAGTCTCATCTGGTACAGTTTCCTTAGGAGAAACAGCTTACTGTTCAAGCTGGTCCTTTCATGCAGCTTCTGCAGTGCATTCCACATGCCCTTTGCTGTGGCCTCCTCCCTTATGTGGATTAACTGGTCATCTTCTACTAGCAGGCTTATGGTTGCCTTTGCCTGTCTGTTCTTTCTGTCCCACACCTCAGGGTTTGCTGCAGGTCTGTCTGTGGTGATCACCTCCCACTGGTCATCTTTGGATAGGAGCATTTCTATTTTGAATTTCCACAACTGGTAGTTTGTGTTATTCAGCTTGCAGACTGAAAGCTTTAATTCAGAGCTGCTGGCCATGCTTGCTTCCCTCCCCTCAGATTGGGATTCTGGTTCTTCTGCTCACTTACAGTTAGTAGGCCTTCTCTGGGAGTTTCCTTTGGGCCTCTTTTCCTTTCAGCTCACTTCCAGTCTTTAGAGTTGTTCTGGGCTGTTCTGAAGAGGTCTGGGCCCATAACCTGTTGCAGAGTAATAACTGATTCGCAATCAGTAAGGACAAATGCAGCTGAAGGTTTAAAAACAGAACTTTACTTAAGCTTTCTCAGGCACAGATCCTTAGTTACATCTAACTAGTAGTAAGACAAAATGGAGACTGAGACAATGAGAGAGAAGGGAAGAAGGAGTGGTTACACAAAGGAATTCAACTGCAAAACCCCATCTCCCTTCCATGTACACATAAACTTAGCAGCGCCATCTGGTGGCTCTATAGTCAATTACTGTTCTTAATACAGCAGGCATTAACTTATGGATGTTGCATATACCAACACCCCTTCTCAACAGACAGAAGTTAACCTACTATGCCCATTTTACTTAGTAGCTTTCGGTGGCGCTCTCCTGCTAAAGGTTTTGTCAGGGCATCTGCTACCATGTCTTCTGTAGCTGCCTTTGTCCATTTGTTGTGTTCCCCTTCTGACGTTTGTAAGACGTCTTCCCATGTTGATGGCTCAGACAGTCTGTCGGTACTTGCTTTGTAGGACAGGCGGGTGGGTGGTTTGCCTTTATTTTCCCTGGTAGATCTTCTGATTTCAACATCTGCAGGTGATTGGGTTTGTTCCTGCATCTCAGTTGAGCTTGTGCTGATTTCAACTGTTTGTTCAGGACGCTCTTCTCCTCCTGATTCAGGACATGCTTCTTCTCCTGATTCTTGTAAGGACATTACACTGTTGCTTGGGTTTTCTTCGAAAGTCACGCTGTTGCTGATAGTTACTTTGTCTGTGTGTGGGTTGAGGATTCTGTATCCTTTGGAGTGTTCGCTGTATCCAACAAGAATCCCTTCCACAGCTCGGTTTTGTAGTTTGGTGCGTTTCTCTTCCGGAATGTACACGTATGCCTTGCATCCAAACACTTTGATGTGTCCCACACTAGGCTTCTCTCCATACCAGAGTTCATATGGGGTTTTACTCACTGTTCTTGAGTAGAGTCGGTTCTGTAGATATGTCGCCGTAACTACTGCCTCGCCCCAATATTTTTCTGGCAGTCCAGAGTCCGTCAACATGCACCTGATCATTTCTGTTAAGGTTCTGTTCTTTCTTTCAGCTACCCCATTTTGCTCGGGCGTGTATGGTACCGTCTTCTGGTGCTCTATCCCGTGGGCTCTCAGGAAGTCTTCAACTCTCTTTCCTGTGTATTCGCCTCCGTTGTCGGTTCGAAGTATGAGCGGCTTGCGTTGGAATCTGTTGCTTGTCATGGTTATGTAGTCCCTTAATTTTTCCAGTACTTCATCCTTATGCTTCATGAGGTATGTGACTGTGTATCTTGAGTAGTCATCTATGAATGTCATTATGTATCTGTTCCCTCCAGGTGTGGGTACTTTCATGGGGCCACACACATCGCTGTGTATGAGGTCAAGTGGCTTGGAGGTTCTTGTCTGGCTTGCCTTGGGGAGCGTTGCTCTGGTGGCTTTAGCTTTGATACAGCATTCACATCTCATGGTCAAGGGACATGCTGTTACTATCAGGTCTTTTGTCAGCTGCTGTCTTTGCAGTTCCTTTATACTTTCTGGGTGCCTGTGACCCAGGCGTCGATGCCACAGATGAATGCAGTCCTTGTGTTGCTCATGTGCAGTGAGTTTTGCTTGTTCCTTGGTTGCACTCAAGCGATACAGGTGCTCATCTGCATAGGCTCTGGCTAGGACCCTTGTCCCCTTCTGGATTGTGCATTCATTACCCCGGAACTTGACGGTGAGCCCTTTCTCTGTTAGGCGTTTAACGGATAGGAGTCCTCCCTCTAAGCCAGGTACATACAGCACATCCTTTACCGGTATTGCTAGTGTGCCTCCGTGTGGCTTGTTGCAACTTAGAATTCCTTCGCCAATACCTTCTGCAGTGATGCTGCTTCCATCAGCGAGGTATATCTCTTCTTTGTTGCTTGGGTCCAGTACCGTGAAAAAGCTCTTGTCGCTGGTCATGTGACTTGTGGCTCCAGAGTCGACACACCAGTCCTGTGATGAGTTGGTCTGTGTTGCTCTAAAACATCCTCTCCACTGTTCTGTGGTTGTGTCACTGGTTGTAGCCTTGGCCCTTTGCTTAGACATTTGTGGAGATTGCTTTTGTTGTTCTGCCTTCCATATGGAGCAGTCTTTCTTTAGGTGTCCTCCTTTCTTGCACCAAAAACATGCCCTTGTTTCCTTCTTGTGCAATCTGTTGTCTGCAATTCTCAGGGCAGTTTCCTTATCCTAGTCCTGATTATCTTGCATGATTTCTTTCCTGCACTGGAATTCATCCATGAGTCTCCCTTTTACAAATTCCAGTGTTAGTTCTGCCTCAGGTCTTGTCCCTAGGGCATTTATGAGGGTGCTGTATGATTCAGGTAGGCTGACGAGAAGTAAGGCTGCCACGTGGTTGTCTTTTATCTCTTCACCTATCCCTCCCAGTTGTGCTACCACTTCCAGCATTGAGCTGGTGTGATCCTGCATCTCCTTCCCTTTACCAAGTCTCATCTGGTACAGTTTCCTTAGGAGAAACAGCTTACTGTTCAAGCTGGTCCTTTCATGGAGCTTCTGCAGTGCATTCCACGTGCCCTTTGCTGTAGCCTCCTCCCTTATGTGGATTAACTGGTCATCTTCTACTAGCAGGCTTATAGTTGCCTTTGCCTGTCTGTTCTTTCTGTCCCATACCTCAGGGTTTGCTGCAGGTCTTTCTGTGGTGATCACCTCCCACTGGTCATCTTTGGATAGGAGCATTTCTGTTTTGAATTTCCACAACCAATAGTTTGTGTTATTCAGCTTGCAGACTGAAAGCTTTAATTCAGAGCTGCTGGCCATGCTTGCTTCCCTCCCCTCAGATTGTGATTCTGGTTCTTCTGCTCACTTACAGTTAGTACGCCTCCTCTGGGAGTTTCCTTTGGGCCTCTTTTCCTTTCAGCTCACTTCTAGACTTTAGAGTTGTTCTGGGCTGTTCTGAGGAAGTCTGAGCCCATAACCTGTTGCAGAGTAATAATTGATTCACAATCAGTAAGGACAAATGCAGCTGAAGGTTTAAAAACAGAACTTTATTTAGACTTTCCAGGCACAGATCCTTAGTTACATCTAACTAGTAGTAAGACAAAATGGAGTCTGAGACAATGAGAGAGAAGTGAAGTTACACAAAGGAATTCAACTGCAAAACCCCATCTCCCTTCCATGTACACGTAAACTTAGCAGTGCCATCTGGTGGCTCTATAGTCAATTACTGTTCTTATTAATACAGCAGGCATTTAACTTATGGATGTTGCATATGCCAACAAATTAGGCCCTGCACCAAGTGTATAGGCAAGGCTCTATAGAAGCAGGCTTTATTTTGAGCCGAACCCAGGATCAGTGGTGGCAGGAGCAGCAGAGAAGTCACAAGCATCAGCATAGGGACCCCAGGAGTGACAGCATTGGTGCTCAGGTGCCACCAATGCTCCTGGAGACCTTCTGTCAATGTCCCCAGCTTACCTGATACTCTCAATACTGCCAGAGCTCTGGGAGGACTCTCTCCTATTGATTCTGCTCCCAGGCTCTGCTCATGGTAAGCCCTGTCTGCCTCCAACCCTAATGGGTAGCCGCTGCAACTATACTGTTGTCCCATGAATCCATCCCACATTTATATCTAGTAACACCCAGTATTATCTGTATCTTATAGTGGGGTTAAGTGACTTGTCAAACAACATGATCCTCCAGCTCTTTATCATGCCTTTAGCAGCCACGTGAGTCCCATTCATTTCAATGGGGCTTGTGCAAGTATGAAGTGCTAGCACCAGCTTTAAACAGCCAGATTATTGTGTCTAACATTTACAATCTAAATTGGTAGCAGAAGTAGAATAGAACATGTCTGATTCCCATTGCCCTGACTTAACTACTCCCATTTAATGTGTATCCTTTAAGGTTACTGGTACTTTGTATTTGCAAAGGGTAAAATAAATAATAGCCCCTCCTATTATCCTGGGTTTTTGTATGCCCTACCTGTTACTAACGCAACACATTCATTGCCCTTCAGTGGATGGCAGCTTGATGAACTGGCCATATTCCAGAGAAGCACCTTTTCTTCAATCACTGTCATTTTCTGTCAGCACCGATTTAGATGATGGAGTTTCATAATTTTTAATGCTCTCTCTCTCTCTTTCTGGGCTGGGTCTCTATCAAACTTGCCTGTCACATTCCATTGTAGTGTTTTGATTTATTATTAATAACCCTTTAAGCATTTTACCAATTCAAAACATTTTACAAACATTAATTAATTGATCCTCATGACATGCTTGTGAGATTGGTATTAATGTCCCCATATTACAAAGTGAATCATGGAGTAGAATATGGGACTGTAGCTGAAATTTCAGAACAGGACTGAAACTGAAACAACTTTAGGTACCCAAACTCTATGCACCAACAGCCTGATTTCAGGAGTCCTGCCCATGGCATATACCACACTAAAGAGCTGTATAGATACCCTGTCCCTCTGAAAAAAGGCACAGATCCATAGACATTGGAGCTCAGCACCCAAAATTAGCAGGCAATTCTGAAAATCTGGGACTTTACAAAGGCCACAGAGTGGGTGAATGCCTCATCCACAATGAGTAGAAACAGAAGTGACGCCAGGCTGCCACATCCCAGGCTGACCCCAGGATAGGCAGCCTTGGTGGACATTGTCCATGCCAGGCTGTTGCACAAAAAAACCCACATGCACCCAGCTGGGCCAACAGCTGCAGAAGCCAGGGCGGGGAGAACAGGAAAAGTGCAACTGACCGCCACTGCATTGTGCCCAGTGCCCTGGCCTCAACCATGACGGGCAGCCATCATGGCCAATGACAGCCAGCCATAGCTGCCTGTCATGGCGGATCCAGCTCAGGCTGGCAGACCATCCCAGAAAAAAAAGGGCAGCCCCAATATGGCCTGCTTTCGCCCAAATCAGGCAGAACCTATCCTGGACTGTAATCCCAGAAGTCTTCAAGATCACAGTCTGGGTTAGCCGCCAACATAACCCAGGATACCCTGAGTCAACACTGGCAGCACCTGCACATATGATCAAGTGTGTACCCAAACATGCCACAATGGGTCAAAGAAGTCTGCTGCTATATTTGTTTTTACCCAATAAGAGTTCAGGAGTCCCAGGCTACAGGAAATACACATATTCACCCTACAATACAATGGTAATAAATATCATTGCCCCTTCCATAGTTTTCCAAGCAGTAGAAGGTGTCCAGGGCCTTCCTTGAAGACTGGCTTTTTCCAGTACAAGAGAAATCATTGATTTGAAGCCTTGGTGTATTCTGGTTAATTTACACACATACAACTGTAGAGAAAAGAGGGTCAGAAAGCATGTAGGAAATCCGTTCTTTCAGGTATCTTAGTTTGAGCCTGTTTCCTGAAGAATAACTCTGCCTCAAGACTTCACCAATTGGAGATTAAAGCAGAGAGTAAAGTCTCTTGCCACTCTCCCACTCCCTCCCCACAGAACCCTACATACATGAGACCACTCAAGGAGGACAAAATCTTCCTTGAGTGCATAGGAAACAGTGACGCCTGGTGACATTTGGGCCGCAGGGAGCACATGACACCAGTGGTCCGAACTCTGCACTGGCTGCCTACAAAGCAGGGTCGGCCAGAGGCATGTGCCACCAGTGCCCAGGCACATGGCCCTGCAGCAGCCTCCGAGGGAGGAGCCCCGCACCTCAGAGATGGAGTCGGACCCCGAAGTTTAAATCCCCCCCCACTCCCATTGGTAGCAAAGCCCCGACGGCCACCTGTCCTGGCTTGGCTCCCCCCCCTGCCCTGGGTCCTCCCTGCTGGCTAACACATGCCCCCTCCTCCCCTCCACCACCTCTGCTGCCGGGCTCGCTGCAGCAGCAGCAGCGATCAGACTGGAAGATAAAGCTGTTTGTTTACAAACAGCTCCTCCCCATGTGCAATCAGAAGGTTGTAGCCTTGTAAAGAAGGTTATTTGAGATGGCTCCCAGCATTCTCACAACTGGGCTGTGCATGCTCACCCTGTTCAAATAATAGCCACATTATGGTCTCAAGCTCCTGTAGTATAAAAAGAGCGCTCCTCCTCAGAATGACAGTTCCTTTCAACCTCTCTGTCTCGTCTGCCAAAACTCTTGTTCATGCTCTGGTCATCTCTCGCCTCGATTACTGTAACCTCCTTCTCACTGGTCTTCCCCAGTCTCACCTTTATCCCCTCATCTCTGTCCAAAACTCTGCTGCCAGGGTCATCTACCTCGCCAGTCGCTTCGACCATGTGCAGCCCCTCCTCTCTTCGCTTCACTGGCTTCCCCTTCCTGAACGAATCCTGCACAAGCTCCTAGTCTTCACCTATAAAGCTCTTCACAACCTTGCTCCCCCCTACCTCTCTGCACTTATCGCCCTCCATACTCCAGCCCGTGCACTTCGCTCCTCCTCTGTCCCTTCTCTCACCCTTCCACGCCTTCCCTGCTCCCCTAAGCGCCTTCGTCCCTTCTCACTTGCTGCCCCCCATGCCTGGAACTCCCTCCCTGTCCACATCCGCCTTGCCCCCTCCCTTCATACCTTCAAATCTCTCCTTAAAACTCACCTCTTTCGCTCTGCTCTGTCTGACTCTTTATCCTGCTGAGCCACTATTCCTATACCTACGATCGGTTTACCCTTATCCTTGCAACATGGACCTGCCTGCTGTCATTCTCATCGTAACCAAGCCAAGTACGTGCACTTGAGACCTCGCATCTTCATGAATGTTAGACCCCTTGTCTCTCCCTCTGTTCCCCTTCCTATGTCTCTCCCCCAGCTCCTGTCTCTCAGATTGTAAGCCCTAGGGGCAGGGACCGTGTATATTTTATTACTTTGTAAAGTGCCATGTACACTGCTGGCGCTATATAAATGTTTGTTAATAATAATAATAATAATAATAATAACCCTTTCTAGAAATAGAAGGAAAAAATTCTATGCGAGACTGGAAGGGTGGGTATTTGTGAGAATGTTTGGAGCCATCTCAAAGAACCTTATTTACAAGATAGCAACCTTCTGTTCTTCTTGGAGTGGCTCCTCACATGCTATTTTTACTAAATATGAACGTGCTTGTGTGATTAAGTATTATTAATAGCATGCAGCTATTTTGATGTGGCCCAGAGGTTTTTTATGTTTTAAATATGTCACCAGGATTTTTTATCCTACTATGGCACTACCACTGATGGAGAGAGAGCGAGTTGTTCTACTGGAGTCCCATCCACTTACTGGATGAGATGCTATTAGGAGGGTTGTCTCAGTCTCCAAGTGACAGGGTTTTACTCAGCAGCAAGGAGTTCCCAGTGTAAACTAATGTTCTGTCCATCACATCTTAATGCTGAAAACTCTTTGTTGCTGGATTTTTGGAGGCTCCGCCTACAATGGACAAGCCCCTCCCTAGAGCTCTGCCAGCCATAAGGTTTTGCCAACCCGCCAGTGGCAAAGCCGCCAGCAAACCGGCAAGCCTTTGGGGCCCCGCAGCAAGGCTTGGCACATGGTCCCTCAAACCCTTGGGCCAGCCCTGCTATAAAGCACCGGGCCAGGTTCAAGGTGCTGGTTCTAACCTTTAAAGCCCTTCACGCCTGGGCCCTACTTATCTATGGGACCGCCTCACTCCCCATGTGCCCATGCAACCCTTGAGATCATCTATGGGAGCCTTTTTGGAGGTTCCCCGGGCAAGGTGGGTAGCCACTGATGTTAGATCTTTTTGGGTGGCCGCTTCTGTGTTGTGGATGGAACTTGCTCCCAGAGGAGGCTCAGTTGTCACCCACTCTCCTGCTATTTTGGCGTTTATGTAAGACCTGGCTGTTCCACCAGGCCTTTGGGGAGGGGGAGGGTGGATGGGGTGGGGGGAGGGTGGCTTTCTTTTTCCTGCATTTTAAAATTTTTATTTGTTTTATTGTTTATATTGTTCGCCGTCCCGGGCTGCCATGTGGGCGGGAGGGACGGGATAAAATTTTTACATAAACAAATAAATAAATAAATAAAATAAAAATAATGATACTTTTTTATAATAGTTTCATCCAAATATTTCCATGTGTTTATCACAATCTCTGGCATTCACTCTGGCACCTTTACAGACTCCCCACAGAAATGTGCTTGGATAATTCTGAAGGGTATCAGTAGCTTTTCTTTCCTCACTGTTGTGTGTATTGCATTATGGATCCTGTGGTTCTTTTTATAGCCCATTGTAATTGCCCACATGGCTGCTTCCCTGGCTCTCTGGAAAGGAATGCTGTTTCTGATCCATTTTATTGGCAGGCTTGTTCAAATTCAATGCAAAATTAGGTTCATCTTTTCCCAGGTGACAAAAATGTCCGTTCCTTTCATTGGAGTAACGTAGTTAAGTTACCCATCCATTAAAGAGAAGGTTCCCAGACTGTGAACTGGGACACCAAGGGGGATTAGGCTCTTCAAGGATGTGCTCGCAATTCTGATTGATATTTGATGTGCTTTGCATGTCTTTGTTGCTGTCTGAGTTCACGGGATTTATATACAATCTCAAAACGGGGGTCACACCAGCAAAAACGTTTGGGAGCCACTGTGCTAGAAGCATTGAGAAATACTCTCTAATTTGCAACGAATCCCAAGCCCATAGCGATCGAAAACTATACACTTCAACATAGTACACGTTAGTAATTTGGGCTGATAATATACTGCAAATGCAATGTTGTGCCGCTTTAATAACATCTTTAACAAGGAGAAAGTGGACGAAGATGAACGTTGGGAGTTTCCCAGTCAGTTACTGCCAGGGACCCGAGTTGACTGCACCAAAAAAATCTTAAATTCTGCAACCAGTGAAGCCAAATTTTGCAAATTCACTGTGAGCATTAATATTCACATAATTAACTTGATCTGCATAACTATGCATGCTGGGAAGAAATTTGCAATAGGTTTGACATAGAATCACAACTTTGCTAATCAAACACAACTCAAATCCTCTGAAATTTCAGCACCTCCCTTACACAAACATAGGGCCCTTCAGACCCCACCCACCCACAATTAATCTCCCAGGGGCCTATTTACCCTCGGGTCATGGTCAGGATTGGCTGATTCTGCGAGGATTGGCTGATTCTGTGAAAATCACTGCAAATTGCAGCAACGCAGTCAACTCGGGTCCCTGGTTACTGCTCACACAATTTCAGTTTGAAGAGGAAAAACTAATGTGAGCATAGAGGTATAACAACATAACGGTGGTATTTGTTTAGGAACAAAATGTACACTGAACAGCCTAGCTCAGGGGTGGGGAATATTTTCAATCCCCCAGGCCACCTTGAAAATGAGTACAAGCTCCACAGGCCATGCAGAGCTGGGGGTAGGGTTGCTTAAGGGGTGCACTTAGGATAAATGAGAGTTCAGAACATGGATCTGTGCCATGAATACATCTGCTATCCTTGAGTGTATGCTCCCATCTCCTCTCCTTTCCCTTGAGCTCACTTTTTCAGTGCTTGAGGGTAGGGACTGGATCTCTGGGTCAGGTTCAGGAATTGGAAAGGGGCCAAATAAAAACAGTCATTAGCTGGATTTGACCCCTGAGCTGCAGGTTCCTCACCCATGGCCGAACTCTTCAGCGTACCCAGTGCTTTACAGTGAGCAGTTTTCCATCTTGATTGATTCCATTTGCCTTCAAAGTGTTGGGTTTGATTGGCTTCTTACAGTACAATCCCTGAATTGACTGATATTCCCAGCTCTCTTGCAGAGCTGCGGACCATGATCTTTGTCAAGGATAGGTTAATTCTCATTCCTACACCTTGTTCTGACAAATGAATCCCTTCATCTCTACTTTTTAGTAATATGGGGTTACCTTCAGGAATAGGAGTGGGGAGGGTGTCCAGCCAGCTACAGCCTCCTGTTTGACTGAAATGAAACACTCCTCTTTACAAACCCAGTCCCGGCCCTTTGTAAAGCTTTCACTCAACAAGCCATGGAGGTCTTGAGAGCGATGAAGCCTTCCTGCTTAGCCACTCTTTATTTTTAGCTAAAGTTGTGAAGCTAGAGAGAAGATCTCATTTACAGAGAACTGAATGTAACTTTTTGTCTCTGTCTTGGCTACCAAGAGCTCTTAATACAGAGCAATTTCCTCTCATCAAAAGCTTTCTCTGAGATGGTGCATGCCTTACATAGAATGAGCTTATGTGCATTCATCTTCCTCAATACTTCATTAATCACACAGGGGAGGTCTGTTGTGGTGAATCCTGATTGAAAGCCTGCCTGTTCTCTTGTTTGGCCAGAAACAGGAGTTAATGGTTCAGTATCTTGGTGGAATTTTTTTTCTAAAAAAAATCTACAAAATGTTGTCGGGAGGCTGAGAGACCTGAAGTTGCAGCTCAGATCTTGGTTGTTGACCCTACTGATTCGGTACACTAACAGCTTGAGATTGTAAGTTTTCCAACTTCGTTTCACATTGTCTTCCTCTTGCATTCTTTACTGGGACTGATAGAAATGTCTGAGATACTTTTGCCATTTACTTGACTTTACCCATGAACAACTACTGATGAGGATAAAGTTAAGGACAAATCTAGCTGCTGGCAGGATTAGGGCCTGTGCATGTAACTGCACACATGCTGTTATAAGAAAAATAGGGCCTAAAGCTTTATTGAAATAACTGCAAATATATCTTTAAACAGGAATTCTAAGACATCTATCAATCCAACACCTTACCCATTAGGTTACACGACTCTATATATGTTCCTCACTTGGGTCCGATGTTAAGCCAGCTTTCAACAGCAGTAAGTTCCTCTTTTAGACCACATTCATACCTGTGGTGGCAGCCTGTCCAGGGCAGTTTTTGGCTCCAGAAGAAAATGCAAGAGTCAAAATCTGCGCGGAGTTCGGGTGGTGAGAAAGCCCCCTGCGTGGCTTTGCCAAAGATCACCTGGAAGAATACAGAGCTGGATTTCCCTGCTCTGTACTCTTCTGGGTGCTCTCTGGCAAAGCTGTGTGCAGGGGGAGGGGAGAGCTTTCACAGCAGCCGAATTTCACACTGGGGGAGGGGCTTTTACACCGACTGAACTCCGTGCAGATTTTGGCTTGCAGGAGCCAAAATCTGCATGCCACGCAGGTGTAAATGTGGTCTTAGTCTCGCATAGGGCATACAGAATTCCTATCATTGGGTGAAAACACAAGTGATGGTGGAGTACTGCTGTCACAAACTTCTTGGGATCAGGAAGTCACTGGCAACCCAGCCAGGATCGGGTCTGGCCACAGAACAAATACTCATGTGGTCAGGCCGGGGTAGAGGGAGCTGTATGAATGTGTGGCCAGCTGGCCCCGCCCCTGTCCCTACATCCACACTAGAGGCTCCCCCCCATAGTAGGCACCATGGCGTCTGGTCATCATGGCCAGTCTGGACCAGGCCAGGAACAGTGGCCTACCACATGTGTTTACCTGCTTCAGTCCAGGCGGGTGGTTTCCCGGGTGTGTTGGCGGCTAGTTTGGGCTGTAAACCCGGAGATCTCTGGGATTACAGCTCAGGCTCGCTGCCAACATGCTTGGAAGAACTCTGGGTCAAACATCTGGACTGCCCGCAATGAACGTGAGGTGGCCTGTGGGCCAAAGCAGGTTCAAGCGTGCCTAAGTGAGGCACCAGCACGTTCATTAACACCCTTTTAGTAAGAAGTTACATAGTTAGTTAGTAGAGTCAGTTTAACCTAGAGGATAAGATGTAGGACTTGGACATGGGAGGCCAAGGTTCATAATCCTGTCTTAACCATGAACTCCCTTTGTGGCCCTGGGAAAGTCACTGTCTTTTGGTCTCTAAAGTGGGAATAATAACGATCTCTCTCACAGGGTTGCTGTGAGGGTGAACTAGATATGGGTTGTAAAACACTTTGAATGCTGAGAGTACTATAGAAATTATTATTAATAACGCAAAGTTATGCAATCAAGGCTATTCTAGTACTAATTTTAATTTCTATAGCACTGGTAGGCACACACCATGCTTTTTGTGTTTGCCTGGCTCACAATTTTTGTGCACAGTTGTTGCAGTGTGGAAATGGCTATGTAGTGATTTGCATATCCAGCCATGCAATTGATGTAATTACAAATTCAAATAAGGTATACAAAATGGTAGACATGCAGGTATGTAAATCTGAACCTTTTTATTTCAAAGGATCCAAATGACCATTGGTGGCTCCACACATGAGATTTCTTCATTTTCATCATTGCTCTTGGGTTGTTTTTTTTCTGGTGTCATTGAAATGATGTAGTTCCCAAGAGTACAATGTATTGACACATGCATGGTTTAAATGCAGTGTTGAAGCACAGCCAAAATTCCAAGGCTGTAAGACATCTCCAACCAATGGAATTACCAGGCCAGGGCAGCCAATAGCAGAGAGAGAGAGAATCAGAAGCCTGGAGATGGAGAAACTTTTGAGCAGCAGTCAGAGATGAAGGAAGAACTGAGATATCGGCTGTTTTCAGATGGACGCCACTGCCTCGCACATGTGTGCAGGTGGGGGGGCATCCATGCAAATGCCGTGGCAGCTGTGGGGTGCCCATGGGAACACCGCAGGCAGTGGGTGGGGGTGCATGCATGCGTGCTCCATCACTCCACCCACCTCCACCCATCACCCACACACAGAGCAATGGGTTCCAATGCCCAATGCTCCCCGTGCACCGCCCACCCACCATGCCACCCACCCATCCCCCCACGCACCCATGCCCATGTGAAAAGGGCCATCATAAAGCAGAAAGGAGACTGGAAACAGACCTAAGCCCCAATCATATAGAGATCTTGACAACAAATGTGGGAGTCAGGAGGTATCAGCTGGATGGAGTTGTTTTTGATATGTTATGATATGGGTTATGTTATTGTTTATGCTGGGTCCCCTGCGTGGGATAGAAATCCCAGTAATTGTTTTTATGGTGTTGTGAGCCGCCTCGAGTCTTCAGAGAGAGTGCGGGATATAAATTAAAATGCTATGCTATGCTATGTTTAAAAGATTATTAGCAATGGCTGTGCCATTTATAAAATCATTTGTGTATTAGTTACTTGGTATTGCCCAAACCCTATCATTCAGAGATCCGATCTCTGGCCACAAAGAATTATGAGAATTTTAAAACTACGTTTTTCTCTTTTTTATTTGCCTTCTATTTTCTGAGTCCATAACAGCCATTCTCAAACATTTCCTTGGACATATTTGGACAAGAAACTTACTGTAAGAGAAAGCGGAGATTTTTTTTGTTACCATGTCATACACTCACTCCAGGAGCTGGGACTTTAAGAAAGCCTCCAGATATCAAGAGACATGTGATAAAATCATGGATACTGGCAACTCTGCTACCTGGTCAGTCAGGCCTGTCTATTCTCTTTGCTACAGGGGCCACTGTCAATCTAGTTGACAGCAAGTCCCTATCTGATATCTGCGTCAGTCAAGGCTCCCTCCAGCAATTCTATTCACAGCTCTGACACCTTTACTGCCAAAGAAATGGAGTGCTTTTTGCAGCCTCAGGAGAAGGAAAGTTTTGGATACACAGATAAATGGTCTCACACAAGGGGGCCATGCACAATGCCATAAATAATGTAACAACATGTGCAGTTTCATCCTGACTTGGAGAGAAGGGAAAACAGGCCTCTGGCCCCAGACACGGAGAACATGATGGGATAATGTGGCTGTCTTCTTTCCCTCTCCCAGGTAACAAACTTATAAGAAGGCCCTGCCTTGAAGGTGGTGACCAAAGGGTGACGGCTGAAGGGCACTGCCAAAGGGCGAAGGCCCATTGGTGGGCCCATTCATGGGTCATTGTGGTGGTGGCGCCCAGAGGTTTTCCATCTGCATCTTGGACAATATAACATCTGACATCATCCCCACCTCCCCTGTGGGAGGAGAGGTGGTGGGGCTGGGAAACTCCACAGATGTCCAGGACTGGGGGTGATTAGCAGTGTGCTGCCTGGCAGTGCAGCAGGCACGTGCCTAAGGGCCACGCCAAAGGGACCTTAGGTAATACCCTTAGTGGGGGGGTACTCTGGTGGTGGTGGGTCCATGTTAACTAAGGGAAGGTTTGTGAGGGGAGGTTATTTTGGGGAAGGGGAGGTTATTGGGAAGACCTCCTGCCCCGGTGAGAGGGGGCCGGAGTTTGATTGGGTTAGGGAGGAGGGACCTTTCCCTCAGTGTGAGGGGAAAAAAGTTCCTGGGTGTGTGTGTAAATCCCACTTGGTGAGAGGAAGTGAGATGGTGGGTTCAGAGGGTGGGGATCTCCATTGCCGGCTGGGCACAGCAGATGGGAGGGAGGGATCTGGTTGGGGGTGGTGGTGAAGCCATAGATCTTGTGATGGGGTGGGGGAGATATGGTCCCTTGGGGGGGAGTATGTGACCTGTAAGGGGGGCGGTACTTGGTGCCTGTCCCTCTCACTTCCCCCCAGGCAGGTGATGAGTTGGTTTGAAACCAGAGGACCCCGACATGGGTTTGATGCTGCTGAATGAGAGGTCAGTGATTAATAAATCTTCCACAGTCCAGGAATTAGCCGTGTGTATTATGGAGACCTGGCTGGACGATGAGTCGGGGCCTATTTTACCTGACCTTGTTCCAGCCGGGTACTCCATACAGCACTAGCCTCGGTCTGAGGGATGGGGGGGACAGTGTAGCCATTGTTTTTAGAGATTCGTGGTCTGTCAGGAGGTATTCAATGCAGGCCATATCGGGGGTAGAGGGCCTCCAGCTTGTGTTTGATTTGGTGGGGGACAGAGTAGAGGTGCTGCTGGTATACTGTGCGGTGGCATCCCTACACGCTCTGACGGAGCTGGTGTCGGATGTGGTGTTGCACTGCCCGAAGACTTTGGTCTTGGGAAATTTCAACATTCACGTTGATGCTGGTCTTGACGGGGCGTAACATGAGTTCATGGCCTCCATGGCAACCATGGCCCTGCCCCAAATTGTCAACGACCCAACACATGATGGGGAACATACATTGGAACTGATTTTTTGCACCAGCCTTGAGGCGGGAGATCCATTGATGGGGGAGGTGTCCGTAGAGCCCTTTTCATGGATGGATCATTATCTCCTGCAAGCACGTCTCCTGGTGCATGTCTGTCCCCAGAGGGGTGTGGAACCAATTTGGATAGTTCATCCTCAGAGACTAATGGAACCTGAGCAGTTCCGGAATGTTCTTGGGGAGATATCCTCTGATCTTGACGACTGCCTGCTCGATGACCTCGTGGCTCCATGGAATGCCTTGTTGGTGGAGGCCATCGATTGGATGGCTCCAAGGCATCTGCTCCCCCGGTGGTGACTCCTCAGGCCTCTGTGGTTTACTGAAGACCTGAGGCTGTTGAAGCATGAGGGGCGGCAGTTAGAGCAACGGTGGTGCCGCTCGCTTATTGAAGTTGACAGATTGTGACACAGAGCTAGTTTATGCCATTGCTGTAAGGGCAGAAAAAAGGAAGATTTTTGCTGCCCATATAGCCTCTGCTAAATCTCATCCACAGAGCTTTTCTGGGTGGTGAGGGGGTTGGTCGGTCCTCCCTCTCTCCGCCTGGAATTGGAGTCATGTAGTACCCACTGACACATGTTTGTTGATTATTTTGCAGAGAAAATCACCTGGATTCACCATGACTTTGACACCACACTTATTGCAATGGGTGAACCAGACGTTGTGAAAGCCCTGCCGGGTTCAGTTGCATGGGATTGATTCCAGTTGGAGTCATCCGCTGAGGCGGAGGATGTTCTTGGGACTGCTAGGGCCACTTTTTTTTAACTTGACCCATGCTCATCCTGGCTGGTTAAGGTTAAGGCAAACCGGGAGACGGTGGGGCTGCTGCTGATGGGGGTGATGAATGCCTCCCTTTGGGAGGGCAGAGTGCTGAGCTGCCTCAAAGAGGCGGTGGTGCAGCCTCTGCTCAAAAAACCATCACTTAACAATGGTTCCCTTGCCAGCTACCGGCTGGTCTCAAACCTTCCCTTTTTAGGGAAGGTTATTAAGCAGGTAGGGGCTAAGCAGTTGCAGGGGCATCTGAACCGTACCAGTTATCTGGACCCTGTGCAGTCCAACTTTCATCTGTGCTATGGCACGGAGACTGCACTTGTGGCCTTGGCTGACAACCTTCGCCGTGAATTGGATCACGGCCATTTGACCCTGCTAATTCTGTTAGATCAGTTGGCAGCTTTTGATACCATTGACCATGAGAAGTTGGTGACTCACCTGCGGGACTGAGTTGGGGTGGATGGGATCATTCTTGAATGGTTCTGCCAGAAGAACTCAGCGTGTGGTGCTCAGAGACTGTTTTTCATCCTCTTGAGATCTCACGTGTCCAGTCCCGTAAGGCTCCAATCTGTCCCCTTTCCTGTTCAACCTGTATATGCAGCCATTTGGTGAGGTTGTGAGACGGTATGGAGTGCGCTGTCATCAATATGCTAATGACACCCAGCTCTACCTGTCTTTTTCATCAGACCCAGGCCCAGCAGTCTTGGTGCTTACCCAATGTCTACCGGCTGTAGATGACTGGATGAGGGCGAGCCGACTGAGGTTGAATCCCAACAAGATGGAAGTGATGGTAGTAGGTAAGGCAGTGGATGTGGTGGCTCCCATCATTGATGGGATTTGCCCTCCCATGACTTTCCAGGTTTGCAGTCTAGGTGTGCTCCTCAATCTGCAGCTGCACCTGCACCTGCAGGTGGGGGTTGTAGTGAGGAGCGTGTTCCGCCAATTACATCTGGTGTGACGGCTTTGGTCATATGTTTCAGACAGTGACCTGGCTACTATCATCCATGCTTTCATTACCCCCAGATTGGACTATTGCAACGCACTCTACGTGGGACTACCTACACCAGTGCTTCGGGCTCTGCACTGGCTGCCGATAGTCTTCCGGGCCCGATTTAGGGTGTTGGGTTTGACCTATAAAGCCCTAGATGGCCTGGGCCCAACTTACCTGCAGGATCACCTCACTCCCCGTGCCCTGGAGTGACCTCTGTGGTACACCAGGAGTGCCTGTCTTGAGGTCCCCCATGTGGCCTGGAGGGGCTCTATGGAGAGGGTGTTCTTGGTGGCCGCACCTAGGCTGTGGAACTCCCTCCCAGCCGAGTTCCAGTTGGCCTCGGATCTCCCTTCCTTACACCGTATGTGTAAGACCTGGCTGTTCCACATGGCTTTTGGTGAGGGAGATGGGGTGTGAGGTGTGGGTTAGGGTTGGGGGCAGGGTTTGGTTCTGTTTTCTTTCTCTTTTATTGTATTATGGATTTTATGTGTTTTTATGTGTTTTTATGATGTGAACCGCCCTGGGCTGCCTGGAGCAGGAGGGGTGGGACAGAAAACTGTTTAAATAAATAAATAAATAAATAAAAGTTGCCGATTTATATTTATTACAGGGTTTGCTGGAGACTCTAATCCAGTGGTCCCCATGCTGTGGGTTGAGACACCAAGTAGGGTCATACCATCTGTGAATGGGGTTGCAATTATGATAATAATTATGATAGAGTCATAGACTACTTGTCTTTGTTGCTGTCTGAGATAATCACAGAATTATAGTCAAAAATCTCAAAATAGGGTCTCACAAAATTTTTCAAACCACTGCTCTAATCAGGAATGGGATTTGGTGTGGAATTTGCTGTCAGCGATCTGGGCCCAGTTTACATGCATAATAAGATAGTCCCTGAATACACAGTGGCAGAAATGTCTGTTCAACCAGCTATGCACCCAGGATGATTTAATAAATTTCAACAGGAGATTAATTTAATAAATAATAATAAATAATAATAATTTCATATTGCTTCCCTACCTTCAAATGGCATTTGGAATGCTTTACAATAATAAAAATATAAAAAAATATAAAATCAATTTTAAACAATTTAAAATGGAAGGTAAAGACTGAGGACAGACTGAGGACAGGGGAACCTGGAGTGGATCCAAAAAGCATATAGAGAATAAATGAATTTTCAGGTGCTTTATAAAGGTAAAGAGGGAGGAACTTAGATGGACATCCAGTTCCACTTGTGCAGCAAGTTCCACAATAAGGGGCCCACCACAGAGGTTCCCTCTTATAACTCTTTTTCCCAGGAAGAAAGAACACAGTACCTGGGAAAATTCTTAATTTCCAACATTCAATTGGAAACTATGATAATAGGTATAAAACCAAGGAAGGTTATGGGTCCTGATTTACTTCCTCCTGAGGTATTCAAAGAATTTAAGGATTTCTGGATTCTGATTTTGAGGGAATTGATTAATGACATTATTATCTTTAGTGTATAATACCCGAAGGACTGGAAACAGAACATTATTGTTCCTATCTACAAGAAAGGTGACAGGGCCAATCCAGATTGCTATTGTCCAGTCAGTGTAATTAGATTCCTGCCAAAATTTATGAACAGCCTCTATTGAATCATGTGTGCAGCTGGATGGATGATAATGATATACTTGGAAAAGAGCAGGCAGGTTTTAGACCTGGATACTCATGTAGTGATCTGTGTTTTTCCCTCAATTATATCATAGTCAAATACTTGAGTAAGAACTTGCAGATTTATTCAGCCTTTGTAGACCTTAAGGCTGCTTTTGATACAGTTAACAGATGGTTACTGTGAGATAAACTCTGTATTCTGGGTATGGACCCAGTGTAGCAGGGAGCAGTCGTGTGTGGCTGCTGCTCTTTAAGAGGGGGCTGAGGGCGTCAACTGGTAGGCTGTGCACATGGGCGTGCATGGGCGTGGAGAAGCCAGCCCATGCCAAGGAACCAGCCTGAGCTGGGAAACAGGCTGAGAGGCCCAAGAGACAGAGTAGGCAGGATATTGGCCCTTTAAGGATAGCCAAGCTGGAGAGCTGGCCATGCCCACTCTGGGGATATAAGGAGAGGCAAGACTGTGAGAGAGGACAGTCTCTGCCTGGGAGCTGAAGGGGCAACATCTCCTATGAAGAAGCCTTAATTGCTACTCTCCAAGGTGCTGAAGACCAGAAGGACCAGAGTGGACCCAGGTAGTGGGGAAGGCTATGCCCAGGAGGAAGGCTTAGTTGGCCTGCCTGGGGAAGGCTTGGCCAGAGCCTGGGGTCTGAGGCCTGACTGTATAGACTTTGGGGGGTTGATTTGTGTTGCTCCTGGGCCTGTGAGAGACCGTGCTGGGCATGGAGGTGGATAGCCTGCAGCCCAGGGTTGAAGGAACTGTGTATGTGTCTAATCAAGAGACTGTTGAATTGAACCCCTATGGACTGATGCAGTGTGGTTCCAAGGGTGAGCCCCCTTCCCCAAGGTTACAACCAAATGAGGGCTGAATACACGTGGCTGGCAGCGGGGTGAGCTAATTCCCTGAGAGAGAGAGACCCCAGTGCCCTGTGTGGCCCTGGAAAGACCCTCTGCTACACCCAGTACTAATTCATCTGATAAAGGAATACTACAAGGATACCACTGCTCAAGTAATATCTGAAGCTACTGGAGAATTATTTTCTTCCTTTTTTTCTTGGAAATGTGTGTAAGTCAAGGCTGTGTACTGGCCCCAGTATTTAATTTATTTTTGAATGATCTATGGAATTATCTGGGAAGAAGAGACTGCCATTCTCCTAAACATCTAGGGAGTGGGGTCCCCTGTCTGTTATATGCAGATGGCACAGTTCTGCTGTCTTTTACCAATATAGGTCTCCAGCAGTTATTGGATGATCATAGCAGATTGGAAATTAATATAGCCAAAACCAAAGTAACGGTATTTGGGTCGAGGAAACAGAATACATGGTTTTTGAACATTCAAGCTGATGTTGAGGTGGTGAACAGTTTCTGTTACCTGGGTTTAATTTTCACTAGTACCTTAAGGTGGGCGGTTCATGCCAAAAAAGCAGCCGTAAAGGCAGTTCAAGCATCTGGCAGCATATTGACTTTCTATAATAAGTCCCACAGGAACTTATGGTCGGAGCCATGGTCAGAGGCATTAACAGCAGGGAAAATGAAGCTGGAAACTATACTATTGTATGGGGCTGAAATCTGGGGATCTGATGATAAGTCAGTAGCTATCACTGAAAAAGCCCAAAGTGCTTTCTAAAGGAAATTTACTTATGGTACACCATGGAATCTCCTCTCCGATGGCTAGGATTGAAACAGGTTCTGTGAATCTAGGAACCACAGCTAGATTATGTCCAATACATTATTGGCTGAAGATCAGGAAGTACTTGCCACAGAGACTTCATGTGTTTTTAGATGAGGGGGGGAATCTAGTGGATTGCCAAACCGCTCTTTAAAAAGTTGCATGGACTGGAGGTCACCAGTCGCCATTGAAAACAGTGGTGCCTGGAGACTTGCACATATTTTTAAAACTGGAGTTACAAAACATCGATACTAATTAAACTGGTTGGATGATAGCAATCTGGATTGGCCATGTCACCTTTCTTGAAGATAGAGACAATAATGTTCTGTTTCCAGTCCTTTGGCAATACATTAAAGATAATAATGTCATTAATCAATTCCCTCAGAATTGGAATCCAGAAATCCTTAAATTCTTTGAATACCTCAGGAGGAAGTAAATTGGAACCCACAGCCTTCCTTCGTTTTATACCTATTATAATAGTTTCGATATTGAGGTTTTACAACTCCAGTTTTAAAAATAATGTGCAAGCCACTGGACGCCATTATTTTCAATGGCGGCTGGCGACTTCCAGTGCATGTAAATGCTCCCAACGTGACTTTTTAAAGAGCGGATTTGTCAATCAGCTAGACTCTCCCACTCATCTAAAAACTCTTTTCCTAAACAAGTCTTGTTAGCTGCTATAGAATATTAAGAAAATTCATTTATGTGGCTGTGGGGGATAAGGAAAGTATTATTCCTTACACGGCTGGGAGACAGATGGTCATATGATGACAGGTGAGGTTACCTCTACCTGATGACAAAGTATTGACCAGAAGTTTCTGGCTATATCAAGACAAAAAGATATGGAATCAGTAAGAGCTGTTAAATGTACTCCGTTGTATAAGTGTATAAAAACTGATTGGGATCAGACTCCTTATCTATCCCAAATCAGCTATTTCCAGCACAGGGAGGTACTTACAAAGGTTTGATCAAATAGGAACTGCGGTACAGAGAGGTGGTTGGGTGAAGATTCCGTATGAGCAGAGATTGTGTATATGTCCCTTAGAGAATGTGAAGATGTGATGCACTTCCTATGGAACTGCTATTTGTACACGGATCTGAGAAAGAGATATCTTGCCCCTCTAATTGAAAAGTTCATTTATTTTAATAATTTTGAAAAAACTATTTGGGTGCTACAGAGCATGTCTATTAAAGTACTGAATGCACTAGTATGTTATGCCTATGCAAACTGCTTAAGAAATCTGGGATTTAAGAGATTATGAGACTTGGAGAATGCTCATAATATAGTCCTTGTTGCTTTTATGATACCAGTACTGGGGTTTTGCTCTTCCAACAGATGTAGCTGTCCTTTGATATAATAGATGAGACTCCCCGAAGGGAATAACAAAAGTTTTTCATTGTCTGTATTTTTATTGTGTAAATTTATGTTTTATTTATCTAAGAGATGTTGTATTTATGGAGATATGTTTCCATGTATAAACTGTTTGGCCTATGGGCATCAATAAATACTACTAGTAGAAGTACCATGTCATAGAGCCTGATACTTTTTCCAATACAGAATTTATTTGACTCTTGTGCATAATTAATTACCTCAGTTTTGGTATGCTGTCAGGCAAATTTTACAAAATCAAGTATCTTCAATGGCAGGCCCTACTTTGAACAGCCTATATATGTAGACATACCAGCTACCACACACTATCCCAGGTCTGTGCACACAACAATCAGTAATGCTGATGCATGAACAAAGATGTTTTAGCAAGATATGGTGCTTATAACCTTATGTCTTGTTTAAACAGAAAGAAACATGTCAGTTTTGGCTTCATTCAAAGTACAGACTGTGGGGTGTAGAGAGAATTGATATGTGCCAGGGCAGAAGACAAAGTCCACATGAGGGGGAGAAATAAACTTGCTTGTAAGCAAGGCTACAACCAATGGCAATTATATGCCTGCTTTTTTCAGGTGATCCGGTCAGAAGAATGAGAAGCTGCTAAAATAATCAAAGGGATAAAGAGAAGCAAATTAGTAAAAAAAGATTAAAATATTTATTTAAATATCTAGCTATAGAAAACCATGATGACTATTTGTTATTTGGTTGTAAATAAATCTGAAGCTATCTATCTATCTATCTATCTATCTTCTTGGGGCTTGTTTGGGGGGTTGTGGGTGAGGTAGGGGTGTGAGGGAGGTTGGATGGGGGAAATGGGGAATGTGGTATTGGTTGGGTGTTCTGTGGGGGTTGGGGTGGGTTGGGGGTTTGGAGGTTATGTTTGTATTTTAATGTTTATCTTTTATATGTGTTTTATATGTTTTATTTTGTAAGCCGCCCTGAGTCTTTTTTAGGGAAGGGCAGGATAAAAATCTCAATAAAAATAAATTAAAATCTCTCTCTTTCTCTCTGTATATATACAATCACTACTGTAGTCATGTATATCTATATTAATCTATATGTTGTTTATATAATATATATTATAAATATTCTTATCATTTTTACTAATTCACTTTTCTTTATGCCTTTGATTATTTTATCAGCTTCTCATTCTTCTGCCCAGATCATCTAAAAAAGCAGGAATATAATTGCCATTGTTTGTGAGACTGCTGTGAGATTACGTGTGAGACTGCCGTAGTGATTGTTTCAACCGCTTTGTTGTCACAGAACAGAGAAGGGCAGCAAAAATGATCAACGATATGGAACGGCTTCTGTATGAGAGGCTGGGTAGGTTAGGGCTCTTCCGCTTAGAGAAAAGACGACTGAGAGGGAATATGATAGAAGTTTATAAAATCATGAGTGGTGTGGAACAAGTAAATAGTTGTTTTTTACCCTTTCAAATAATACTACCTCTAGGGGACACTCCATGAAATTAATTAGCAGCAGAATTAAAACAAAACAGTTTCCCCCCCCCCACCCAATACACAAACTTGTGGAATTTATTGCTAGAGGATGTGGTCAAGGCCAGTAACATACCTGGGTTTAAAAAAGGATTGGATAACTTCTTGGAGGATAGGTCTATTCATGGCTATTAGCCAAGTAGGTTGAGAGACTAAGCTCTGACTGCTGGGAACTGGACATGAACAGCATGCAAGAGCACAGCATTGAACCTCTGGCCTCTGCAACTGGTTTTTCCCCTCTGTCACTGCTTTGTCTGCTTGAGTATAGGAGTGATTTCAGACATTACGGCCGCCCGAATTGACCGCGGGCCATGGTGTCTCATTCCCCATGGGCGGGGGTCAAGGGGTGGGCGAACAGACATTCCTCCCTTTTCCCCCCACCCATGGGGAATGAGACACCATGGCTCGCAGTCAATTCGGGCGGCCGTAACGTCTGTTGACTCACCCTACCACGGAGGGGGCGGGACCGTGCGGTGCTGCGTGTGGCTGCGCAGCCCCGCCCCCACGCGCTGCCATCGGCCCGCCCCCCAGCGCAATGGGCAGGAAGTGCGGCCTCTCCGGCCGCACTGCCCGCCCAGGACCGGGAAGGCGAACCCCGACCGTGGTGAAGGGTGAGTAAACAGACGTGACGAACCCTTCACCACTCTCCGGGTGGTGAGAGGTAACGAAGTGTGGTCAATGCAAACGCGGGCCGTGTTTGACTGTGGTGAACATCTGGCGGGTGCCAAGCAGACGTTCACCGCAGTTCACCGCGGACCGCGTTTGATTGTGGTCGTGGTGGGGTGAATATTCACCCTGTCACGTCTGAAATTACCCTAGGTGTGTGTGCATGCATCCCAGCCTTATATAAGGCATGCTGGGAGCTGGGGAAGTTGACTGGGTTTCTGTTGTTGTTCTTGCTGCATCCTGCCTTCACTGTGGATTTACTACATTCCCTGTCAGCTTGTGTCTTTCTGTATTCTTTAGTTGTGCTCTCCTTTCCCCCTAAGTTCTAGACTGTTCCTTGGTCCCTGATATCTCTCTGCTCATCTCTTTCTCTGTAGCACACCTGTTCCCTACTAGTGTTAGCTTGTTGCTTCCTTGTTTCCCTCTCCATTCCTACAGACCTCTGCTAAGCCTTGGTTTCTCTCTGATCTTACCCATTGTTATATGGTTCCAACTAGATTCCTATTTCCCTTACCTATCCTTTAGTTCCTCTCCTTGCTTAGCATCTGGTTTCCCTTACAGTTGTGCATTGCTCCATGCTATGTTCGTTTCCTTGATAATTACCAAGTTGCTTTTACACCTATGTATAGCCATGTTCCCTTCCTCCAAAAGTGTCGGATTCTCCTTAAAGTTGTGTGTTCCCCTATGCTGTGTTTCCTTCCCTGCTATGCTTTTGATTCCTTGTGCTGCTGTGCATCGCTGTAGTACCTTGTTACCCCCTGTTTAGCCCTCTACCTCTCTGTCTGATTGGATAGTCCTCTGTCCCTGTTTGTTGCCCTGATTAGTATCTAGTTCCTTCCATTAGCCTCTTAGGGTGTTTTCAGACGTGACGGGGGCCAATTGGCCCCGTCACGAAATCAGTGAATTCATCCCTTGCCAGGATGACCCATAATGCCCTAACAGATGTGCCGGGGGATCCCGGTGGGGAATCGGGGAGGGGGGCATGGCCACACGGCGCAACATGCAGCCGCACGGCCCTGCCCCCTCCATGCTCCCCGCCGCCCGCCCTCTGGGGAGACGGGCGGCCGCCGCAGCCAATGCCGCTGCAGCGCTAGCCCGCTATGGCCACGGGCCAGAATCCCTGTGGGGATTCCAGGCCGTGGCTGCCATCCAGATGTGATGGCGGGGGTCACCACGGTGGGGAATCGCCTTCACCATGTGACAGCCTCTGGTCCCGCCGCTGCGGCCGCTTGCATGGTGAATGTGATTCCCCGCTGTGGTAACATCTGGGGGGGAATATCCGTTCCCCCCAACAGATGTTAAGTGGTCCAAGCCATCACAGGGAATTGACTGTGGTTGACATTGACCACGTAACGTCTGAAAATACCCTCAGGCTAGCTCTAGCATCTTGTCTCCTCATAGCTCACACCACTTTTAAACGAAGCGCTGAAAAGCACCTCCTGCACCCCACATTGAGAGAAAAGCCACATGGGGAGTGTTTACATGCTCCCCGCACTGCCGTAAGATATGTGCTCCCTGTTGCTGGCAGCGGCGGTGGCTGGAGATGCTGTGCTTTGAAGAGGCGCATTCTGAAGGCCTCACTTTTCAGGGGGGAGGGCTTGGATGGAAAGGTTTCTAATCCTTGCTTGAATTTTCCCTGCATTTTAAAATGGTCCCTTTGCAGTTTGGTGGGATGTGGCAGGCTTTTCTTCAAGAAGGTCATGCCACATGTTGGTTGGCTCGTTAATGGCTAGCCTACCCCACCTGGTTGCAGCAAGTGCCTTTTACACACTGTAGCAAAACTGTGTAGCATGATTGGGGTCTTGGGGGACAAGTGGAATTCCATGCTGCTGCTTTTATGGTGTGCTAAGGACTTCACATAATATTGTTAGGTTAAGATGGTTTGCTTTTGCTTGTTCTGTGTTTCCATGTACACTGCAGCTTCCCCCCTCCTTTACAAAGTCCCAAGCATGTGCAGAGGTCATTTTGTGGGGCCGTCGCTGGCCATGGCTACTTTTGTTTAAAATGGTCCCTTTGCTGTTTTCCACCGTAATTGTTTGCTTTCTGTTGTTGGATTTTTTGTGGGGTTTTTTGGGTGGGGGGACCTGGGGACTTTGATGGAATGGTTTCTTTGCTTGAATTTTCTCTGCATTTTAAAATATTCCCTTTGCAGTTTGGTAAGATTTGGCAGGCTTTTCTGCAAGAAGGCCGTGGCATGTGTTTGGTTGGTTGGCTGGTTCGCTAATGACTAGTCTACCCTGCCTGGCTGTAGCAGCTGCCTTTTACACACTGAAGCAGAACTACGTAGCATGGTTGGGGGTTGGGGGGGGGAGGCCAAGTGGAATTCTATGCTGCTACTTTTATGGTGTATTAAGGCCTTCACATAATATTGTTGGGTTAAGATGGTTTGGTTTGCTTGCTCTGTGTTTGCATGTACGTTGCTGCTTAGCCCCCCCCCCCCTCCCAAGTCCCAAGCACGTGAAGAGGCCATTTTGTGATGCCCCCACTGACCATGCTACTCTTGTTTAAAATGGTCCCTTTGCTGTTCTCCACCCTAATTGTCTGCTTTCTGGTTTTGGGGTGTGGGGGTGTAGGGACTTCAATGGAATGATTTCTTTGCTTGAATTTTCCCTGCATATTAAATTGCTCCCTTTGCAGTTTGGTTGGTGAGGCAAAGATGCTGGGAGGATGAGAGCTTGCTCCTTGAGTTTTTGGCTAGTTTGTGGTATGTGAGTGTCTTTGGTTGTGTTTGAGGGAGGGTATATTTGGTTGCAGTTTAATAAACCCTTGCTTTGAGTCCAAGATCTGTATTCAATGTGGGTATTTTTATGGATTGAATATTATTATTCAGCATTTATATAGTGCAAGCAGTGTACCTGACTGGAGCTTTACAGTTGTTGTTGGAGACGGGCCCCTGACCCAGTGGGCCTATAGTCTAAGAAAGACAAGGATGAGGAGAACACACACCCATTTCCACTTCTAAAGGTTTTTATTTTTATTTTACAGATGGGGAACCAGGTCTGTAAATTTCCATTTTAATTTCAAAATTCAGCTAGACTCTGCCTACTGTTGTCTAGGCTCCACCTACCATTGTCTCTTCCCACTTCTGGCCCGGCTCTTCCCACTTCTGGCCCGCCCTGCACCCCACCAGTCTTAGAACCCACCAGCCGCCACTGCTTAGCCTTATAGTTTAACTGCCTTGATATCCTGGGGGAACTGTGACCTCGTGGCTCCTCTCTTGGTTACAATACTTGCAGGGAGTTTGGGTTCTGCTAGTTGGTGACTCTTTGAGTTCTAGATCTTCCTTCCCACTAGGTGGCACTACTACATTCCCCCTTGAGAACCGTGACATAGGAGGGAATGGATCATTCCATTATGACCTGTTGGGTACTAAAGTGATCAAGAATGGTCGCTGTCAGAGACAGGATGCTGGGCTCGTGGACCATTGGTCGGACACAGTGTGACACTTCTTAGGTTTTTAATGTTCAGAACCATTTCAAGAGCTAAGTGCCAAGTGGTAAAGGGAAACTTGCCCCAACTCATAAGGTTTAACATGGATGTCTGTGGCTATAAGTTTGTCCTCTTAATTAATTATTTCTACTGCCTATTACTGATCATTCTACACTTCACAGACTACTTAAAAATAAATGCAATTGGTAATAATTACTTAGTTAGATGCATTGCAGCTTGGGTAAGTGATAACCAATGCCAGCATCCTGTGCCCTTTGAATTTGAAGAGAGTATTCCTGAATAAGGCCCTAAACAGAGAAGGAAATGTGGTAGCAGCACTGAAGGGAATAGGTACCAGGGAGAAGAGCTATTTATAATGTACAAAAATGTAAACTGAAGTAATATTCTATTAAGAAGATGTTTTATCTTTTATACAAACAATAAAATAAATGTCAGATATACAAGATAAAGCCATATAGCAGTGCTGAGGCAGTGAAGGCTATGGACTGTGGTGAGTATATATGTTCCCATAAAGTTCAATTGATAGAGCTTTCATCAGTTATTTAATGGAATGTATTTGTAATGGCAACAATTCTGTTTAGCTTCAGCCAAACATAGTAACTACAGAATTTCCCCCTCTGCTGAGGCTGCAGGGGAGGGAATGTGAATGTGTGGGTGTTTGTTTTGTGTTGGTTGGTAATTTTAAACCCATTTTTTAAAAAAGCAGTTAAAAATTGGTGACTAAAAATGGAAGACCAGATTCTGAGCTGATATGTATATGCATCACTCCACTGAAATTGAGTCCCAACTGGAAACTAAGTTAAACTGTTGGAAATTATCAGAAAGGAGCTGCCTGATGTGAAGCAGTAGTGTTTTTTAAAAAACACTCAGGGTGTTTTTTAAACAAGATGCTACCACACATGGCCACCCATTAACCATGCATTTTTGAAGGTGGTGCATGGGGATGCAAGGTCCCGTCAGCCACACAGCACCCACTCATGGGACACTACCGAAAAATGTGAAGTTCACCATGTGGGTCAAACCAAAAAAGTGCGTGGGGACAGGTGCCCATGCATCCCCTACCCATATGAACTGGGGCACCCACCCACTCTAGCAGACAGGTCCATGGACGGCCACCTCCCTGGTCCCTCCCACAGTCCTGCCAGGATCTCTCTGGGGAGGTCTTAAAGGACACTCACATGAAATACAACACAGTGTTGGTTCAAAGCACAACACACACACCCTCGTGATGCACAAGAGAAGAGACAACATCATGGAGGACAGCAGCTTGGACAGCAGCTTCATGCACGTCCCCCTTCCCCACCCGTATGCGCCACCATTTTGCTCAGGAGTGCCAGCAGCTGCAGTGGCTCCTCCTGGTCATGGGTAGGAAGGAGTTATTGGCTGCTGCAACTTCGTGTTTCCATGGTGTCCGCAACTGTGTGTCATGGCAGAGGGTGAGCAACTGGGCAGGGTGAGGTGTGTTGCCAGGTTGTGGCTGCCTGTATGAGTTGTTTGCAGCGCTGGTCCATGGTAGTGGGAGTGCATGGAGACTGCTTGCATGGGTGCAGTGGCCACCTTGGGAGCTGCCCATTAGAATCCCTCTCCACTCACTCCACATGCATGGGTGGAGCTCAGCAGCCGCTGCCCCCCCTCCTCATTACAAGCCTTGTTCATTTAAAAACAGCCTTAGAAGGATGTGGAACAGTCTGTTGAGGAAAACCGGGAAAACCTCATTGCTTGAAATATTAAGACGGGACATGTGTTAGAGGGCCCCTTCCTGCACAGGCACATCCCTGCAAGATCCATTTCTAGATGGAGTCCACACTGCACTTCCTTTTCTCAAATGCTCTTTATTTACAGTGTGCTGAGGTTCCATGTTTCATATCCCAATATCCAGTGCTAAGGGGTAGTCTTGACACTTAACAACTGTCTGGTGCGGAGGCTGCATCCATTCGTCTCCGGCCCAGACCTGGCCTCCCTCATCCATGCCTTTGTCACCTCGAGGCTGGACTATTGCAACGCGCTCTATGTGGGGCTTCCCTTGTGTTTGGTTCGGAGGCTGCAGCTAATGCAGAACACGGTGGCCCGTCTCCTTTCGGGGACGGATCGCCAGGAGCACATAACACCAGTGCTCCAGGCTCTGCACTGGCTGCCGACAGCGTGCCGAGCCAGATTCAAGGTGTTGGTATTGATTTACAAAGCCCTGCATGGTCTCGACCCCTCATACCTCAGGGACCGCCTCGTCCTCCGTGCTCTGGAGTGACTCCTGCGGTCTGCCAGCGGTGCCTTCCTGGAGGTCCCCTGCGTTAAGCGGGGGGCCACAATGGAGAGGGCATTCTCAGTGGCCGGGCTGCATCTCTGGAACTCCCTGCCAGAGGAGGCCCGCCTGGCCCCAACCCTTTTAGTATTTCAGCGAAGATGCAAGACCTGGTTGTTTGCCCGGGCCTTTGGGGAGGGGGGGTGGGTAGTGGATTTTTATTCCCCCTACCCCCAGTAATTTATGTCCCAGGCCCGGTTTCATATGTTGTTTTATATGTTTTAAATGTTTATATATGGTATTTTAGGTATTGGATTGTTTTATATGGTATTTTATGATTGTAAGCCGCCCCGAGCTGGGTTCAGGATGGGGCGGGGTATAAATTTTATAAATAAATAAATAAATAAATAAATAATTGTGCTATTTGTGTAGAAAACAGGGTCACAGAATTTTTAGAATCCTAGAATTTTAAGGTTGGAAGAGACCTCATCCCCACCCACTCAGAAACTGCCAAGTAAGTCCATCCAAAGAGCCATAAAGGATGCACTGCTGCTGCTTCTCTAGGGCTCAGTAGGCTGCCAGGTGCAGCCACTGATTAGAGACTGCTCCTCTTCAATGGTGTGGTGGCTGGCTGGCTGGCAGGTACTGCAAGGTGGCAGCACACCACTCTCCCAAAACACTACTCCTTTGAGCAAGGATTCAGTGCTGTGGAACTGCAGCCCAGCCCAGCAGCTTCAGGAGTCAGGGCAACAGCATCCCTGAGCTAGACAGCTCAAGCAGAACTGAGACATGTGTGTGTTGCTGCCTGTGAGGATGGAATATAAAAGACATGGTAGGGGTTTCAGTGCAGTAGGGGAAAAATTTCACTGGGGGCTTGCAACAGCTTAGGAAAGTTCCTGCCAGTGGCAAAAAGACCATAGCATTGAAACACTAAGTGATTTACCCGATATCACACAGCTTACCCCAGCACAGTGACCTTGCCAAGATCTATGCACCAGCAAAGGCCCACTTCACCCAGATCTGCCACTTCCTTTATGAGTTTAGGAGCCCTAGATCTCCTGATTCGCAATCCACTTCTCTATTTTACTGGAGTTCTCTAGCTGGAAAGCCAACAATTTCTTAACATCCTTTTAGCTGCTAACAGTATGCAATTAAATTTCCCTGATAATGGCTAGTGGAAGCAGTAATGCCTGACAGACTAGTCATCCCTGTCTCCTCAGCAGGAAATGTTTTACAAGTTCCATCACTAGTCATCAATTTGATATCCCGCATTTAGCAAATAAAAAGACATGCAAATTTGATTTGCTTGGCGATCTCTATGGGCATGGAAAACAATACATAGCTGTCAAAGTGCCTAAAAAAATGTTCTAAGAAATTATTTTGTCTAAATGCATTATAAACTCCCACCTCCTAGATCAACAAATGGGGATAATGAAATAGGAAACCACATGAATTGTATATTGTCAAAGGCCCTAGAAGGTTGAAACTCCATCAATATATACTATTAACCCCAAAGCAGCTTTGATAAATCAGAAGTGATTAGGAAAGAAAATATCAGCTGGGCTCACTGGTTCTAAACACTGAAATGAACTGTTAATCACAAGCAACCATTCCAGCACGTTTCTCTAAATCATGCAAGAGATAGAGACCTGCTCAGTGTCACTATTTCAGTAGTTGTCATCTTTCAAGTACGTGTCGGGTCACTCAAAAGTGAGCTAATAACAAAAGGCAGGCCAAATTTCCATCCCGCTCGTACAGCATTATCCAGCAGATTAATTCAACCTACAGTTCGTATTTCTCAGGGGATTCCTCTCCATACAGCCACAATACAGATCTCTAGATACTGACTTACATTGCATTATATGCCATTATATATACAATTAAAAACATAACTGAGGTGTTTAAAGGCACACCTATTATGATGTAGACTGCGTGTATATGTAATGCATATAAAGAATCTTACCTTGCACAGAGGTACCAACCTAAGATGTTTAAAACATATTATTCAGGCAGTAAATAAACATGTGTTCATTTATTTTTATTTTTTTTAAACAACAAAAACCCTAACCACATTGGCCGTTTTTACACGGACAGTCCCACCCACCGCTCGGTGTTTGGGCGGGTGTACGGTTGGGGGGGGGGCATCCGTGTAAACGGGCCAGCAGGGGGGATGGGTGTGCGCCGGTGTTTGCCTGTGTGAACACCACGGGCGGTGAATGTTTGTGCGTGTGCACTCCTGGTGCACACCCACCTCCACCCATGGGGCCCTCCAACTGTAGGTTGAATTAACGGAGAAGGCCTCATGGGTGGAGGCGGGTGGGTGTCCATGTAAAGGGACACACATCCACCTCCACCCACAGTGGCTCTACATCCATTCCCGCCACCCCGGTCCATGTAAAAAACACCCATTTATTTGGTTTGTGTGCCTTTCGGCACTTTCAGAGCATGGTACTGTTACAAAGTTTTTTCTAATCACTACCTCTTTTAAACAGTTAATACTGAAATGTTTATAGTTTTATCATGGATCTTGTGTTTTTTAGTCTTTAGTTAACCACTAAAATCACAATATTTGGAAATGAGATTGCAATGGGTGACAACCCTGCTATGGATAAGGAGTCATATCTACTTTATCTAGTTCCTGGTGATCACATGGCTACTTCCTCTTTCTTTTGACTCGGAGGGGTACAGAATACTATTGAGGGTGGTGAGCTCTACTCCCAGGGCACTATTACAGAATACAAATGGTGGTGAGCTCTACTCTCAGGTCACTAGGACTGGGATGAATTCCAAGCTCAGAAAATATATCTATTTCTCTTTATAGGAAGGCTTTCCTGGCTGCAATAGTTTATTGTTTTGCTGCCACTTCCCTATTGTTCTATAGGGTTCTAATTTGGGAGAGGGCATTTACTAATCGTGAAGCTTATTGCATGTAATTCACATCACGTGCACCAATGCTACAGTATTTGTAATTTTGAAAATCAGATCATCGGAAGATATTACACAATATGATGCTCAAGCATAGCTCTAAGTACACCACAATTCATGCAGCCTGGCATGCTAAAGACACACCAATTTCTGTGACCTATGGTGTCATTGGAAATGCATGTATGATTCTGAAAAACAGGCCTGAGGCATGCACCTATTCCTACCCACTATGAATCCATTTAAAAGAAAACTAATTGTAAGTACAGACAATCCACTTTTTAAAATGAAATTATTGCATGTACTGTTCCATAAATCTGACATTTTATACATATTTATATGCTGCTGCTTAGTGAATACCTGATTAAGGAATAGTATACAGCTGCCAAGCAAATCAATTTGTTGCTAATCAAATGGCACTCTAAAGACAGAGATCATCAGACCCATTAAAAGAATACGTTCATTTAGCAAATAAATCAATATGACGCAGTCTCGCTCTGCTAATACAATGTACAATACAAATCTGATTCTTTTCTAAGAGCAAGGTACAGAAGACAAGTCAGAGATTTGCCTGTAAACACTGTGTTTAAAAACATAGGGCTTTGCACAGGGATGAATTACCATCTTGCAGAGGGCCAGAATAGACCAGTGTCCCACTAAGTCACCCTCCGTATAGGACCATATATCTGATCTAAATGAATACTGAAGAGATGATGTATCGGACTATGCACTGGAGATTTCTTTTGGTATATAATTTTCCAGATCCTGTTTGTTTATATACTGATGATTCTTTGGGAGGAAGATAGCAACCTTCATGTGATCCTCCCTGTTAAGTTGAATGAGGCCACCAATGTGGTAGCTGTAGGGTGGCCAGATATGTAAATTTTAGAGGACATGCATGAGAAATACAGATTGCAGGGCTGCACTGGCTTGAAAGGCAGCCCTGCAACAGGTATTTCTCATAAGTGTTCTCTAAAAGTTGCATATCTGGCCTCCCTAGGTAGCTGAATGCTGACTAATGGCCTCGTGGTACAAGAAATTCAATGTCCAATGAGAAGCATAGGCTCTTATTTACCTGTCTGCCAACACAATGTAGAAGGCAACCTGCTTGCCAAACCTGACTGAGCACACAAACAGAAGATCAATGTCTGTGTGATCCAAGAGAATCAACAGATAGCACCGGATATCAAATAAAGGATCAAAATGCTTCATTTCCAATATATCACTTAGCAGTGAGGCTATGCCATCCAAAATACTGACTGGAAACATGCATGAGACAAGAGCTCTGGAATATTTTCTCCCTGGTTTGAGGCTCTCCAACAATCATATGCCATAGCAATGAGAGTCAGAGAGTTCATGATCACCAACATCTATAATCCACAGAAGGTGAACACCAACAAGACAGTAGCCTGCGTTAGCCTGGGAGTCACCTGCTCATTAGTTGGGGCACCACCAGATGTTTGTTCACATCTGCCTCAGGGCAGGCAGCCAGTGGCTGCTACAGTACACGTGGGCTGGACTGGAGAAGGTTGGCGACAGAGCCCAGGTGAAGGCACAGCCACACAAGGACTAATGTGCACCCTCCTGTCTGTTAGGCTGGTCAGCTCCGCCACAGGGTGAGGTCCACCAGCACCGGGAGAAGGCCCCTGAGCCACTCACCAGAAGTGAGCCCTTTGGACCAAGGAAGAGACAACAGCATTCATCAGTCAGTGGGGGAGGGGGGATGCGCTAGTCTAGTATGACCTTTGCAAAACTCATAGGAATGAGCAGGTGTTCCAGGGGATTGTCACCTGGATGGTGGAGCTTAGCTACCACCAGAACATGAGCCAGTGCTGGCAGTGGGCAAAGGACCTGAGGAAGGGCGATAAGGAGGAGGAGAATAACTATAGGTCAAGTTGTGGCCACCAAACACAGCGGTACATGGAGCTCTTGGACACATTCCTCTGACTGGACAGGTCCATAGTTGCTCTGTGCCTCACTGGCACCAGCCTCACCAAGGGTTGCAGTTGGGTGGACACCCCTCCCTTGCTGCCAGTCTATGCTGCACCTGCTTCAGCTGCAAATGTTACCACTACCCCCTTCAAGAAGGCCGAGCCCTCAGGGACACAGCCCACTATGGCTGGCCACACCTTCAGTCAGTGTCCAATGCTGAGGACACAGACACCCTTTGGACCGTCAACCACTATCCCCTTGACGCACAAAGCCAGCAGTGCGTTTCAGAGCAGGTGGGGGTGGGGGGACAGAGGACCTGCAGCCCCCAGGGAACATGGAGCCCGAGGGGTGCAGTAAGTGAATGCACTGGAGGAGGTGAGGGGTGGGGGACTAGGTGCCCAAGCCATAGGATGGAGTGGCCATGTAATGCCAGTCACCAACATGGCTGTTTTTCCTTGCTCTGTTCCCCGGTGGCCAGGACGGTGAGCGGGAGGAACCCGCAGAGCCCCGGGACACAGAGGCACCTTATGGGGGTGGTAGGTATGGCAAGCAGTTAGGAGGGCACCAGGTGGGCTAGTGGAGGCTTGCATGCTGAACAGGTGGGTGTGGAGGATGGGGGTGACAGTGGGCACGGAGGCAACAGGCATGACTTCTGGGGGCAAAACACTGGCCCAGGAAGGTAGGAATAGGGTGGCTCAAACCAATGGCTGTCCTTTCTGTCCCACTACAGGTCCACAAGTGGGAGGGGTGCCGGCACCAGCATGACCATATGCAGGTGCTCAGCAGAACTGGGCCCTGTGCACACAGAGCTGGTGGTGCTGGAAGGATCTGGCATGAGAGCTGCTGGAGGAGACCACATGACAGGTGGACAAGTTCTAGGAGGCCATCCACAGACTGGCTGAGGAGCACCAATGGTTCCTGTGGAGAGATGGAAATGGGTCTGACACCTGTGGCAGATACAGAAATGCCAAAGGACCAGGGAGAGGGAGAACTGCAGCCTGCTTGACATCATGTAGTCGTCCCTTGGGATGCAGTGCATTCTCCTCCACCATGTGGCTACCACAAGTGCTGCAATAACTGTTGCTTTGGGGTGGGCCCCAGCTGCCAACCTCCCCATGGAGCTCTCACCATGTGTCATATCTGGGTCTTGAACCCTTGGCCCTGGGGGTTTGGGGGCGGCGCCGTAGCAGCTTGAGCCACCTGAGACCTTGGTAGACTATGCCTTTGTCCTCCTCCTCCTCCTGTCTCCTCCTGCATCTCCGCCTGGTGGGGGCCCCGCCCCTTTTCACCTGTCTGCCATTTTGGTGTTTGTCTCCTGGCTTCCTGATTGGCCACCAGGGAGTACTTAGGGCCTTCTGGTGGCCCCAGAAACCTGGTGGAGCAACTACTTTCCCCGAGGGTTGGTTTCTGTGCCTCCCTTGATCCGGTGCAGCATTGCCTTGTCCCTTCCCTTGTGACTGTGTTGTTGTGTTCTGTGTGTGTGAGTCTCTCGTCCTGTGAAACCCATTGTGTATCTTGTATGAGTGACGCCCCCATCCTTGCTGTTGCGTGTGGTCCCTGTTCCCCTCGTGCACTGGGGCCTTGCTGCCCTACCCCTTCCAGCTCCCCTGTCGCTGGTTCCCCCTCTCCAGCTCCCCTGTCACTGGTTATTCCCTCCAGCTTCCTGCCACTGGCAATTCGTCCCTGCTTGCTTTCGTGGGCAACTCCCTCCCACTCTGGGTCACTGGTTCTCCTCTCTAGCTCTCGGTCCCCCTTAAGGTCCCAGGTCCGTGGCCTCGATGATGAGCTGTACGCCTTCTTAGGCCAGCTTGCCTGGTTCCATGCTGAGCTTTCAGTCTCCCGTATACCAGAGAATGGCTGAGAGGTTTCAGTATTGACGCTGTGGAACATTCCCTACTCCGTCCAGCCCTTCCCGCTGACCTTCCCTTCTCTTTCCCTCCTTTTCTTGGCTCCTTGCCCCGGAGCCTGACCCCTGCCATTCTCTTTCCCCCTTTTTCCCGGCTCTTTGCCCTGGAGCCTGACAGCATGCTGCCGGATGAGCTCCCACCATGCTGTCCCAGATGTAAACCACCTGACTAGGTCAGATTGGACAAGTTTCTGGAGGATACATCCATTAGTAACTATTAGTTGAATAGGTTGGGAACTCAGAGTGACCTACAGTGAACGGATCATCGCATTGTGACCTGTTGGGTAATTCTTCTAAGTGACTGAGACTGGTCACTGTCCGAGACAGGTGCTGGGTGCTGGCCTTGATGAACCATTGGTCTGATCGTGTATAGCACTACTTATGTCTTTGTTATGTCTCACCAGGACCTAGCTCCGCAACCACAGGTTCTGGGTGTCCTACCCCATGTGCAGACCTAACCCACCAGAAGACGGTCAAGTGCCCCTGCCAGCTGCCATAGCAACCCAATCCACTGTTGGATTGTGCAACAGTCACAGCTAAAAGCCCATTGCAAACCCTGCAAGCGTAATATGGGGCTTGTCCAGTAGGGGGAGGGTCAGGGGATAAAACAGTTTCTTTCCCCCTCCTTGTCTCCTCTCTTCTCCTCTCTCTGTCCTCCATCTTGTCCCATGCAGTCTGTACAGTATAGAAGCATGTCTTCTAAGTATGGCTGTAGCGGAATGTCGCAGCGGTAGCTATTTCCGCCGGAAACAGCATTTCTGCAATTAGTGGTACAGTGTGGCAGAGGCTTTAATTCCACTAGTTTCATTCTGCTACTTCCACAGGCATCACAAAATAGCAGAAACATGACATTTTCACTACTTCCGCCATTCCGCCAGCGCCACAAAATAGCGGAACAGCGGTTCTCCAACAGTTTCTGCAATTTTTCCACAATTCTGCAATTCGCAGAATGCCGGTGAAGTTAGTAGAATGTCCCCAGAAAAGCTGTGGTGTGGCGCAGGCAATTCTGAAATGGCAGAATGGAATCGCGGCGCGGTAACAGCTGCTGCCACATCAGCCCTAAAGTTCTTAGTAAAGTTCTGTTTTGAAGAAACTTCTGCTGTGTATTATTCAACAGAAAGCTAACTCTACAATAGGTTATGGGCCCAGGACATCTTAAAGACAATTTGAAGACTAGAAGCAGCCCAGAAGGAGTGCAGACTGTGAAAGAAAACTCCCAGAGTGGCCTACTGACTGTGAGTAAGAAGGCCTAAATCCCAGAAGGGGAAAGGGAGGGAAACAAGTATGGCAAGCAGCGCTCAGACTTTCAGTAGGAAAGCTGAACAATGTAAACTACCAATTGTGGAAGTTTAAAGTGGAAATGCTGGTGGATCTATGGGAGGTGATTACCATGAACATACCAGCAGCAAATCATGAGGAATAGGATAAAAAGGACAGGTTAGCAAAGGCTACAATAAGTTTATTGGTAGAAGATGACCAGCAAGAAGTGAGACCACAGCAAGAAGTATGTGGATTTCATTACAAAACTTGCATGACAGAACTAGCCTGAATAGCAAACTGTTTCTACTGAGGAAACTATACAAAATGAGGCTTGGTAAAGAAAGTGAAATGCAGGAGCATATAAATGCCATGTTGGAAGTAGTGGCACAGCTGCACAGCATTGGAGAAGATATGAAGGACAACCATGTGGTAGCCCTACTTCTCTTCAGCCTGCCTGAATCTTACAGTGTCATCTTGTCCCATGCAGTCTGTACAGCATGGAAGCATGTATTCTGAGTTCTTAGTAACGTTCTGTTTTGAAGAAACTTCTGCTGTATATTATTCAACAGAAAGCTAACTCTACAATTCCCACAACCATGGACACCCAGGTGAACTGGCACCAAAGCAAACACAGCCAACTGAGGCCTGGAGAGGGAGGGGAAAAAGGAAGGGGGTGAGAACATGAGATGTATGTGCCAGAGAGAAATGGGACAGATGGAGGATGACAGATGGGCCACGGGGCTCATTTTGCACATGTTCTGCTGTCAGCACCATTTTGGAAAAGGGCATCCTTTCTGCACATGCATAGAATGGCACCATGCATGCACAGAAAGACTGTCCTTTTCAAAATGGCGCCGACGCTGATGGTGCCATTTTGTAAAAGGGCTGGACATGCACAAAATGCCCCCCTGTGGCCATTTGCTGCATGTGCTCAGCTCTGAGAAGAAGGAAGTGCACCCTGATCAGAAGGCTTTCCAGGGCCTGGCAGGTTTCTCACAGCTGCACCAGCTCCAGCATGGCCCGGCCTCCTAGAAACAGAGCTCTGACAGCGCACCCTGGGAAGAAGACCTGCTTGGCCCTAGCAGACCATCTTCTCAGGGTGTGCTGTCAGAGCTCCACTACTGGAACTATGCTGCTAGGAAACATGGCTGCACTGTGTGGAGGTGGCATGGCATGGCCTCCCAGCAGCGAAGCTTCAGCACCACGCCCTGGGAAAAAGGCCTGGCAAGGCTCAGCAGGCCTCCCACAGCCACTCCAGCTCTGGCATGGCCACCCGGCTGTGGAGACGGTCCTGCCAGCAGCGGAGACAGTTGCTCCTCACCTCCATCTTCTGAGGCTTGCAGACTGGTATTTATTTATTTATTTGAACTTATTTCTAATCTGCTCCCTCCTGCTCACATGGCTGCTCAGGGCATCTCCCAATCAAAATTCACAATACAATATAAGACAATTCAATAATTAATATAAAATACATACAATTTATAAAACTCATTAAAAGAATGGAACTAAAATCCCTGCCCTACCAGTCTCCCTCTCCAAAAGCCTGGCAGAACAACCAGGTCTTACACTGTCTCCGGAAAGAGTACATGCCAACCGGCAGGGCCCCGGGAAGTGGGGGGTGGAGATGCAGATCCCCACCCCCACCCTCCTTTGACTTCAATGGGAAAATTTCCCATTGGAGTGCCCATTATTGCAGCTTATGGGCACCATGGGATCACAGTGTCTTTCATGGGGTGGAGGGAAACCCCAAGAGGATTGTCCATGCACAACAGAGGTCTAATTTTTGTCCCCAATTTTTGTCCCTACACAACCCCCAGTCTCATTTGTTTTTACCCACCAAACCACAGTCACCTGCAGTATGTTAGAGACATCAATAGTCATCTGTTGTCCCTGGATCTGTTTCTGTCCTCAGCCACGTGGTACTGCCCTGTTCTGGCCCTGTGCTTGCTTATGGGCACTGTGGGATCACAGCATTTCTCCTGGGTGGGGGGAAAGGAAGACCCCAATAAGATTGTCCCTGTACAGTTAAATATGTTTTTGATCTCAGTCAAGTGGTACCGCCCTGTCCCAGCCCTGTGCTTGCTCATCTTCAGCTTATGGCACCTAGGGATCACAGTGTCTCTCCTTGGGAAGCAGGAAAAACGGTGTGTGTGTGTGTGCAGAATGGACTCCAGTGTAATGAAGTGGCCAGGTGTGTGGTTCCCCAGGATGCTCAAGATCTCTGTCTGGGGGGTTGCTTTGTAGGAGCTGTGCTCCCACTTGGTTGACACTGACTCAAGTATTTCCTTATCTTGCATACAGTAAAAACCTTTAAGCAAAGGAAAATTGAAAACTTTTTGGTCTCCTCCTCTGCTTATCAAAATCTAAATGTAGCAAAGTCAGACTTATTGACGCATACTTCCAATCAATATGCTCTTTTAACAGATCTTCAAGAGAATAGTACCCCCTCAATTAGGGTTAGGAAATCTGCCTTTAAGGGTGATGGAATCTCAAAAAATATGATTGAAGAGCTGACAAATAAGAGAACATCAGAATTCACAGAGAAGGATCTTATTGATCTGTTTGCTGATCATGTACAATTAACTACATGTACAGTATGTTTTTTGTTCTCCCAATTAAACAACCTTAGTGGGAAAGTTGATGAATTATTACATGCTCAGATAGTGCAGTAGGAGAATATCAACAGGGTAATTGATAATGAGCATTTAACACAGGAGGTGCATGAGATGTCCCACAGAGGCAAACGGGTTGTACCTCAACTAGGGAATAAAAAGGGGGTGGAAGTTAGGAGTGTTTTTACTGGGGAAATAAAGTCTCAGGAGCACAGGGAAACATTTAGTTTGATACCTTGTGCTGTTGTATTCACAGTTCTCCCATTACCCAAAGGAAAACTTCCCTTTTGGTGCACTCCTTTAGATGTGGCGGAGCACTTAAGAGTTCTGCTACAAATTCTAGTAACTAGAAAAGACATTCAAGTAATGGATCATCTTAGCCTCTCTAAAGGACATTGGATAATAAGGGTGGAATTTAATTCCCCGGAAATAGTATCTGAGATCTATAAAGAAGAAGCTTTGCTAAATACAAGAGCTGTGTTTATTGCCAGGGTCTATAATCATACATTATAATTAAAATGTATTATATGTACCTCCCCAGGTTGGACCTGAAGCTAGAGAAATCTTGCAACATAATTTGAGCCAGAGTGATGTGCATCTGCCTATTTGTACACAGGACCCAAAGGGGCCTTTAAATCCCTTTGAAGCTAAAACAGGAGTATTAATGAGCAATAAGGATCCTAAAAACTTGACAGATCTTTTAGATGAAGGAGATATGGAAATCCAACTCCATGCAGAGGGTAGTCAATTAGTTAGTAGGATAAAAGAAGATAGGAATCATGTTCAGGCATTAGAAGGTCCACCAATGGTAGACTAATCTATATTGTTAGGAAGCATGGAAAAGCTTTATAACAAAATAGGGAAGTTAAAACCTGTAAACAATCTTACCCTACAACCAAAAAAAGATGGAGGAAAGTTTAAGGACAGTAGATAAAGGAGATCTACCTATTTATCATCAACCCCAATAGGTCCATCTTCAGGAGATAAGCAGATGATTCAATCTGACTTATTTGAAAGTACAAACTTCTTAGATGAAAGCTTCCTAGTTTTAGATCACCAGAGTAACGATGTAGAAATACATCCTAGTAGTAAAGAATCTTCAGTGTTATATCTCTGTAGTGGAATCAGTGATAGAAATCAAGACCACTGACCAGTTTATTTATTTTATTTTATTTATTTAAAACTTTTATATCCTGCCCCTCCTGCCCAAAGACAGCTCAGGGCAGTGAAAACACAAAACAAATTTAACAACAAAAAAATTAAAAACCAATCAACAAATTTTAAAACAAATCATAAAACTCCCCTCCCTCCCTCCCAAACCCTACCCCCCTATCCCCCCCACTCGCCAAAAGCCTGGCGGAACAGCCAGGTCTTACACAAACATCGAAATGACAGGAGGGTGGGGGCCAACCGAGCCTCCTCTGGGAGTGAATTCCACAGCACAGGGGCAGCCACCAAAAAAGATCTCACATCAGTGGCCACCCGTCTTGCCCAGGGAACCTCCAAAAAGGCCCCCACGGATGATCTCAGGGGTCCCACGGGCACATGGGGAGTGAGGCAATCCCACAGATAGGCAGGGCCCAGGCTGTTAAGGGATTTGAAGGTCAAAACCAGCACCATAAACCTAGCCCGGTGCTTTATAGGCAGCCAGTGCAGAGCCTGGAGCAAAGGTGTCATGTGCTCCCTGTGGCCTGCCCCAGTAAGGAGGCGGGCCGCGGAATTCTGCACCAGCTGCAGCCTCTGGGCCAGCTTCTTGGGCAGCCCCACATAGAGTGCGTTGCAGTAATCCAGCCTCAAGGTGATGAAGGCATGGGTGACAGTGGTGAGGTCAGCGTCTGAGAGATACGGCCGAAGCTGCCGGACAAGAAGTAACTGCTGAAATGCATTCCCCACCACGGCCGCAATCTGAGATTCCAGGCTGAGCCATGAATTGAGGAGCACACCCAGACACCGTACCTGCGAGATCATGGGAGGATGACACACCCCCCCAACAAGAGGAGATTCAACGACTCCCAGGCCCCCCAGGCCCTCACCCACCAACATCACCTCCGTCTTGTCAGGATTCAGCTGCAGATGGCTCAACCTCATCCAAGCCCCCACAGCCGACAGGCACTGGGAAAATAAAGAAACTGCATGGCCTGGGTCGATGGAAAAAGAGAGGTAGAGCTGAGTGTCATCAGCATACTGATGACACTGCATGCCCTGAACCCTCTCACGATCTCCCCTAATAGCTGCATATAGATGTTAAACAAGAGGGGGGACAGAATGGCACCCTGTGGGACTCCCCACGTGAGGTCCCGGGCGGAAGACGTACACTCCCCCAACCACCCAGTGAGTTCTTCCAGTCAGTAATGAACGAAACCAGTCCAAGACCATCCCGCCAATCCCGGCACGGTCCCGCAGGTGAGTCACCAACACCTCGTGATCGACTGTCGAACGCAGGCAAAAGGTCTAGCAGGACTAGTAAGGTCTGATGACCCTGGTCCAATGCCAGACGGAGATCGTCAACCAAGGCCACCAGTGCAGTCTCTGTACCATACCCAGGCCAAAACCCAGACTGAGAGGGGTCAAGGAAACTGGTGCGGTCCAGGTGTTCTTGGAGCTGCTGTGCCACAGCCTGTTCAATAACCTTCCCTAAAAAGGGAAGGTTAGAGACCGGCCAATAACTGGCAGGCGCATCAGCATCAAGAGATGGTTTCCTGAGCAGGGGCCTAACCACAGCCTCATTCAGGCACCCTGCCCTCCTGAAGGGAGGCACTAACCACCCCAGCCAGCAATGGCCATAATGTCTCCTGGCTGGCTTTCACCAGCCAGGACTGGCAAGGATTTTGTTCACAAGTAGTGGCACGAACAGATCCCAACAAGGACTCCACATCGGCAGGTGATAGCATCTGAAACCGATCCCACGAAACAGGACAGGACAGGGCATCCATAACCCCAAGATGATCCTCTGCAATAACTGCGGAACCGAAATCGTGGTGGATGCGAGCGATCTTATCTACAAAGTACTCGATAAACCGGTCACAGTGGTCACTGGATTGCTCCAGGTCCAGGCGGAGACAGGCAGGACTAACCAAACCTTTCACCACCCAGAAAAGCTCCGCTGGATGTGACTTTGCAGATGCAATAAGGACAGCAAAGAACTGCTTCTTGCTGCCTGCACCACCACAGCATAGGCCTTTAAACTGCTCTTATGCTGCGATCGATCATACAGTGCCACCATCACTCCAACTGCCTGCTCTCCTGCTTCAAACCCCGCAGGCCCTCAGTAAACCAAGGAGACCTGCAGGAGACTCGGTAGGGCAGCGGACACCTGGGAGCCACTCTGTCAGTGGTCTCGGCCAACAAGGTGTTCCAGAAGGCTAGGAGATCATCGACCGAGCGGGTCTCAAGGTCCAGGGGAAACTTCCCCAGAGCATTCTAGAACCGATCCGGTTCCATAATTCTCTGGGGGTGGACTGATCTAATAAGTCCTACACCTTTCTGGGGGTTAACATGCACCAGGATGCACGCCTTAAGGAGGTAATGGTCAGACCATGACAAGGGCTCCATCCCCCTGACTTCCCCCGCCTCAAGGCCGGTGCATAAAACCAAATCCAGTGTATGTCCCTCCTCATGTGTGGGGCCACAGATCATTTGGGACAGGCCCATAGTTGTCATAGAGGCCATGAACTCATGCCTCATTCCTCCAAGATCAGTGTCAGCGTGGATGTTAAAATCCCCCAGGACCACTAGTTTTGGGGTCTGGAGGATCACATCAGACACCAAATCAGCAAGAGCATGTAGGGATGCCGCCGGGCAATTAGGTGCATGGTACACCAGCAGCACCCCTAATCTGTCCCCGGCCAAATCCAACACAAGATGGAGGCACTCAACACCTGGTGGAGCCTGCACCAGATACCTCCTAAAAGACAGTGCATCTTTGATAATAATACCTACCTCCCCCCCGACCCCCGTCCCTCCAGCCGAGGCTGATGCTGCACAGAGAATCCAGCCGGAACAAGATCACCCAGAATACGGTCCAATTCATTGTCCATCCAGGTCTCTGTAATACACACGAGTTCGGCGTCCCACTCCGGGATTAACTCCCGGATAGTAGATGACTTATTAACCACCAACCTCGCATTTAGCAGCACCAGGCCAAGACCTGGGGTCTCCTGGGCCTCGACCCACAACCTTCCCATTTGGGTGGTTGAGGGGGGGATGGGCACAAGGCACCTCTCCCTCCTCACTGATGAAATACCCCTCTCCATTTAGGGTTGTTGCAGAGAATGTTGAGGTTAGGGAGCAAGTAATTTGGATGAGGTTAAGCAAGGGTCTATAGGCTCAAAGGTGAAATCAGGAGCCTATACCATGCCACAAACAAAGGAACCTATGGAGCAAGAGAAGTCAGTTTCATCAGTAAGAGTACCGCCTAAGGAGAATAGACAGATAAAACAAGATCCTGATTCAAAGTTTTTGAATTGGAATATAGCAGGTTGGAGATGGCGAGTAAGGGACCCTAAGTTTATATCTTTTATTTATGATCAGGATGTAATAATGCTCCAGGAGACTTGGATGCTCAAAACTTGTGCGTGCATTGGGTTCAGTACTTTTTGTATTAATGCAATACCTTCTATTGGTAAAGGCAGACCAAGTGGTGGTCTGGCCCTTCTTACCAAGGATTCCAGGGGCATCAAGATGGTGCTGGTTAGTTTGTATTTAGCATTTTTTGCAGTTTGACATTTAACATTATCTAGTAATTTTGAATTCCTGCTGATTACTTTGTATGTTACCCCTGAATCTTCACCTTATTATTTTGAGGAAATTTGGACAATAATGAACGGTAATACATTGGAGGCTTGTAGAAAATTTCCTATGGCTGCTCTTCTCCTGGGTGGCGACTTAGGGTAATTTCAGATGTGCCGGGGTGCCCATTGGTCCCGGCACGGAATCGCGTATTGATTCCCCTCCGGAATCCAGCCGGCCCATCAACAGAGGGTGTTTTCAGATGTTACGAGATCACGCTCAACCACGCTCAATCGCGTGGCAGGGCCAAAGAGCCCTGAACGTCTGTTAGGCGGCTGCCAGATGTTCACCACGCTCAATACCCACATGGAGTCAATTTCAACCATGCTTCCTGGGCTACCCGGCACAAAATCTCGGGAAGCGTGGTCAAAGAGATTCCCATCAGGAAGCAACAAAAAGTAACATCTGGACGCCAATCCCTGGGCAGAACCAAAGAAAATGAGCCCCAGCCATGGACAATGCACACAGCATCGCTGCCAGGCAACCAGCAACAACACAACAACCGGAGGGAGATTTAAAGGAAAACCTGCAGCAGGGAAGCGTGGCGGGATGGAGGGAGGAGGGAGGCGGAAGNGTCTCCTGGCTGGCTTTCACCAGCCAGGACTGGCAAGGATTTTGTTCACAAGTAGTGGCACGAACAGATCCCAACAAGGACTCCACATCGGCAGGTGATAGCATCTGAAACCGATCCCACGAAACAGGACAGGACAGGGCATCCATAACCCCAAGATGATCCTCTGCAATAACTGCGGAACCGAAATCGTGGTGGATGCGAGCGATCTTATCTACAAAGTACTCGATAAACCGGTCACAGTGGTCACTGGATTGCTCCAGGTCCAGGCGGAGACAGGCAGGACTAACCAAACCTTTCACCACCCAGAAAAGCTCCGCTGGATGTGACTTTGCAGATGCAATAAGGACAGCAAAGAACTGCTTCTTGCTGCCTGCACCACCACAGCATAGGCCTTTAAACTGCTCTTATGCTGCGATCGATCATACAGTGCCACCATCACTCCAACTGCCTGCTCTCCTGCTTCAAACCCCGCAGGCCCTCAGTAAACCAAGGAGACCTGCAGGAGACTCGGTAGGGCAGCGGACACCTGGGAGCCACTCTGTCAGTGGTCTCGGCCAACAAGGTGTTCCAGAAGGCTAGGAGATCATCGACCGAGCGGGTCTCAAGGTCCAGGGGAAACTTCCCCAGAGCATTCTAGAACCGATCCGGTTCCATAATTCTCTGGGGGTGGACTGATCTAATAAGTCCTACACCTTTCTGGGGGTTAACATGCACCAGGATGCACGCCTTAAGGAGGTAATGGTCAGACCATGACAAGGGCTCCATCCCCCTGACTTCCCCCGCCTCAAGGCCGGTGCATAAAACCAAATCCAGTGTATGTCCCTCCTCATGTGTGGGGCCACAGATCATTTGGGACAGGCCCATAGTTGTCATAGAGGCCATGAACTCATGCCTCATTCCTCCAAGATCAGTGTCAGCGTGGATGTTAAAATCCCCCAGGACCACTAGTTTTGGGGTCTGGAGGATCACATCAGACACCAAATCAGCAAGAGCATGTAGGGATGCCGCCGGGCAATTAGGTGCATGGTACACCAGCAGCACCCCTAATCTGTCCCCGGCCAAATCCAACACAAGATGGAGGCACTCAACACCTGGTGGAGCCTGCACCAGATACCTCCTAAAAGACAGTGCATCTTTGATAATAATACCTAACTCCCCCCCGACCCCCGTCCCTCCAGCCGAGGCTGATGCTGCACAGAGAATCCAGCCGGAACAAGATCACCCAGAATACGGTCCAATTCATTGTCCATCCAGGTCTCTGTAATACACACGAGTTCGGCGTCCCACTCCGGGATTAACTCCCGGATAGTAGATGACTTATTAACCACCAACCTCGCATTTAGCAGCACCAGGCCAAGACCTGGGGTCTCCTGGGCCTCGACCCACAACCTTCCCATTTGGGTGGTTGAGGGGGGGATGGGCACAAGGCACCTCTCCCTCCTCACTGATGAAATACCCCTCTCCATTTAGGGTTGTTGCAGAGAATGTTGAGGTTAGGGAGCAAGTAATTTGGATGAGGTTAAGCAAGGGTCTATAGGCTCAAAGGTGAAATCAGGAGCCTATACCATGCCACAAACAAAGGAACCTATGGAGCAAGAGAAGTCAGTTTCATCAGTAAGAGTACCGCCTAAGGAGAATAGACAGATAAAACAAGATCCTGATTCAAAGTTTTTGAATTGGAATATAGCAGGTTGGAGATGGCGAGTAAGGGACCCTAAGTTTATATCTTTTATTTATGATCAGGATGTAATAATGCTCCAGGAGACTTGGATGCTCAAAACTTGTGCGTGCATTGGGTTCAGTACTTTTTGTATTAATGCAATACCTTCTATTGGTAAAGGCAGACCAAGTGGTGGTCTGGCCCTTCTTACCAAGGATTCCAGGGGCATCAAGATGGTGCTGGTTAGTTTGTATTTAGCATTTTTTGCAGTTTGACATTTAACATTATCTAGTAATTTTGAATTCCTGCTGATTACTTTGTATGTTACCCCTGAATCTTCACCTTATTATTTTGAGGAAATTTGGACAATAATGAACGGTAATACATTGGAGGCTTGTAGAAAATTTCCTATGGCTGCTCTTCTCCTGGGTGGCGACTTAGGGTAATTTCAGATGTGCCGGGGTGCCCATTGGTCCCGGCACGGAATCGCGTATTGATTCCCCTCCGGAATCCAGCCGGCCCATCAACAGAGGGTGTTTTCAGATGTTACGAGATCACGCTCAACCACGCTCAATCGCGTGGCAGGGCCAAAGAGCCCTGAACGTCTGTTAGGCGGCTGCCAGATGTTCACCACGCTCAATACCCACATGGAGTCAATTTCAACCATGCTTCCTGGGCTACCCGGCACAAAATCTCGGGAAGCGTGGTCAAAGAGATTCCCATCAGGAAGCAACAAAAAGTAACATCTGGACGCCAATCCCTGGGCAGAACCAAAGAAAATGAGCCCCAGCCATGGACAATGCACACAGCATCGCTGCCAGGCAACCAGCAACAACACAACAACCGGAGGGAGATTTAAAGGAAAACCTGCAGCAGGGAAGCGTGGCGGGATGGAGGGAGGAGGGAGGCGGAAGAGAGCGGTGGGTGAGAGAGCGAGGGTGGAGGAGGAGGAGGCAGTGGCATCAGTGGAGGGAGCACAGGCAGAGGAGGGGGAGCCGGGGGTCGTGCTGACCATGGAGGAGGTGATGGGACAACACCCACAGCAGCCAGGACATGACGCCTCAGGGACATCAGCTGGAACGGGGGCGGAGGAGGAACCCAGGAAACGGGTAAGGGGAAACAGGGGCAGGGGAGCAGGGGCACCAAGGGGGGGGGCACGGGGCAAGTCTGGGCTCCCGCCAGGGAGGAGGAAGAAGGGGGCGCCCTGCGAGGGGCCAGGACACGCACCCAACCCTAAAACCCCCACCCCCTGCCTCCCGAAGACACGGAAGAGCACCCGGGTGGACGAGCCCCCAGAGGACACCGGCCCAGCCTGGGCGGAGGCAGAGGTGGAGGAACCACAGTGGAGAAGAGGGAGGAAGGCGTACCACAGAAGGGGCCAGTGGGGGCTCCAAGAGACCCGGGACTTCATAAGGATCTGGGGGACCCTGGAGTACCAGCTGGAGCTCCCGCTCAACCAGCGCAATGAGCATGTCTACCAGGACATAGTGCGGGACATGGAGGCGGCGGGGCATCAGCACACAGTGGCACAGTGCTGCTCAAAGGCCAAGGAGCTGAAGAGGGGGTACAAGGCCATTCGGGACAACAATAGGCGGTCCGGACATGGAGCCCGGACCGCCCCATTCTACAATGCCCTGGACCTCATCCTGCATATGAAGGGGTCCATAGTCACCCCACGGCTCATCGGGAGCACTGTGGTCCAGGGCAGGGAATGGGCTGAGGTACCCCCTCCCCTCACTGCCCCCCTGGTAGACATGAGCTCCAGGGCCCCCAACCCTGAGGAGGATCAACCTGGGACCCCCAGCACCTGCAGGCCCCCCTGGACAGCAGCCCGGAGAGCACCCACCCCCAGGCCAGGCAAGCGGAGTCCGAGGCCGGCACCCTCATCACCCTCAGCCCGTGGTCCATGGGGGAGCACTCCCACACCGAGGGGCCAGCCTTGGAAGGATTCGTGGCCGACATTGAGGGTAAGTGGACGACCCGGAGGGGGGAGGGACCGGGCCCATGGGGGCAGGGGGCAGGGGGGGATGAATGGGCCAGGGCCAGTCCCAGCCCCCCAATACCAAGGAGGAAGGGGGCCCAGCCCCAGGTCGCCCATCCACACACCCCTACACCCACAACCCCGCTCCTCACCCGCAGGCCACGGGACACCCCGGGACCAGACCGAGGCGACCAAGCAGGCAGTCGCCAAGGAGACCCACCAGCAGGTGCAGGAACCAGGTGAGGCAGGCTGTCCAGTAGGGAGGGCACTCCGGGGTGCAGAGAGGGGTTCCCCAGACAGTCGGAGGAGGTGGGAGGGGCCAGGGTCTGGGGGTGGGGAGGGGCCTGGCAAGACACCCGGGGGCCCGCGGGGCCCCTGCCCCATCACGGCCAGGGGTCAGGGGCCTAGGCCAGGATCAGACTAACTCTCCCATACCCTCAGGGCAACCCCAGCGGCCAGCATCCCCAGGACCCGTGGCCCCATCGCAGCGCATGAGAGAGCACCGGGCATGGGTCCGCAGGAGGAGGGAGGACCAGGTGGAGGAGATTGTCCGGACCTCGGAGGAACAGGGGGAGAGGATGATAGCGGCCGTGGACTGGATGGAGGTGGCCATCGAGCGGTCCCTGGAGCGGGCAGAGGTGAGGGACCAGAGGCTCCAGGCCGAGGTGCACCTGGAGCGGAGGCGGGAGTGCCGGGAGCACAGCAGGCAGGTGGAGGCACTCGGGAGGCTGGAGCAGGCCATCACAGGCATTGTGCGGGAGCACTCTGCGAAGATGGATAGGTCCCACGATATTGGGACCTCCCTGCTCCTGCATGCTGGCACGACGTGTGCCAACGTGATGGCAGCCACGCCCCCGGGCACCCTGCCTGCCCAGGGCCCCATGCCAGGCCCCTCGGTGCCCCCTCCCCCTGTGCAGGTGCCCTAGCCAGCCTCGCACCCTCAGGGACTGCGCATCCACCTCCCGGTGCCCCCCGGCCTCAGGAGGGTTCTGCCACCATTGGGGGCCCCTGGGTCCCTCCCCCCCTCCCCCCAGCCACCGCCACCCTGCTGGACCTGGAGGAGGCCCAGGACACTGCTGGGAACACAGACAGTGGGGGGAGGGGATCTCCCAGGGATCCATGGCCCACACTGGGCGCTCATGGGGCCGACCCCGGAAACGAGGGGGGGGAAGGGGAGGGCGGTGTGAGGCTGGGCACTACAGGGGTGGAGGAAGAGGTGGAGGGGTCACATGTACACACCAGTGAAATAAATGTTTAAGCACAAGTATGCCTCCAGGGCCCGTATGTGGGTGATGGGGGGGCACCCCATGCAGGGGCCGGCCCCAGGAACCCCAGGGGGTGGCCTGGGGAGGGGAGCCCCTCACACCCGGACCCCCCAGACAATATGCCTCACCAGGGCATCTCGGATGCGCTGGGTATAACGGTACTCCCTGGGGTTCTCGGCATTCACGTACAGGGTCCCGGGCCGGGGGGCCCAGTGGGGCTCAGGGTATTCCAGGGCTGCCCCCTCGGTCTCGCAGATGTTGCGGAGCACACAGCATGCCCCGATCCCCAGGGTGGAGGTTTCCATAGTGTAGTCTAGGCGCCCAGCGAGACTCCTCCAGCGCTGCTTGAGGGCCCCGAAGGCTCGTTCCACCACGGTCCTGCTGGAGCACAGACGGGTATTGTATAGCACCTCCGCAGAGGTCCGTGTGACAGGGTAGACCTTCATCAACCAGCGGGTGAGGGGGTAGGCAGGGTCTCCCAGAATACAGGGGGGCATCGGTACCCCCTCAATCCAGGTCATCCCCATGTCAGCGAAATCCCCCCAAAACATCCGGGCATAGAAGGGGGAGATGGTCATGATCCGGGTGTCGTGACTGCGTCTGGAGTTGCCAGTGAAGATGTCTATGAACCGGCCCCAGTGATCCACAACCGCCTGCAGCTGCAGGGAGTGGTACCCGTGCCGGTTCACATACTCTGCTGCCTCCCCTGTGGAGGGGTGGAGAATCTTGACATGGGTGCCGTCCACAGCTCCCATGGAGTTGGGGAAGCCTCCGGCCACAAATCATGCCATCACGGCCTCCTGGTCCACCAGCTGGATTGTTCTGTCCAGGAGCACGCCCTCCACAGCCTCGCACATATCCCAGAGGATACAGGCTATGGTGCTGAGCCCTACCCTGAAGTTCTGGGACACAGACCGGCAGGAGTCAGGCGTTGCCAGGGCCCAGACCCCTATGGCCACCCACTGGACCATGGGGATGGGGGTCCTCATGGAGGTGTGCTGTCTCTCTATCCAGGGCATCAGGAGCTCTGCTAGGCGCAGCAGGGTGAGCTTGTCCATCCTGAGGTGGGCCCTCCAGGCTGCCTCATCCCACTGGGCCAGCGCCCTCGCCCACCAACCCTGTGGGCGCTCAGCAACCCATAGGCACCTCTCAATGGGCATAGTGAGATGGACTGACCAGTGCATGGTCTCCCTCACCCACAGGAGGCACCTGGCAACCTCGCGGAGCACCGCGGGCCGGGTCCGGGCCCGGCTCACGGCTTGCCAGTCTGCCCTGGATAGCCTCTGTGCCCTGAGCTGGGCACAGGCTCTCCTCTGGCCATGGTACACCCTGAAGGCCCTTGCAGCTCTCCAGGCCAGGGAAACCTGCAGTTGGGCGGCCAGGTGCACCTCCGCACCAAGGAGGCGCAGCTGCTCGGTGTGGTCACGGTACCACTCGGCTGCGAGCATGAGGTGCATCCAGTAGGCAGCTTCCCTGTCCTGCTCCATGGTGGTGGGGGCCCCGGAGGTTGTGGAATGTTTATTATGGCCCTCCGATGGGCGGCCGTGTTGGGGGCTGGCCCCCAGCCGGCCGGGCCCCCCAATGGGGTGCATGGGTCTGTGGGTGTGCCCATGGTTACACGTGCTGGCTGTGCATGGGTCCTCATGCCTGCATGGGCGCGCGGTTCCGTGTGCTCCTTCTGTAGCTGCATGCCTTCACCCATCAAACCCCCACGTCTGTTTGCAACACCGTGGCCTTGGCGTCCCAATTAGCTGTTATGTGAGTGCTATTGTGTTGGGCAGCTGTGCTGGGTCCGCACCCCACGCCTCGCTCTGTTGTGCTACAATGTTGTGGTCTGTGGCCGCTTTTCCTGTCCTTGGGACCCCTCAGAGGCCCTCCCAGCCCTGGAGGGTATGTGTGCCCCCCTGTCCATGGTGTTATTCTCCCTGTCTTGCAGGACCATGGCTGGTTGTCCATCCACCAGGCTCCCGCTTCCCGGTCCCCATGGGGCCCCCCATATCTGGACCTTCCGTGAGACCATGTCTCTGTGCGACCTGTGGCATACCCCGGCCGTGCAGCTGCTCCTGGGCAGCCCATCAAGCTGTGCAGGTGCCTTTGTGAGCTTGAGCTCCGGACTTCACTACTTCGGCTATGAGGCATGATTGCCGGCTGCATGCAGACACCCTGGGGCTGGTTCACTTCCCTGAAGGATGCATCCTGGACAAGCAGTGTTCTCATGTGCCCTGGGCCGGGACTGAGACCGTGTCTATGCTGAGTGTGTGTGGGGTGGGCGCCTACACATTGTGCCTTGCTGAGGGTGGCCCTGCCTTGGCCATGTCCTACTTTGCCTGTGTTCATGGGGTGCGTGGGTACCAGTGCACCCATGCAGCGGTGTACCACCGGCTGCTGGAGCTGGGACATCTTCCTTGGCCCCCTTCTGTTGCCTGCTGTGTGTCGGAGCCTTCCGCGGCAGAGCTGTCAGCCCTGTTGGGGGTGTGGTCCCGTTCGGATGTGCATCTGGGTCTCTCCATGCATGATCCCTTTGAGGCCTACTACCTGATTACCCACCACATGTCCTTGCTGGGGTACCACTGGGGCTTGATCCATTGGCCCCACCTGGTTCACCGGGTGGGGTGCCCAGCCCCTGGGTCCCCAGTGGCTGCCTGTGAGTCCCGGTGTTCCTCCCGGCCCCCCGGTGTCCTGCCCCCGTGTGGGCTCCCACCCCTGTCCTGGGGAACCGGTCCCTGCTGGCTGCTCCCTCCCTGATGTCTCTGCCATGCTGTGGTGAAGCCTGCTTCGTGTGGTGTTTCTGCCCCTGGCTGTGGCCCCGGGCCCCCTCTAGGCCCCACCCCCAGGTCTGCCTGCACACCTGGGGTTTCCCTCTGTGGTTGCCCTCCCTGGTGCCTGGGTGCGGCGCTCTGCATGGCCTCACCGACCCTCCTGCGTCCAGCTACCTGTCCCCACCTGCCAGTGCTGCCACCTGCTTCCTGCCCCCCCTTGGGTGCTTGTGTGACCTGGGGGTTCCGGGACCCCCAGACTGGCCCTTAGTGCTTCCTCTGGGTGTGTGTGTGTGCATCCTTGGACCTGCTGCACTGCACTGGCTGTCCTGCTTGCCCTCCATTGGCCCATCTGTGGGTGTGGGGTCTCCGTGTGCCTCCTGGACCGTTCCCACCCAGCTTACTGCACATTGCAGGCCCCTGCTGTGCCTTGGTCCTGAGATCCTCCCCCCCCCTTTCCGAGACTGTCTGTGTTGCTGTGGGGGCACCCGTGCGGACTGTGCTGCTGTGGGGGTTGTGGTTGCTGTTGCCTGTGTCCTGCCCTGCCCCTTTGCGGTTCCCCCCCTTTTCCATGTCCAGCCTCCCCTTTGCTCCCGTTGTGCCTTGTGTGTTGTCTGGGCACCCGTGTCCCCCTTCCCTTCCTTTGTGTGTGTGTGTGTGTGTGTGTGCTCTTACTGTGTGTTCCGCTGTGCCTCCGCTGCCTGTGTGCCTGCTGTGTGTGGTACCTGTCTGGCTCTTCTCCCTCTCCCCCCTCCCTTCCTGTTTCCCTTGTGTGGGCGTTCCCTTTTGTGTCTTTTGGCTTCATTTGCCCTCAGGTGGCCATGTCTGTGTCCCGTCCCTGCCCGGTGGGTTCTGGGTGTTTTGGCCACGGCTGGGAATCGGCGTCATGTCTGTTGCGCTGCCCCGGGCTGTGATCTGGCGGCCTGATTCCCGGCCATGGTCCTGGTCCCATCACCTCTGTTTGTGGCTTTTATTCACCCCGGGGGTGTGTGGTTGTTCTGTTCACCCCCACCGGGAATCCACTGTGGTGAAGCGCCCACCCGTAACGTCTGAAAACATCCAGAGGGTATTTTCAGACATTACGAGATCACAGTGAACCACGGTCAATACCCACATGGGGCCAAAGCGCCCTGAACATCTGTTTGGCGACCGCGAGATGTTCACCATGGTCAATTCCCACATGGGGTCAATTTCAACCACGCTTCTAGGGCTCCCCGCCAGACAATCGCCACAAGCGTGGTCAAAGAGATTCCCAGCAGGAACCAACAAAAAGTAACGTCTGGCCGGCAACCACGACCCGGAATCCCCAGCGGGATTCCGGGCCGTGGTCAAAACAGGCGGGTGCTGTGGCCGCATTGGCCGCAGTGCCCGCCCATCTCCCCAGAGGGCAGGCAGCATGGGAGCGTGGGGGGTGGGGCCATGTGGCTCCACATTGCGCCGCGCAGCCATGTCCCCTCCCCGATTCCCCACCAGGATCAGCCGGCATGTCTGTTGGACATGCCAGAGTGATCCCGGCGGGGAATCATTCGGGTGATTCTGGGATGGGGCAAATGTCACCCCGCCTCATCTGAAATCACCCAGACAGTCACCACAGGGGGATTCACCGTGGTTGACTGTGGTGGAGTAACGTCTGAAAATACCCTTAAATACAAGGCTGGGGAACCCAAGTGGAGAATTAGACCTTGGTCATTCAAGGGTTTTCTTGGTCCCACCATGTAACAATATAAGGTCATCTAGGGATGAGAAAACCAACAGCAGATCACCTAGAGTAAAAAGCTTGGTGGAAAATTTGAACCTAGTAATTTTAAACGGGCTTCTCCAGGGAGATATGGAGGGTAATTTTACTTACCACTCATCACAGGGGTCTAGTGTATTGGATTTTTTATGATCTCTGCATCAGTGTTATTTAATGAATCTGAATTATAGGTGATTCCAAATTACATGACTGAGCACCTACCTTTAGCCTTGCGGTTTCATGATCCAAATATTAAGCTGCTTTGTACAAGGGAAAGAAGCATGATAATGGCAGAAAAGGGGAAGCAAGTATTATTATGGAAAAGATGGTTGGAAGAAGTTGAGAAGGTTTTTAAATTTTTTTTATAAAGTGAGAGCCCATTATTGAGCTCTGTAGGGATGCTGTTTGTGCTCATATACAGATCACCTAGCTCTATATGGGGAAAAAAATGAGTTTATTGTCTCCTATGTTAGTTACAGTAAAACAGGATTCGAGTGTAGTTAAAACCTATTCGCCATGGTTTGGTGGCGAAGGTCGGAAATTGAGAGCTGGTTTGCGAAGTTTAGCTAGAGATTTGAACATTTATCCTACGAAAGAGAAAAGAGATCTCTTAATAGAGTCTAGGAAGTAGGGATGGGCGAACGCGGTTCGGAAGTTTGGGGTTCAGACCGAACTCAGTCTGTTCGGTCGACCGAACTGAACTTCTGAACTGAACTTGAATTTCAAACAGAACCGAATTGCCAAACCCCGTTCTGTTCGCTCATCCCTAGTGGCAACACACACCGAAAAAAACTGGCTTTGAATGGCCGAACTTAGTTCGGAAGTTCGGAATTCGACCGAATTCAGTCTGTTCGGTTGACCGAACTGAACTTCCGAACGAACTAAAATTTTAAACCGAACCGAATTTCCGAACACGAATTTCAAACCGAACTGAACAGAACCAAATTTCCGAACTCCGTTCTGTTCGCCCATCCCTACTAGGAAGTCTTATAGAACAACTCTTGCTTCAAAGCAGTTGGAGTTCCAGAAACAATCCTGGAAGCAATTATTACAAGCAGTCAGTCAAAATGATTCCAGGAAATTCTGGAAGTTAATGAAAGAGGCAAAAGTAGGTAGGTAGGACCAAAGAATCCCAAGCTTGTCGCCTAAGATATGGGAAGAGTATTTTGGAAAACTTTTTATGAGTCCAGACAATTTTGATTTCAGGCTGTTTATTTCTCCGATTGAGAGCTTGGCAGGAATGGCCTGCAGTAACTCAAAATGAAATAACAGATTTGATTCAGGAATTGAAGGGGGTAAGGCACTGGGTGGTGATTTTATCCCCCCAGAGCTTCTTAAGAGCAATCCAGAATGGTGGGCAAAAATATTAGCCCCATTATTTACATTCATTAAATCATTCAGGAACTTTTCCCAGCAACTGGAAAAATAGTAGGGATGGGTGAACACGGTTCAGAAGTTTGGACTGAACTTGAATAGTTTGGTTGACCGAACCGAACGTGCGAACCGAACTCGAATTCGAACGCTCAGTTCGGATGCGTTCGGTGAGTTCAGAATTGAATTTCCATTGGTTTCAATGGAAAACACATTATTGGCTGTAACATTTTTGTTTTGTATGCTATGTGCGGAAATTTGGGGTGCCTATACCTCCAATGGAAAGCATTATGTGTACCAAATTTCAAAACGATTGGAGAAAGGAATCCAATTTTAGAAGCAGTTGAATTATTGTATTTTGCAGTATTCTACATATACATTCTTAGCTGTAATTTCTTTGCCTCACACCTAATGTAGGTGAAAATTGTCCAGTTTCTGCCCCTTCCCAAATTTACTATCTTTGCCAAATTTCATAAGGATTGGGAAAAGGGTCTTGGTGGTATAAGCAATTAACATATAAATATATGTTTGACTATAACATCTTTGTAGTCCAATCAGTGTACATGAAATTTGTCAGGGATATATATTACACTTTCATTATCATCTCTGCCAAATATCAGAAAGTTTTTTTAAAGGGTTCCAATTTTATATGTCTGTACAGCATATGTAGAGAAGGGGCCTATGCCTGGGATTCTCTTATGTCACTGTGGTATAAGATTGGCTTGTGATGTGAATTGGTCAACAGAAATGTCAACCAAATATCCTCATTCTGTGCTGGGACCATCCCAACATATATCCCCCACTTGTTTCTGGGAAGTCAGAAGCATCTGTTTAGGAAAGAGTCAATAGAAATTCTCTTATGTCCTCTGTCTCAGTGCTGCAGGATGTGATTGTGATGATAATTGGCCAGCCTGGATGTGTTTAAACTATGTCTCCTGACTGCTGGGATGCTATCTCAGAAGTCCCAGTTATGTTGCTTATGCCCGCCTCAGGGCCGCCCCCTATGCCCACCTCGAAGCCACTACCAATTGGTCCTGTAAAGCTAGAAGCTTGCAGTAATGTGTTTGGCCATTGAATGTGTCTGTCAGTCTTTGGGGTTGCTCCACATCCTTCCTCCTACAGTCTCTCTCCCCCTGCCATGCAGGGTGCCTGCCTCTGACTGGCACTGAATATGCTGATATTCATCTGAATAATGATCTTCACAGGGACAACATCAATGGCTTATATAATTGGGTCCCTTTATCAAAATCTCCTGTACCTTTTCTAAAATGGCTGGAAAGGTATTTGATACATTCCTGCCAGATATCCTGTAAACAGACTGGAATATCAAAATGTTACAGTTGTAAATGTATTTTCAGGTGAATATCTTATACCCTTGGGACCCTTTATCCACTCTTTCTGAAAATGGACAGAAGTATTAATCATATGGAGAAACATAATATGCACAAGTTTCATGAACATTGGATGCAAGATAAAGAAGTTGTAGCCATGAATGTGTATGGAGCTTTTCTTAAAAGCACAACATTCATTTGCTTCTGAAATCTGTTTGCTTTATGTAATCGTTCCAAAGTTTGGTACACATAGTGTCCTTCTTCGGGGGTACAAACTTGCCAAGTTTCATCAACATTGAATAAGAAACAAAAATTTTATAGCTGGAAATATGTTTTTCAGTTTTTTTTACTTTATTTCAAAAAACAAATGTCATTTTCAGTTCCTGATTGCACCAAACTAAAGACCGAACCGAGACCGACTGAAACAAATCCCAAATCTGAACTCAATATTCGACCCAGATCACCGAACATCCAAACCTGCTTCTGTTCGCACATCCTTACAAAATAGTATTGTGATTTCCAATTCATAAGAAAGGGGATACCAACAATCCTCAGAATTACAGACCCATTAGCCTTCTTCATATAATTTGTAAGCTGTATTACAAATTTCTTCTTGTAAAACTATTGAGATGGCAGGCAGACTCAAAGATATTAGAACCAGAACAAGCTGGTTTTAGAGAAGGGCAGTCTACAGCCGACCAGGTTTTTATAATAAACCAGTTAATTCATAAGTATTCCAAACAGGTTAAAAATACTTCCCTGTATATGTGTTTTGTAGATCTTCAAGCTGCATTAAATTCTATAGATAGAGAAAGATTATGGCGGAAATTAAGTAGTACTTCAATTCATCATCATCTTCTTTATTTAATAATAAAATTATACACTAACAATACCCTACAAGTTCGTTGCTCGTATAATCCGCAATTGACTAGGAAAATTGGGGTAAACAAAGGAGTTAGACAGGGATGCATTTTAGTTCCCGCTTTATTTAATTTATTTTTAAATGATGTAGTTTCATTTATGAAAAAGGAAGAATATCCTCCCACAAAATTAGGTGGCAGGCAAATACCTATACTTTTTGATGCTGACGACACAGTACTGATTTCCACCACTCAAGTAGGTCTGAGGAGAAATATGGAGGGTTTTGCTCAATTTTGTACCCAAGAAAGATTATTGATTAATTATTCCAAGACAAAAGTCCTGGTTGCAGGAGCCAAAAGGAAAATCCATCATTGGTCAATGAACCAAAACCCTATTGAGCAAGTTAGAATATTTAAATACTTGGGTGTGATAATAGCAGCAACTTTGAGTTGGAAACATCATTTTGAGACATTATCTAATCAAGTCTCCAGAACCTCCAAGGTAATTATAAGTTATTATTTCTCTAAAGGGGGTAAGCTGTTTGAGCTGGCTCTACTTTATATAGAGCCAAAATTGTACCTAAGATATTATATGCAGTACCAATATGGGGGAGTATTTATATAGATCAGTTAGAAAAATTCCAGAACAACTTTTTATGTACGGTCCTGGGAGTCACTAGATGTACCCCACAGGTGCTATTAAGGGCCAAAACTCATTCCACAACTTTGAAGTCTCAAGCCCTAGTTGCTATTATAAATTTTTGGTTGAAGTTAAACCTGGATTATCCTGAAGGAAATTCTCTAATCTCAAGTCAAATTGATATGGAGAAATGAAGTTTTCAATTCTTGGCAATTGGTCGTTGAAAGAGAACTATTGAAGCTAGGTTATTCGAAAGAATATTTGTTTCCTCAGGGTTATAAAGTAGTGATGCAATTGATAAACAGTAGAGTGTCAGACCAAGAGGGGCAGAAAGAATTGGCAGCGATACTTACACAAAGAATAGCACCATGTTTTTTCAAAATTAAACTTCAAAAGAACCAGGTAAATGATTTAACAAATTGGTCAGATTGGAATGCGAGACGTGCTTTAACTCTCTTCGGATTTAATGTTTTTCCTTCGGCAATTCTTGAAGGAAGATTTAGAGGCATTGCTTATCATTCCCGCATATGTCAATCATGTATGCTTGGAGAAATAGAAACACTCACTCATGTAATTTATGATTGTGTATCATACGAGAGATGGAGGATGAGGTACTTTAGTTGGGACATTCAAGATTGTCTGCAGTGACAACGTGACAATATCCTTGAGAAATTGTTTAGCGGATGGGACTCAGAACTATGAAGACAAGTTGCCAATTATTGTACTCAGGTTTTGAGGTACAAAATGCAATGGTTTAGAAGCGCTAATAACTAAGCTCTGGTCCCATGATTGGGTATGGTATTGGAAGCTAGAAACTGATCCCCTAGAATTTAAAAGATTGTTTAATAGGTAAAGTCATTTGGGTGCCTTGGGCGTTAATATTAAGAGTTTGGGCTGGGTATGTATAAAGTGATATAACATGGTATTACATTTTGAAATTACGGGGATATTTTAGTTGTGTATTGTTTATATTGGTTAAAGTGTTAAGTGTTTGGTTTTATTTCTGTATATTTCTTTTGTATATGTTTTTGTCAAATTACTTGTTGGGTTGTGACAAATAAATAGTTTAATTTAGTTTATCTTGCATACATTACACTTGTTTGAAAGAGTCCTGTGTTGCTCCTGGCCACCATTCTGCCATCCCGGGCTCATTCTGTGTACTTGTCCCTGGACAAGCCCACCACAGTTGCTGTTTCAGTCTGTACCTGCTGCTGCCTCCCATTGTATGGAGCACTGAGAGGTTTGGTGGGTGGCACCTTGGCCCTGACTGACATGTGGCTGAAGGGGGATGTGCAGGGGCAGCCATCAGGTTGACCCATCCTCCAGGGGCTGCTGACTATGGGGTCATGAGACAGTATATGCAGCCCCTGAGGCACCATATGTGTGATATGGAGTGTGAGCATCACACGACCAATCTGGCCTTTCAGTTACTGCAGCCTGCTGGTGTGGGACCACTTCTGGGGGCAATGGACACATTGGATGTGAACAAGAGCATGACTTTGCAGGAGATTTCTGAGCTTCCAGAGTTTCACCTGTGCCTTACAGTGGTTGGAACCTCTCCCCTACTGACAGTGAGGGAACATGCATGGGGCTTGCATGAATGCCTTGATTGGATGCTGGAGCTCGACTTCCTGAGGGTGTGCAGGGAGGGCTGCTTACTAGGAGGAGGAACTGACTGCAGTCAAGCTTCATGCCCTGCACAATGCCTGGACATGGCCAGAAGCGCAGGGATGCTATCGACCCCGCTATATGGTGGCATAGCATATGCTGGTTAGAAGTTACTGGAGAGGCATGTACAATGGGGGTTGTATGCAGAGGGATCAGGGCTCCCTACTGTTGGGTAACAAGCCTCTTCCCTGAGAATGTTACCCCCCCCTTGGGTGAAACATTACTCCATAAGGAATACAGATTCCAAGGTGCCCAAGCGACAAGGGCCAGAGAGGAATTTGAGAGCCAGGTGAATCCTTGACACTCAGAGGCCCCTCAGGTAAAGCACAAAAGCTGAAAAAAACAGGAATTGGATAAGGGAAGAGCCTCCTCCACAGGGGCGTAGCTAGGTTGGAATGGGCCCAGGGACAAGAAATGGACTGTGGGCCTCCCCACCGGCCCAGCCCATCACCATAGACTCCCCTGTCCCCCAGTGTCCTTATTGTATAAAACAGTCAACACAAACGTACTGCCTACTGTAAGCCAGCCCCCCAACTGTTAAAACAACAACAAAAAAGACAGGCTGAGCTATGCCACCGAGAATCCATATGGCTTCAGTCATGTGCAATATCTTCATCCCAGCAAATGGTGGCAAGAAAAGAAAAAGAACGGTAACCGCTTCCCCACCTACAGTGTATTTTGTATGTGCAAGTGTAACACCTGCCCTGGGCAACCATGGCTTTGCAGATCTTAGTATATTAGGGATCACTAGAGCTTGGGGAAAGAACTGATCTCCTAGCTTCCTAAAACTTA